>CM060947.1:258806136-259341136 GCA_030765055.1 Mantis religiosa | reverse complement strand
CCTACCAAAGAACACTAACTGCTACCATATTCATTATTTGAAAAGGGCATACGAAAAATACTATTTTATTAATATTAATCACATAAATTGAATTGGATTATAATATATTTTATGCCAAATAACTCGTCTCGAATTTATTGGGAATATACAGTACGTAGTGTCATTCCATCTGATTAAATTTTATGTAACCCTTAGACTCAAGATGTATACAAAGTTCTATAGCACAAAAAATGTACTGTTGGCAAAAGAACACAAATTCTATCAACAAATACTTTAATTATCTCAATTATCTCTTGGACATTGAAAAGAAAATACAATTTCATCTCCTAGACAACCGGTTTTTGAAACATTTGACTATCACTTAACGTCTGCTGTATTCCCGTGCAACTACAGTAAGACAACGTTTATCATGAAGTAGATAGAGCAATAAGTGTTTGTACAAGAGTAGAGAAAGTCATGTATATAAAACATTTGACTATCACTTAACGTCTGCTGTATTCCCTTGTAACTACAATAAGATAATGTTTATCTTGAAGTACCTAGAGCAATAAGTGTTTGTACAAGAGTAGAGAAAGTCATGTACGAAGGCCGTTCAGAATGTAACCTCCGGTTGATTGCAAAAAATTCACCAAGTTAAATAAAAATGCTTTAATATATACATCTTACAACTACATCTTTGCACTATTTTTCTACATAGTCTCCATAACGATTGAGGCACTTATCGTATCTGTTCACAAGCTTTGAAGTTCCTTCTGCATAAAAACCACATGCTTGTGCCTGGAGCCAGCCTGTGACCGCATCTTTAAGCTCTTCGTCATCATCAAACCGCTGGGACCCGAGCCATGTCTTCATATGCATGAAGAGGTGATGATCGCTTGGCGCCAGATCTGGGCTGTAAGGTGGATGGTTGAAAACGTCCAAATTGAAGGACTCAAGAAGAGCTGTTCTTCTGCGAGCAGAGTGAGGACGGGCTTTATCGTGCAAAAAACGATACCGGAAGTCATGATGAATAGCTGCAGAATATCCTTTGGCTGTAAAAAACCTTATAGCTGCACGCACTTCACATTTGGCGGTGTTTTCTATTGCAGCACACATTTCAAACGGCCACAAACACTAAACTAGCGCAGATACGACGTTCACTCGACCACGGCTTGATGCCGACTGTCCTGCTGAGTGCGTGAATGCACAGATGGCGTCGCTACTCCCCCCACTACCCGCACTGTCACCGATCGGAAGTTACTTTCTGAACGGCCCTCGTATATAAAACATTAGACTATCACTTAAGTCTACTGTATTCCCTTATAACTACAATAAGATGTTTATCTTGAAGTAGATAGAGCAATAAGTGTTTGTACAAGAGTAGAGAGAATCATATATATATATATATATAAAACATTTGACTATCACTTAAAGTCTACTGTATTCTCTTGTAACTGCAATAAGATGTTTATCTTGAAGCAGATAGAACAATAAGTGTTTGTACAAGAGTAGAGAAAGTCATGTATATAAAACATTTGACTATCACTTAAAGTCTACTGTATTCCCTTGTAACTACAATAAGATAATGTTTATCTTGAAGTAGATAGAGCAATAAGCGTTTATACAAGAGTAGAGAAAGTCATGTATATAAAACATTTGCCTATCACATAAAGTCTAATGTATTCCCATGTAATTAAAATAAGATAATGCTTATCTTGAAGTAAATAGAGGAACAAGTGTAAGGGCAGTTTGTAACAGAGTAGAAAAGGTCATGCAAATTCAACCGATGTTTTATGTAGATTCAGTTGCCTGCAAAGGAAACAAATATGTTGACACGTACTCTGTTGGTAAAATACAACAATGTTTGCATATGCAACGCCAAACACACAAACATATGCATAGGCATTGTCGCAGCTACCAAATGGTGGTTCACGCTTTAAAATCATATAGCATTCAATAATTCTTTATTGATTTAGTCTTGAGGTAGTTGGTATAATAATAGGTATGCTTGCTGTAAAAGGATGATTCATTTACCCGTTTTTACTTCCCTACAGACGACTTACAGCAATTAGATGAGGTACTGTTTCACCCAAAGTTCAATGCCAGGAAATCTATGCTTTTGTAGCTCCAAAAATGAAATTGTTAATTTAGTAAAAATGTGTCTGTGTATTTTATTGTTTAAAATTTATCACCTCCGACGTAAGTCATATCAGACGATGAATTTCAAATGACTACAAGCTCCATAGCCCCTAGAGTTAACAGACATTCATATTTGAAGATTAGGCAAAATCTCTTAAGTTCATATCGGACGATAAATGAAATGATGTTCAAATGAGTCCAGGGTACATAGAGCTCAGAGCTACCAGACATTCATCTTTCAGGATAAGGGAAAACCTCCAATGTTTAGTCATATCGGACGATGAATGCAATTATGTACAAATGCGTACACGGTACATAGGGCCTAGCGTTACCAGACATTCATCTTACAGGATAAGAGAACATTTCCAACGTTGTCATATCTAACGATGAATGAAATGATGTTCAAATGAGTACAGGATACTTAGAGCTTAGAGGTATTAACCAGATATTCATCTTTCATAATAAGAGAAATGTTAAATCATATCGGACGAATCCATGAATGAAATGATGTTCAAATGAGTAGAGAATATATAGAGGTTAGACCTACCAGACATTCATGTTTCAGGCTCACATAAAACCTCCAACGCTAAGTCGTATCGGACGATGAATAGATTGATGTGCAAATGAGTACAGTATACATAGAGCTTTGCGCTACCGGACATTAATCTTTAAGGCTAAGATAAAATCTCCAACGTTAAGTCATATCGGACGAGGAATGCAATGAAGTTCAAATGAGTACAGGATACACAGAGATTAGAGTAAAAAGACTTTCTTCCTTCAGTATAAGAGTAAACTTCCAAGTCGGACGATGAGTGAAATGATGTTCGAATGAGTACAGGGTACATATTGGTTAGAGTTACCTGACATTTATCCATCAGTGCGAGTGAAAACTTTCAACGTTAGTCATATCAAACGATGAATGAAGTGATGTTGAAACGAGTACAGGGTATATAGAGCTTTGAGTTACCAGACATTCGTCTGTCAGGATATGAGAAAACCTCCAACGTTAAGTCGTATCGGATGATAAATGACTGGCTGTTTAAATGAGTACAGGGGACATAGTGCTTAGAGCCACCAGACATTCATCTTTCTGGCTAAGAGAAATCTTCAAGGTTAAGTCATATCGGACGATGAATGAAATGATGTTCAAATGAGTACAGGGTACATATAGCTTAGAATTATCGGACATTTATCCATCAGTATAAGAGAAAACCTTCAACGTTAGAAATGAGTGCAGAGTACATAGAGCTTACACTTACCAGACATTCATTTTTCAGGAGAAGGGAAAACCTCCAACGTTAAGTCGTATCGGACGGTAAATGACATGATTATTAAAGGAGTACAGTGTACATAGAGCTTAGAGTTATCAGATCTTCATCCTTGAGTATAAGGGAAAGCCTTCAACGTTAAGTTATATCCGACGATGAATGAAATGATGTTCAAATGAGTACAGCGTTCATAGAGCTTACAGTGACCATACATTCAACTTTCAGGATAGGAGAAACTCTTATCAACCTAACTTTCTTTTTATTATTTTATTCAGTGATCGATCAGCAGTACATGCTTTACAGATCCTTGTTGTCTAATTGAATCTCTATGAACTATATAATAACATGCAAGGAAAACCAAGTTGGCTCCTATTATGTTCTTAACACTGTGAAACGAGAGAAAAATAAGTTAATTAAAACAAACAAGTAATCAGAGAGATAAGAACAACAGTCATTGTGAAACAATATTTATAGTTTTTTTCAATCAGAGTCACTAAGGAGGAGATCCTGTGGGAGTCGTCTCTTCAGGCGCGTGGCCTGGCGGGTTCGTACGCCGATGTCGTACATCACAGCTCCTGGAACATCTGGCAGGTTTGAAAAGAAGCGGGAGGCGATCTGACGTATGTACTGGTGAAGAGGAAGGAGACCAAGTTCTTTATGCAGTTGTTGATTCTTACGTACCAAGCGGTATCCGTGGCGATGCGCATAAATCGATTTTGCATGATCTGTAGCTTTCGGAGATGAGTGTTGCTAGCCGTACCCCATACCTGGGAAGCATATGTGTTAAGTGGCCGGACAAGATATTTGTAGAGAAGCAGAGAGCATTCAATCCCAAGAGGAGTGTGTCTGTGAAGTAGCGGGCCAAGTTTTGAAAGTCGTCCTGATGCCAACGAGATAAGTCCATCAATATGGGCTCGCCAAGTAAGTCTAGTGTCCAGCATTACTCCAAGGTATCAGCCTGACCGACTTTCGAACTCTGGACCTCTCTGACGTGGGGCTGGCACTCAATGACTAGTAAGCTCAAATTTAGTTTAGTTTCAAAATGTTTCAAGGATGTGTCATGAAGATCATAAGGGGTTAGTGTATTATTCAAGAATAAACGCCTAATGTTGTCCAGAGGCCCCTTTTTTAAACTTGACATATCAAATACCCCTAAACCTCAACACTAGTTCAAGGCTTTTCTTTCGTTCTCGAAAAAGACATGCAACGAACTTTTACAACGTAAAGAAAGCTATGGTGCGTCAAAATGTTTCAGCCGGCGACCTTGGCAGATAAAGATAGACTACGGACGACGACACAGCTATAAAAATTTGCTAAAGAGACCAGTACTGCCAACGTTTATCTAGTCAAATATTAGTTGATGATAAATTAGGTTTGAGGCTGTAGAAGGGTAGAGAAAGTCATTTGAGAGCATCACATCAGATTCTTGTTGAATACGTAAGCTTGCTACGATGGACCAGCTATTATATATTCGCATCAAGATTTCTGATTGAAGTCGCCGCCGAAACAAAACACAGGTCACGAATTCTATTTCCAACGTCGAGACATAAAGCGGTGCCTTTCTCCAGTTATGAGGCATATCCAAGTTATCTATTTGCTCGTTGCTACCGCGGAAGCAGATATAGCCAATTCTAAAATCGCACACGTACCATCCTTCCACGTGGATCGAAAGAAAAGAAGAAGAAACAAGGCTCCTTCTGGGGGTATATCAGCAATCTACTTATATCACAGTACACCACAAAAATCATATTAGGCACATATAGGGTTGAAGTAAATTTGTCGACGCATTAAGGTAGTTGCAAGTTAAAATGACGAACAGAAATGTTAACAATAAGGCTTACTAATATTTTGAAGCTATACATGCAGAACTATTTGGAGCTTTGACAAATATATTGCTAGCTAACACGGTTACATAGTCACATTAAAGGAGTGTTTTAGCTAACAGATAATTTCAATTTTGAAATACCTATATAGACAGAAATGCTCACATGTCCTTTCAGAAAATTTATTTCAAAATTTAATGTAATTTCTGATCGGCAGCATGGCTTTCAAAAAGGAAAGTCCATTAATACTACACTGATACACTTTATAGAAGAAGTGCACTAAAAGCTTGACAATTCAGAAAAATGTATTGGAATATTCCTCGACCTCTCCAAAGCTTTCGATTTAGTTGATCATGGAATAATATTAAAGAAATTATCTCATTACGGAATTAGGGGAACTGCAAATAACTGGCTTGTCTCCTACTTGAGAGAGAGAAGGCAAATAATAGAAATAGAGTTTGTTGATAAAACTACAAAGGAAATAAAAACTATAAAATCAAAGGCTGCTAGCATAAACTTTGGAGTTCCGCAGGGTTCAGTTTTAAGGCCACTACTATTTATTTTGTATATTAATGATTTGGCACTTTATTCACAAAATTATTTAAAATGCTCCTTATTTGCAGATGATATGAGTCTCTTGATATCAGGTTAAAATAGTGACGAACTCAAAGAAAATGTAATCAATAATTTGAAAGAAGTATCAATTTGGTTTCAAAATAACAAATTAGTTATAAATAAGGATAAGAGTCAGGAATTGGGTTTACATAATAAAATCAATAAGGCAGTTAATTTACCTGAAATTATAATGGATGATAATGAAATTAAATATACAGGAAAGACAAAATTTTTAGGAGTTTGTATGGACGAGAGTCTAAATTGGAATATACATATTGAAAGTCTAATGAAGAAATTAAGTAGCATTTGTTTCCAAATATCAATTTTTAAGCACAGTGTAAATTTGAATACATTAAGAATAGCCTATTTTGCAAATTTTCAATCATTAATTTCTTATGGTGTAAGAGTATGGGGAAATAGTAGTAGCATTATCAAAGGATTTAGAATCCAAAAAGGTAATTAGAATTATGATGAATTTAAAGAGAACAGATAGTTGTAAGCGATGGTTCAAAATATTAGGCATATTGTCATTACCAAGCATTCACCTTTTAGAAATAATAGTACACGTTAAAACGAACTTAGATAAATTTAAAAAAAGCAATGATATTCATGACCATAACACGAGAAATAGTTAAAACTTACATGTCACCTATCATAAAAAGAAAATGTATAAGCACAGTTTTAAATTCAACGGAATTCATATTTACAATAAACTGCCAACTGAAATAAAAATCATTGAGTCCTTCACAAAGTTTAAAAACACATCAAAGAAGTATTTGTTACAAAAGTGTTACTACTCAGTAAAAGAGTATTTAAATGACAAAAGGTAGGAATAAAAGGAATGTAAATTTTAATTATTTATTTGGTTATTATGCTTAACAACTTATTGTAATTCTTATTTTTGTTGCTATTTTTTGTGTAGTTAGTAATTTGACAATTCCACATCATGAATGTATGATTTACGGATGCAATAAATGAAATGAAATGAAATGAAACCTCCATGGAATAGAAGTTAATGTATGAGATCTTGTCAAAAAACGATTAAGAAAAAAATCCAGATTTTTCTAAATGTATGACGTTGAACAGTCACGGTTTTTATAAAAAAAAATCCACATGAAGCAATTTTTATGAAAATTTCCTATGTATAAAATTTGTTGTGACACATAATTTTTGTTCTAGGTATCTCTAATTTTCTGAGAATTCCCTTTAAATGTCTGCTTTTGTATAACAAGCAGTACTGATAGACAAAATATTACTTCAAAAGTAGGAGAGATATTCTTAAAAAAAAACATAAGACACAAAACTATTTCAAATTTACTTCAGCTTTCCAACATTTACACTTTTTTCAAAAGGCAAGCCGTTATTCAATTTTATCTCCTGGGCATACAAAGAGAAAGTCGTCGCTTAGACAGCTAATTTCAAAAGATTTGACTATCGCTTAAAGTCTACTGCATTTTTTTTTGTATTTTTTACGTGCTCCAACGGCGAGACATATCGGACGATGAATGGAATGGGTGAAATGATGCTCAAATGAGCCCATGGTCCCTAGAGCTTAGGCCTACCCGATGTTTGTCTTGAAGGAAAAGGGAAAGCGTAACTACAAGCAGGTAATATTTATCTTGAAGTGGATAGAGAAATAAGTGTTTGTACAAGAGTACAAAAGACACGTATATATTGTATGCGCGATATAGGAAGAGTGATCGGGCTCCAAGTCCTCATTCGGTAAGTTTCGTTTAACTAAAATGTAAAATCCTATCCTTTACAGTTTTTAAGGTAAATTACGTCCTCCTACGTTAAGTTATTTCGCATGATGAATGGAATGAGTGAAATTATGCACAAATGAGTCCGGGATCCATGGTACTTAGTCACCCGACATTCGTCTATTAGGATAAGGGAAAACCCCGGCCGAGATTCGAACTCGGGGACCTCTTGAACGTGAGGCAGGCATGCTACCACCACGCTTCGAGGCGGGCTTTACAGAGTTTCGTTTGACTCCGTAAACATAGATGACATCTTTGAAATTTGAAATGCACTATACACTGACATCTAGTGGCTAATACGTTAAGCCTTAGCCTGTCCGCCATACTTCGTCTTCACCAATTTCGAGGTTAATTAACTAACCAGTTTACAACAATCGTATGTTAGAATTAGAATTTTAGTTCGTCCTTGGCAACATATACATGCTATGAGACACGTCAAAATGTATAAATACAGTATATACATAAAGTCAAATTGATTACATACAATATACACAGTAAGTAGCTTTTCTATTGTTTCATGTGGTATTTGCATAGACTAATTTACTACAAGAAATGTCATAATATAAATATTACAGGTTTGTGAATGTACTATGCTCCCAGTGCTCATTTACATGGTTATAGTTCTAAAAATTCATTAACCGTATAAAACAGTGTGCATGCAAAAATTTCTTAACCTTATTCTTAAAGTGTCTTAATGATGCAGCTTGTTTAAATGAATTTGGAAGTTTATTATATAACATTATCACTTTGTAGTTAAAGCTTCCTTCATAAAGTCTCGTTTGGTGCGCTCGAATTGCCAGTTTATCCTTGTTACGAGTGTGGTACATCAGCATTTACTTGAAAATGATTTATATTTGTATGAACATTTGTGGATGTTATGACTCTCGAAAGGGTACACATTATTATTTGTCTACCTGCGTATAACTGTGATCTGAATGCAATTCAGCTGGTGTGGGTATAACTAAGGACTGTTTTCAGAGGATGCAACGTTACTTCTGACATCTTCGCTTATCTTACACGCTATTCAGCTGAACTGTGTTTTTCAAGGTTGTACTCACTGCAGAAACAATATAGCGTTAGCTCGCGCTTCTTCCCATCTGCCCGCACCAACCGTAAATCCAGCGCTCAACTTATCTTGCGCGTACTGTAAAACGTTTGACTATCACCTAAAGTCTACTGTATTTCCTTATAATTACAATAAGATAATGTTTATCTTGAAGTAGATGGAGCAATAAGTGTTTCTACAAGAGTAGAGAAAGTCATGTACATAAAACATTTGACTATCACTTAACCCTTAAATGCATGTTGTAGCAGATATGAAACATTAGTCTGAATTTAGCTTGAGAGATGTTTTAGTGTGGTTTTCTTGTTATCAGAGTATTGTACTGGGCCTTATCAGCCTCTCTAAAAAAGTCCATCCTTTCGAATTGCATATATCATAGTATTTTTACTATTACATTGCAGTGTGATTTTTTAGTATAAAAGGGCAAAATGCAAAAAAAGGCAGTCAAATGATACCTGCCAACATTCGCGCATGCCATCATATATATTTCTTTACGAGGGCCCTCCGCGTCTTTTACCACAGGCACAAGAGCTCACGACCGTTGTCTACGAAAAATTGTCCATTCCATTACCTATCGCTTTAACGCCCACGACTATTCGAATCGATTGCGTTGAGACACCGCTGAAAGCTGTGTTAAAATAGGTTTATGAATAACATAAAGAGTGGCATAAGTAGCAAAATAATTCATGCATTTAAGTGTTAAAGTCTACTGTATTCACTCGTAACTACAATAAGATAATGTTTATCTTGTAGTATATAACGCAATAGCTGTTTGTACAAGAATAGAAAAAGTCATGTATATAAAACATTTGAATATCACACAAAAGTCTACTGTATATCCTTGTAACTACAATGAGATAATGTTTTTCTTGAAGTAGATAGTGCAATAAGTGTTTGTACAAGAGTAGAGAAAGTCATGTATATAAAACATTTGACTGTCACTTAAGGGCTACTGTATTCATTTCTGACTACAATAATATCATTTTTTCTTAAAGTAGATACAGTAAGAGGTGTTTGAACAAAAGTAGGGAGGGTCATGTGAGTGCAGCAGCTCCGTGTGTTTGGAAATCTTGTCAGTTTTTTGTAAACGTTGTTTTTGACTAGCACTGTGACATTCTATCTCCTACCCCGTAAAATTTGAACATAGCTTTGAACGGTGGTATATGATACAGGAAACCGACTACGCGATTTAGGACGTTTATCTAGTTTTAGAAGTCAAGTAAAGTATCTGAGATTTATTAATCGCCAGGATAAGCTCATACGTTAGAAGTTTGTGATTTACTCGCAGGAATAGAGTTTTCTCTCTTTCACCGCTGAACCAAAGCCTTGAATTTGTTTTCACATAAAAGATTGACGCGAATCCAAAAGGGAGCACTTGAGAGTCGACACAAAGAGGCGCGGTTTATTATTTAACGGCAGTATGCGTGTTCTATCCACGCGTTGAGATCTCTCCGAGACAATGGAAGGCGCGTGCGCAATGAGTCACACATTCAAGCCATTGTGAGAAAGGCTTTTGTGCGAAATATAACCTTCCGACAATACACGATGTAATTTATCTGGTGCAGGAAACCTGACAACTTATTGGTCGTCTCTTTTCCTCGCTCTTAGGGGTCGTCTTCCCATTGTTTCAACGCGACGCGACGCACTCGCTTTATCCCCGATTACAAATGCGGTCGCACCGTCCCAGACAATACTTCACTCCTATTGAACCAAACTTTACCCTCATTTTCATTTTCTAAATGGGTCTTAGTACTTCCATATCTCGGAATTGCAAGGAGGGTCCTTAATATCACTTTAATCAAGGAATTTAATATATTGGATTCGGAAATTGTAAGTTACTCTCAGAATTACATCAGTGTGTGGTTTGCTGAGACCGACCCTTCTAGCTAGTAGTCCGACTTGCAGTGCTCAAAGCGTAACACCTATTACATCTATTCCTATTGCTACTCTGACTTTGTGGGTCCCTGAAATTAAAAATCCACGTTACAAACACTAAAAATTGCTTTTTACTTCCGTAGAAACACACTTTGGTCAACCCTTACTGTGACCCGATGACGTCACATACACTATACATCTTCCAAGGTCATCGACCACAAACCTAGTCCACTTTCAAAACACAGATGTTCGTGTACAAGAATCCAATAACAACTATTTCCACATTGACGAACGAACGAAACAGTTGGCGGCTGACTGAGGGTCAGCACATCGTGTGTCATTCGTGTACCTGTCCTATACGGACAGGTTTAAATTTAGGTGGATGAAAAGCAGGGAGGTAGCCGTAGCTCCTCAGTGGCTGCGGACGCGGGTGCAACGCTTGTGTGCACCGCTGGTGTGAGAAAAGTAAGGAAGAGTTTAATTTAGAATAATAATTAGTCTAATTTTAAGGTAGGAATAATTTTGAAGTCGTAATAACAACTTAAATGTTACCGGGTGTGCCCGCATTCCATGCGGGGAAGCCAGTAGTTTTTAAAGCGTCTTTCTGATGTACGGGACCTAAACAGGGTGCTCTGATGTTGAGGCAAACTCGGGTAGCATTTTGTGGCCCGGCGCCTAATGACATCTTCCACATAGTGGAGAGATGAGGCTTCATGAAGATGTCTCACGGGAAACCACCAGCCCACAGAATAGATGGCCCTAAGGTATCTATTCCGTACACGCTTTAGTTGTTGCAGATTGGTTCCTGCTGCCATGACCCAGACCTCGCACGCATAAAGCATTATTGTAAGAATCAAAGCCTGAAAAAGACGCAACTTAAGGGGTGTCGGCATCCCTGACCGCATCATGGAGTATAGCGAAGCCGAAGCCCCGCATGCTCGATGAGCTAACTCCTGGATTTGACCCCCAAAAGTTAGGCCCTTCTCCAGCTTTACATCCAAATATTTAAGAGAGTTTGTCCAATCTATCCTTGCAGTGAGCAGAGATAGGATTGTTTTTGATACTTAAAATGGCAATGTTTTCATTGCAAGAACATCGTGTAATCATTCATTTTTCTATATTTTCGTGATGTGACACCAATTGAAATTGATCGCCAGTTGAGGCAGGGTCCGCGTTGGTAGCGTAGATGGTAGCCTCACATTCAAGAGGTACCGACTTCGAATCTCGGTGAGTGTGGTTTAACTGGATAGGTTTTTGCCGGGGTTTTCACTTATTCTTAAAGACGAATGTCATGTAGATCTAATCTCCATGGATCCTGGACACATTTCAGCATCATTTCCACCATTTCATTCACCGTCCGATATGTCTTAACGTTGGAAGACTTAAAATTACAACAACAAAAGAGGTGGTGGAAGGCATGTGGTGATGGTACCATGGAGGTGTCTAATGTACGTTTCTGGGTACGACAGTTCAATGAAGGCAGAACATCGTGTGACAACAAACCAAGACAGTTCAGTGAGGCATGTAATGATGGTATTATAGATGTGTCTAATGTACGTTCCTGGGTGTGACAGTTCAATAAAGGGCAGAACATCGTGTGACAACAAACCAAGACAGTTAAGTGAGGCATGTGGTGATGGTACCATGGATGTGTCAAATGTACGTTCCTGGGTGCGACAGTTCAATAAAGGGCAGAACATCGTGTGACAACAAACCAAGACAGTTAAGTGAGGTATGTGGTGATGGTACCACGGATGTGTCTAATGTACGTTCCTGGGTGCGACAGTTAAATGAAGACAGAACATCGTGTGACAACAAACGAAGACAGTTGAGTGAGGCATGTCGTGATGATACCGTGGATGTGTCTAATTTACGTTCCTGGATGCGACAGTTCAATGAATACAGAACATCGTGTAACCACAAACCAAGACCATCACGACCTCACACCGGCAGATTTGATGACAAGATCCATAGAATGAAGAACGTTGTTTTGGAGGATCACCAATTAAGAATTTTCAGACCTTCATGCAGGATTGTGTGCACAGATCCCACGGAAATACCAATTTGGAGGCGATGTTTACAACTGTCTTGGTTTGTTGTTACACGGTGTTCTGTCTTTATTGAACTGTCACACCCAGGAACGTACATTAGACACATCCATGGTACCATCACCACATGCCTCACTCAACTGACGATGGATTTCAATAGGTGTCACACCACGGAAATGGAGTAAAAGAATGCTCACACGCGGTTCTTGCAATGAAAACGTCGCCATTTTAAGTATCAAAACGGTCCATACTCTCACCACTGCCACTAGAGTTGTATGCACTGTACTGTGCCGCCAGCTCTCACGTATTCACAAAAAATCTAGGTGTATTAAATATGGCAGGGGTTCATATCTGGCAAAAGTCCTAAAAATAGGGGTTATGACTTGAACGCACCTGGTGTGTATGGATAAATTCTTCAATTGGTATCCCTTAAGTTTAAGAAACATAATTTTTTTATACTTATGAATTTTCATAGACCTTCACTGAGTATTTGTAACTTTCTTTTTAATATTCTGCACTTTCCAAAATAAGTAAAATCCCTGTAAATATTCTTTATACAGTTTTTTAATGTCGGCAAGAACAGGTATGTACTCAATAAAGGTTACTATACTTGCACGGGATGAATTGGACGCCCTGTATATGGGAATGTTTTGTGAGTGTAAGCTATAACATGTTTTAGTTTAAATGTTGTATCGCAAGTCTCCTAATTTCCCTGAGTGCTGACCTAGAATTGCTCATTACGTCTAAATTAACCGGACCTTCTTTTTTCCCCACAGTTTCAGTCTCTTAAATGCTTTATACTTCCCGACTTGAGCAACTTGTTGCTTTATCCCGGCATCAAACCTAATTTTGTAAATGCAATCTCTGCGATGTTTTCGCTTAAGCATTTAAATTAGTTAGTTTCCATTGATGTCCGTCGTGGGGGCAGCATCGTGAGAAATCCTTGCATTCAATCCGGTTTTTGCGAAACTGCTCCAATCAGACGCCTTTGAAGTGCAGATTAGGTAAGTTTGGATTACCCTGCAATTAGCTTAAAAGGGAAAGGTTAAACTGAACATAAACATTGCACTGCCTCTGTTCACTTGTAAATACATGTAAACTAGTTGGCCGTTTCAACTTGCCTCACAAGCCCGACAGCCTTTAATTACATACCTGCAACTTCTCAAAATTAAGAGACGTCCGTACATGATGCTGCGGAATCCTCTGTAGCAGATTGATTGCCTGCAGGTCGTTACCGCACTAATGCTCTCTATGTACTTCAAGATAAACATCATCTTATTGTAGTTACAAGGGAGTACAGTGGTCTTCAAGTGATATTCAAATGTTTTATATACATAACTTGCTCTACTCTTGTACAAACACATATTGCTTTGGAAACATAGAGTCAGACTGAAAAATGCAATGTCATAGCCGGGTTTTGAATCACGGATCTTCCGGTCTCCATCCAGCCGCTCTAAACCATTGAGCTACTATGGCCAACATGCCAAAATGACATTAAATTCTCCAACTGACTCGAACGGCTGGACGGCTACCAGAAAATCCGTGGTTCTAATCCCGGCTATGACATAGATTTTTGCAGTCTGACTCTGTCATTCCATACTTAAGCCTGCACACGGCCTGTGTGACAGAACAATTAATTTCCATTAATTGACGTAATCGTTGTTAACTATTAAAGCCTGGGCCTTAAAATACTGTAACTTTGTGGGTTCGTGAAATGAAAAGTCCGATTGCACCACTCAAAAATGTTCTTTATTTCCACCGACTTACAGTTAAACACTTGCCAATTACACAGAATTACGTAATGCACACAATTACGATTCACCAGTTCGTCCGTTACAATTCCACTTGCACTCGCGATTACGTAAACTCCTCCGACGCACGTACGCAGACCGTCCTCTCACTGGGCGCTCCTCACAGCTGTTCGCCAAACACTGAATAACTTCCAGCCCGACGTGTTGCTTATATAGGGTCTGCTGGCCAATCTAGAAGATTCTGGTTACAGTGAATCACAGCGAAAATTCCAGAGGACAGGGGAAGGGGAAAGAGGCGGCCAGCGACAAGTGACATTTCCCTAATCAACCTCTCAGTTAGTGACAGAGACTAATGGGAGGGTGTGGCTTGGCTGCCTCTGGCCCCCTCTTCAGCTGCCGTTGGTTGTGCTTTCCGCTAATTGGGTGACAATACTGTCACCTAATTATCGGAAGGCACGGCCAGCTAGCAGCAAGGTGGGCGATCGGAGGCAATTAGACCACGCCTACCCGTTTATCTTATAGCGCTAACGAGGGTATAGTTGGAAAAACATCACTAGCCATCTCTTTCCCCTCACCCATTGACGTCTGGAACCTTCAGGATGATTCACTGAGCCGCTAAACCTCCAGGCACCGCGATCTATGTATATAAGGGCTGAAGTTGATAGTTGAATTGAGTTCTTTGTGACCAGCTGTGAGGAGCGCCGCGTGAGTGAACGGACCGGAAGACTTTGTACATGTGTCAGAGGAGCTGTACGTAATCGTGAGTGTAGAGTGGACCTGTGACTGACGAACTGGTCAATTGTAATTATGTGCACTACGTAATTCTGTGTTCCAACCATGATTCTGTGGAAATAAAGAACATTTTGAGTTTGTGCAATTGGACTTTTAATTTCACGAAACCACAAAGTCACAATACTTTCACGTTGTAAGTCGACATTAAGGTAGTTGTCTCATATGTTTATGAGAACTCCTAAGTGGTTTACCATGAAAACCACGAGTCAGTTGGAAAACTTAATGTCATGTCGGCACGTTGACCATAGTACCTGAATGGTTAGAGCGGCTGGATGGAGAACGGAAGATCCGTGGTTCAAATCCCGACTATGACATTGAATTTTTTTCAGTCTGACTCCAACTTATCTTTCTTAAGCCTGCACACGGCCAGTCTGAAAGAACAATTAATTTCCACTTATTGCTTTATCTACTTCACGATAAACATTACCTTATTTACAAGAGAGTACAGTAGACCTTAAGTGATAGTCAAATGTTTTATAAACATGGCTTTCTCTACTCTTGTACAAACACTTATTGCTCTATCTACTTCAAGACAAACATTATCTTACTTACAAGAGAATACACTAGACCTTAAGTGATAGTCAAATGTTTTATATACATGATTTTGTCTACTCTTGTACAAACACTTATTGTTTTATCTGCTTCAAGATAAACATTATCTTATTGTCTTAGTTAATTGATGGAAATTAATCATTTCTTCACACTAGCCCTATATAGGCTACGGTTTTGATAGACAGTCAACATGAAAAATTCAATGTCATGGCGGGGATCTGAACCAGGAACTCAAGTACTACCACCCAAACGTCGGAACTCCCTATAGACCCGACTGGCAGCGGCAGCAGGAGACAGAGGCGTTCGGACACCCCCAGCCATTAATTTAAGTCACTAACTGAAGGGATGATTAGGAGAGGGATTGCGGGCCACTGACCCGTCTCTTTACCCTCCCCTTAGGTTCTCGAACGTGCGGGTTGTTTCATCTAATCCAGAGACTTCTAGAAGACGGTGATATTCCTATAAAAAGGGCTGCAGTGAGTGAATTCAATCATTCAGTGCTTGACGAGCTAGCGAACGGAAAACAAGACTGTGTACCTGCATCGGAACGGTAACGGAGGAACTGGTCAATTTTAATTGTGTGCATTACGTAATTTTGTGTAATTGGCAGGTGTTTAACTGTAAGTCGGTGGAAATAAAGAACATTTTTGAGTGGTGCAATTGCACTTTTCATTTCACGAACCCACAAAGTCACAGTACTTACGATGGTAAGTCGCCACAGAAGGTGTATCTCGGGTTCGGGAGCCATTAGTGGTATCCTAGGGAAATATATGAGTCAAATGGAGAATTTAATGTCAGGACGGCAGGTTGACCATGGTAGCTCAATTGGTTAGAGCGACTGGACGGAAACCAGGAGATCCGTGTTTCAAATCCCGGCCATGACATTTAATTTTTTCATGTTGACTTTTATTGTAGTTATAAGGGAATACAGTAGAAATAAAGTGATAGTCAAATGTTTTACAACTGGTTGCCTAGATGAAGACATTCTCTTTTCAGATCCAAGAGATGAAAAATGAATAACCATTTTCATTTTCGGCAAGTGTACGTATTAGGAAATTCAAACAAACGAGACCCAACTGATGTTAAAAAGGTTAACATAAGGAGAGAGAAAAGAAACATCGATGACACTTCGAAACCTATATGTGTAGTAAATGCTGTTTAAACTCCTTTAAAGTCATCACCTTAATGGTTAGGAGAAGATCTGGTTGTATCAAACGAAGGTAGCTTATTACTTTGTTCCAGATTTCGCAGATCTTGCAGAATATCTATTGTTTTATTTTTTATGAATGCTGGAGAGGAATGCTATGTAAAAATGTATGGCTCAGAATAGCTTGACTGAAATTCAACCACCTTATGGGACACATTTATCTGACAGAGCGGGTTTTAAAAGTAGTAAATCATGTTTTTTAAATTTATTTCTCGCCAAATTTAATGATGCTAGTGAAATCAAGTTTCTGAGTATAAAATGTCAATATTCATATAGAACTGTTGAATGTGGCTTGGATATTTATATACTTTTTGAAACATTAGATTAATTCAACAACCCATAAACAGTTGACGTACGTTTTTATCCGTGATATTTGAACATTTTAACTGCACTGACATTTAAGATCACGTTATCTTCGAAAAGCCGTCACGATTGGAAGCAGCGTAGGAGTGTCGTAAATACTGTGCAGACCTTGAGAAGCACTGTAATATTTGCTTAGATCCTGAAACCGTGTAGTTGAATCATACGTCGAAAGACCTCAGAATAGATGTTTCGAAGGGAAATTGTTCAGAATAGTATAACATTAGTAATATCTTTAATATATTTGAATTAATCTCAAAATATGCATCGAAATCTGTCTAGGAATTGTATATTAAATCGACATTCCTTACTAAACTTTTAACTCACTTAACCTGGTGGCATTCTAAAGAGATGTTTCTCTTAGGCTGCATTAAAAATTTCGTCATATTTCCTTGAATTGCAGAGAAACAGGAAAAAAAAACAACATCACACAAATAAAAGTGAAGGAAAATATCGTGGAATTATTTTGTTCCATAAAAATGTGTTTGACATAAATGATTTTTTTGTGATGTAATATTTTTCTTCTGTAATTTGCATCTTGAAACGTAAATCGTATCAGACACTGATGTTCCAGTAAGCCCAGGGTTCTTCGAGCTTAGATTTACCAGACATATTTCTTTAAGGATAAAGGAATACTTTCAACGTTGTCATGTACCACAATAAATGAAATGATGTTCAAATGAGTACAGAGTACATAGGGCTTAGAGTCACGAAACATTCATCTTTAAGGATAAGAGAAAACCTCGAACGTTAACTCATATCAGACGATAAACAAAATGATGTTCAAATGAGTATACGATACATAGAGCTTAGAGTTACCAGACATTCATCTTACAGGATAACGGAAAACCTCCAAAGTTAAGTCATATCGGACGATGAATGAAATGATGTTCAAATGAGTACAGGGTAAATAGAGCTTAGAGTTACCAAACATTCATCTGTCAGGATAAGGAAAAATGTCCAACGTTTAGTCATATCGAACGATGAATGAAATTATGTTCAATTTGATTACAGGGTACATAGAGCTTGGAGTTATCAGATATTCAGCTTTAAGTATAAGGGAAAACCTCCAACGTTAAGCCATATCAGACGATGAATGAAATGATGTTGAAATGAGTAAGGGTTCATAGAGCTTAGAGCTAGCAGAAAATCATGTTTCAGGATAAGGGATGACCTCCTACGTTAAGTCATATCGGAAAATGAATGAAATGATGTACAAATGAGTACAGGGTACATAAAGCTTAGAGTTACCAGACATTGATCTTTCAGAATAAGGGAAAACCTCCAACGTTAAGTCATATCGGTCGATGAATGAAATGATGTTAAAATGAGTACAGGGTACATAGAGCTTATACTTACCAGACATTCATCTATCAGGATAAGCGAAAACCTTCAACGTTAAATTATATAGGACGATGAATGAAATAATTCTCAACAGAGCTTTGAGGTATCTGACATTTACCTCTCAGGACAAATATAAAACCTCCAAAGTTATGTGATATCGGAGGATGACAGAAATGACGTTTCAATGAATAAAGGGTACATAGGGCTTAGAGTTATCATTCATCTTTCAGGATACGGGAACACCTCAAACGTTAAGCCATGTCGGACGATGAATGGAATGGTTTAAATGATGCTCAAATGATCCCGGAGACCATGGAGCTTATAGTTTCCCGACATTCGTCTTTCAGGATACGGGAAAACCCCGGAAAAAACCTTATCCAGTTAACCCTCCCTGGCCGAGATTCGAACTCGAGACCTCTTGAACGTGACACAGACATGCTACCACCACGCTACCGAGGCGGGCATGACGATGAATGAGATGTTCAAACGAGTACACGGTACATAGAGCTCAGAGGTACCTGACATTCACTTTTGAGGATAATGAAAACCTTCAACGTTAAATCATATGGGACAATGGATTAAATGACGTTCAATTGAGTACAGGGTACATAGAGCTTAGAGTTACCAGACATTCATCGCTCAGAATAAGGGAAACCCACAAAGTTAACTGATATCGGACAATGAATGAAATGTTGTTTAAATGACTACAGGGTACATAGAGCTTAGAGCTACCGGACATTGTCCTTTCAGGATAAGAGGAAACCTCCAACGTTAAGTCATACTGGACGACGAATGAAGTGATGTTCAAATGAGTACAGAGTACATAGAGCTTAGAGTTACCAGACCTTCAACTTTCAGGATAAGAGAAAACCTCCAACGTTAAGTCATATCGGACGATGAATGAAATGATGTTCAAATGAGTACAGGGTACATAGAGCTTAGGTTTTCTAGACATTCATCTTTCAGAATAAGAGAAAACCTCCAACGTTAAGTCATTTCGGACGATGAATGAAATGATGTACGAATGAATACAGAGTACGTAGGGCTTAGAGTTACCGAACATTCACAAGAACCTGACATTTACCTTTCAGGATAAGAGAAAACCTTCAGCGTTATATCATATGGGACAATGTATTAAATGGCGTTCAATTGAGTATAGGGTACACAGAGTTAAAGTTACCAGACAGTTATCTTTCAGGATAAGGGAGGAAGCCGTAAGAAAACCTTATCCGACTAACTCTTCCTGACCGAAATTCAAACTCGGGACCTTTACAGCTTGAGGCTGAAGTCAGCTGCCCGAAAGAGTCGGACATGAAAAGGACTTAGCGTCATTTAATCATAGTAGACTTTGCAGAAGACTTATTGGCTGCTAACTACATCATTACGGCACGAGTTGGCAGGTCAGATATAATTTCTTATCCTCTCTATCAAAAGAAATAAATACAAAGTGAAGGGTCTTTCGTACTGAGGCTAATGGTCCACATCCCAGATGGCGGTAATTAGTGCCTCGAGTGTAAACTTTGTGTATACGTTATTATCCCAGCACTTACCTTCTCATTAGCTCAACTAACGCCGCCGTCGACCCGCTTTTGGAAAAGAACTGCCCCTTAACTAAGGCTCAGGAGTTAATGCCTTCGATTCAAACATTCTCTTTACCTTCCATGAGTAGAGGAAGGATTAAATCCCAAACACAAATTTCACGTCTAAGAGTTCCACTCAAAAAGAAGAAAGTTCAGCGTTTAGAAATATTCATCTCTAAGCACCTTTTCTTTAATGTCATTTTATTATAATACTGCATCTTAAGTTCATGAAAAAAATATAATTTTCAGTTCTTTTATAAATAATCTCAGATGTTGTACTGTAATATTTTAAAGTAATCTAAAAAACACTTTAATTTTAAGAATGGATAAAATTTCACTTTAGCTACTATATCAATAAAATACAATCACCAGGCCCGCATATTTATTGTAGTTTTAAAATTTAGTAATGAAATATAATTCTACAACTTGTATTCATTCAGGAATTAACAAATCTTCTTCACTCCATGGTTTTTCTGGCTTGCTACACACACACGCACACGCACACGCACACGCACGCGCACACGCACACAGAAACGCGCACACGCACACAGAAACGCACACAGACACAGACACACAAGCGCACACAGACACAGACACACAAGCGCACACAGACATAGACACACAAGCGCACACAGACACACAAGCGCACACAGACACACAAGCGCACACAGACACAGACACACAAGCGCACACAGACACAGACACACAAGCGCACACAGACACAGACACACAAGCGCACACAGACACAGACACACAAGGGCACACAGACACAGACACACAAGCGCACACAGACACAGACACACAAGCGCACACAGACACAGACACACAAGCGCACACAGACACAGACACACAAGCGCACACAGACACAGACACACAAGCGCACACAGACACAGACACACAAGCGCACACAGAAACGCACACAGACAAACGCACACAGACACAGACACAGAAACGCACACAGACACAGACACACAAGCGCACACAGACACAGACACACAAGCGCACACAGACACAGACACACAAGCGCACACAGACACAGACACACAAGCGCGCACAGACACAGACACACAAGCGCGCACACACAGACACACACACAGACTTAAACTCTATCGCATTGGTGCCCCGGACTACTTAATCCACATTATTTCCAGTTTACTCACTGATCACAGTCTTGCGGTGCGCATTGGAGACACTCTTTCAACTAAGCGTCCTATTAGAGCAGGCGTTGCACAGGTTTCAATACTGGCACCAACGCTGTTTAGTATTTACACCTCCGATATTCCAGACATGGCTCCAACCTCAATATCCCTCTATGCTGACGACACAGTGTTATTTTACTCTCACTATTCTGCTGTACGAACCTGACATCTCTCTCTTGATCGCCTCACTTAATGGTGTCGAAGTTGTTCTCCCTCAATACCCAGAAAACTGAAGCCAACATTTTTACTTTACGCCGCTATAATCCTCCTCCGCCTATACGCCTTCTGACCGATCATGTGCCGTGGCTCCCTTCACCTACACCAGTCAAGTACCTGGACACTCGGCTTACGTGGAAGCCTCATATTGACCGCACCATTACCCTGACATCCGCTCGTTTTTCACAAATCTCTTCATTATTTCACAGACACGCTTCACTTGGTTTATAATCTTCACTGCTCCTATACAAATCTCTGGTTCGAACTCTTATTACTTATGCCTGCCAGATCTGGGGCGCTGCCAGTACGTGTCACCTTGAGGAGTCTACAGGTCATCCAGGGTCGATTCTTGCGAATCGCCACCAATGCTCCTCGGTTTGTCCGCAACCAGCAGCTGCATCACCTGCTGGGACTTCTTCCTCTTCACTATTTCATCCGACAGACTTCTCGACACTTCTTCTACAATCTACGCCACGTCCCAGGAGCTGTGACGTATAACATCGGCGTCCGAAGTCGCTGACCAACAGGACTGAAGTGACGACTACCACAGGACCTGCTTTAAAGTTATGACACTTCCACTTCTAAATGATCTACTGTTTCAGTTTATTTTTTCTGTTCTGTTCCACTATGTGAATTCTCAATATTGAATTATGTATACCATTTTATTAGTTCAGTGCTACATTTATATTAGTGCAATAACGCATTTGTTTTAGTTCAGAGGAGGCACATTGTCATACCTCTACAATGTCATTATTCTGTAATTATTTTGTACCTGTTCTCTCAGATCTGCAAAGCATATATTATTGCTGACCGATTTAATAAATATATTAAAAGAACTCCAAGGTTTGAGCATATCGCCCGTTCCAGCTTCATAGATATACCAGGGTTTCCTGGGTCGTCCTCTATCTCTTCTTCCTTTTGGATTATAGTTTAATACCGCATTTGGATATCTTCATCCTCCATTCTTAATATATATTCATGCCATTGTTGCATTCGTTCTGATATTTTGTCATGGATTGCTTCGATTTCTAATTCCTTCTTATTTTGTCCAATATTGTACAACCTACAACACTTCTTAAAAATTTCATGTCATGTGCAGTCTGTGTTTTATTTAAATCCTTTTATGTTGGCACTCAGGTTTCGCTTCCATATAGTAAAGTTGGAATAGCCATTATCTTATACATTTCCATTTTTGTATCCTTTATCACTCTGTCTTTAAAAGTTCTTTGGATTGTTCTACATATTGCTCGGAATTTGTTTGCTTTTTCCTTCTATATCAGCATTGTTTCTAAAAGTCATGTTACATCTTAAATATTTAAAACTCGATAATTGTTCTAAAATCTTATTTCCTAAAACAATTTTTGATCTTAAAGTACAGTTTCCTTTAAAAGCCATAATTTTTGTTTTCTCTTCCGATATTTTAGATTATACTTTTGTACTATATTGTAATTAAAATATTTTCCTATATGTTCACATTCTACTGACAATACATTCGTCAATGTAGCTTTCTGAAATGAAAATCAAATTAACCTAGAAACGACTAGCCAACATCGATTGTCTCATATTAGCAGCCGGCCTTGGTCTAAATAGCTCTATATTCCAGATAATAACATTACAAATGGCTGGCCCCGTAGCTCAGTCGGTAGAACACCTGCCTGCCGTGCTAGAGGTTCCGGGTTCGATTCCCGGTGGTGGGGTTGGGGATTTTTCTCCGACCAAGATAACTCCCCATCTTCCCCAGAGTCTGGAAGCATGAATGAGTAATAACCTGTGCTTGATATAATGATATATCCAAACGAATGGTTAAGTACAGAGGTTCTACTCTCTTTAGTTCTCGACCCGTAGGAGCCCCCCATCTGGTTCAAGGACACAAGACGCCACTTACGCGTGCCAACACCAAAGTGGGAAGACTACCGAAAAACTCGGTGGGGCCGCCTGGTGATCCAGCACACCTTCTACTAGCTATGCAGGCTAGTACGCGGGAATATTAATGACTTCCCTCATCCCCGTCCGGAGACGTGGCCGATCTTCCACGGGTATCGGGAACCACTGTCCCCTCGAGTTCAACCCAATCCGATGGGCTAGAATGTTCGACCCGAGGTTCCTCTAGTAAGGTTCCACTACCACGAGTGCTAGGGGTCCACAGCGCCCGCAACACGACAGCTGATGTAGCCAAGTTTCATCAGCAGTGATTACATTTGAAAGAAACTCCGGATCTTCCTCTAGCATCAACTTAAACTGCATACGAATGTCCCCTTGTTCGCAAATCAACAGTCTTGGAACATATCGCGCACAAACACGTCTCATGTTTAATGTTTCTGTCACCAACGTGTGTGTGACACCCAATGAAATGTTCAATATTTCAGATAGTGATCTTAAGGTAATTTGTAAATCCTCTCTCACAATGGTAGCAGCAGTGTTGATGTTTTCTTCCGTAGGTGAAGTAACTGGAGCATCGGGTTGTTTGAAATTGTCTGCACGCTTTAAACATTTTAAACCACCGTCGAACTGTGCTGCAGGGAAGAACAGACTCTCCATAGGCCTCCTGTAACATTGTATAGGCCTCAGCTGAAGATTTGTTGAGAGGAAAGCAGAATTTCAAAGCATATTGTTCCTCGCGTGTTACCTCCATTGCAGCGGTAGGCGATACTGAACATGCCTGAACTTGCCTGGTTCTCACAGGTGGTATTCAGGAGTACCAACAATGAAACTACCACGGCATATTTGTTTCACATTAAGCTAACAGAATATAATAAGATTGAATTTTATTGCGAAAAATTATTACGGTAAAAAATTATGACCATTCTTTATCTAACAGCCCTCGTACATCAACTTACTAAAATGCCACTCTTCTAATCGATCAGATAAGACCCGATAAGGGACGATCTAAGCGCTGGTCACCTGAAGGTCTATACGCATCAGCGCTCTGTCGAGTAATACTCACAAGATGGTACAATTGCTGCTCCAATGCGCCATCTATAGGAAATTGCAACGTTATCTATCGCCTGTCTTTACCCATACATCCACAGATACTTTAAACTGCTACTCTGCAGGAGATAGAGGGTGACTGCTGATCATTATTTAAGGTACTAAACAGTATACTCTCCCCCACCTCTTCCTGCTGATTGGCCATCTTTTCGACATAAACAGAACCGCCGACAACTTCTACAACACCTGAAAATGAGCAACATTCCGTAAATATTTAAAAAAAACCACCGAGACAAGCATTTTATAGCACCACTGTATTCCCAATATAACTCAATTGAAAATGAACCAATAACCATGTCAAAAATAAAACTAAGAAAATGAAATGAGATTCTCCTGAAGAAAATGAAGATGGAGAAGACATCCCGCCCTTCCACCCCCTTCCTATGTGGAACCAAGAAAACTCATTTCCTTTTTAACAAGAGAAAATAAAGATAAAACGAGGAAAACTAAATACTATTTGCTTTTTTTGCTTCCTCTCAGTTCTTTCATTATTTTTTCTCTCCTGTACTTCTTATTTCTTGATTTTTCTGTTATATATTTCTAATTCTTTTGTCTTTTCGTCTCCTTCGACTTTCTCTTATTCTACAGGAAAAAGAATCGTTTTAATTCGTTGATGCAAGAAAAAGGAATTGAATTATTAATGAAAGCGAAAACAAACAAATGAGTGAAGAATGATAAAAGAAGTCATTACTAATTAACGCATCTGTTTAAAAGTATTTTAAGGATTTAATTAAAAGTGCATCTTTGTCTACCCTTTACTACGTCACATGCCAAACGTCCTACTTTCTGAAACCATTTTTGATCTATCAGTCTGCTGTTGGCTGCTACAGTGCTGAAGTTAATGATATAGTCTGTTGATGTATTTGAGATAAGTTTATTGATTTCTTTGTAGTGTCTTTCTAGTCAATGCCAGTGCAGTTTGCCCCTCAAAGGATACGGACCCCACCGCCCACTAATGACCGTCATAAATCTATCTCCACACTTCAGAAATGGAACACTGTCTTTGAGGCCCAATAACAACCCTGACTTTCTGGAAATGACAGTCGCATGTCTACTCCACGTGGAGTCTCAGTTACCTAAGTTCCAACTTCCAGTTGATCGGTTCCATTACGTGCAGAAATTCGTTGTGTGTCACGATGTGGAGACCGTGGGAGGGAAATGCAGTGATAAATGCAAATGAAGTAGGACATATCTTTCAGTCAAGTGGAAGACAATTCTGTGAACGAATTGGAAAGTGTTGCTAGACCGAGTTGTGTTAGTGGAGAAGCCTCAAAATACAAAGTCACAACGGGAACTCTTTCTAAGCAAATTCAAGCGCTTGTTTCGAACACATATAAATAAGTTCTGTCAAATAATCTTGTTAAGAAGTCGTGCAATGAAACTGCAAAAATTCTGGGTATTCACAGAAATACAGAAAGAAATATTATGACGGAATGAATACCAAAGACGCCATATCAAGTGTGGAAACAAAAGAAAACGTTTCTCTAAGGTGCATTATTTCACATGCGATTTAATTCGCCAAG
Source organism: Mantis religiosa (assembly GCA_030765055.1). Classification (NCBI taxonomy): domain Eukaryota; kingdom Metazoa; phylum Arthropoda; class Insecta; order Mantodea; family Mantidae; genus Mantis; species Mantis religiosa. Next base: position 259,315,054 of record CM060947.1, on the reverse strand, counting down.
AAATAGATCATTCCTATGCAAAAGGGAGAACGCCCACCTTAGATGAATTGGTTGCACATTTGCAAGAAATTTGTGATTTTCCTTATGGGCACTGCACTTTGCGCAGCCTCCTAAAGGACCTGGGTTGCAAATACCGCACTTTGAATAGGATAAGATATTATGGAATCCAGTAGAATTGTAGCTTGGCGATATACACGTCAAAATTATGGAAGTTTCGCAGTAATGGACATAAGACAATTTACAGAAATTAATTGTTCTTTCAGACTGGCCGTGTGTAAACTAAATTTTGGAAACGTAGAGTCAGACTGAAAAATTTAATGCCATTGCCGGGATTTGAACCATGGATCTTCTGGATTCCTTCCAGCTGCTCTACCATTGAGCTACTATGGCCAACGTGCCAACTCGGCATTAATTTGTCCAACTGGCTCGTATTTTCCCGGTAAACCACTTAGGAGTTGTCATACATACATGAGACAACTACTTTAACGGCGACGTACAACATGTAAGTACTTTAAGGCCCGGGCTTTATAGTTAACCACTATTAGATCAATTAATAGAAATTAATTGTTCTTTCACACTGGCCGTGTGTAGGCTAGATTGTGGAAACGTAGTGTCAGATTGAAAAATTCAACGCCATATCCGGAATTTGAACCACGGATGTACTGGTTTCGTCCAGTCTATAGCGTATGCAGATGATCTGATGGTAATTATAGATGGAGATAATCGTAAATAATTAGAAAATAAGGCTAATAACATCACTGAGACTTTGCAAGACTGGTGCAATGACGTGAAACTAACCATCGCATCCTCAAAATCAGCTTACGTAGTTACGAAAGGTAAATTTAAAGAGGAACCCAGTAATTAGAATAAACGATGCACCGATAGCAAGAAGGCAAAGTTTGAAATACTTAGGTATAATTGTTGATGAGAATTTGACTTTTAATATGCATATTGATTACATAAGACACAAAACTTCAAAAGTGATGGGAAAGTTGACGTCGTTGATTCAAAGGAATTTTAAATCACCCACTGATATCAAATTGTATCATACAAGCATTGTAGCTAGAATTATGGGATACGGTGCAAGTACATGGGCGCAAAGGCTTAGCAACAAAAGAAACAAAATACTGATAAGGAGAATACAAAGACAGATACTTTTACGGTATGCAGGCGGAACTAAGACCACCCCCACGATGGCTCTATTCGTAATCCTAGGGATATGGCCGATGGACTTGATCATAACATATAGAGGTGCAGAATACTGGAGAAGAAAGAATAACAGGCAAAAATTACGTGAAATAGTAGGTGAAGGATGTGATACAAGGATGCAAATTAAAAGGACACTATTACAGGAATGGCAAAACGAATGAGACAACATAGAGGAAGGACGTAGAGTTCATGAATTACTTCCAACAATAGAGGAAAGACTAAGGATGAGCCACTTCAAACCGACTAAAGGAATAATCCATTTTATTAGTGGACATGGACCTTATGCCACCTACTTTAAAGGGATGGGAAGACGAGCGACAAGTCTATGCACAGCATGAAGCATAGAGGACAAACCAGAACATCAAATTTTCGAGTGTCAAGAGCATCGAGAAGTGGATAATTTGAGACAAGAGCCGCAAAGAAAGACAACATTGGAAATAATAAGAGATGCAGAGGAGTTCAATAAGTTAGACACGATATCAAACATTATTTCAACAGACGCTTGGGAACAAGATATAACTTCTAAGAATTCTACACCAATAGAACTGGCTACACCTGCAACAACCCAACAAATAAGACGATCAACTAGAATCCAAAGACGAGAGATGAAAGGAAATCTGAACATAGGAAGGGATTCAATTGATGAAGCAACACCAGTAGAAGAGGAATAAGGAGATTTTGAAATTGAAGATATCTATGAATTGGGAGGAGAAGAGATAATAAACCAACAAAGTGACATAGATTTATATCGGACTCACTTGACAGCGATATATATATATATATATATATATATATATATATATATATATATATATATATATATATAAAGAGAGAGATTAATTTGGAAACAAGAGGAAAAATAAGTGGGATAGTTGTTAGGTTAGTTGACTGCAAAGTTTAGCAGTCATTTAGGTTATTGTTTCTGCACACAATTAAAAGTTATTGTTATAATTAATAAATTTATAAATGAAAATAAGAAACCGTTAAAAGGTTATGATATAGAATCCAGGCATCGGAACATAAGAAAGCAGAGTTTATTTTTTTTTTATTTTTTTTTTATTTTTTGTCCGTCCAGCCGCTCTAATATTGAGCTACTATCGCCAACGTGCCGATATGACATAATATTCTCCAACTGACTGATATTTTCCCACTAAACCACTTGTCTCATAAACAAGTGAGACAACTACCTTAATGACGACTTACAACATGTAAGTACTTTGAGGCCCGGGCTTTATACTTAACCACTATTAGGTCAATTAATAGAAATTAATTGTTCTTTCACACTGGCCGTGCGTAGGCTAAATTGTGAAACGTAGAGTCAGGCTAAAAAGTTCAATGGCATAGCGGGGATTTGAATATATAAGGTACAAATATAGCTTCCTTAAATACCTCATCTGATAACTCCAGACTGTTCCAGAACAATTAAGAAACCGAGTAATCTCTATCAATCAAGATGTCATCAGAAATTTCCATTTATCTCAGTTTGTTTCGGCAGACCATTATCTGCGTGTTATTTTTATCAGTTCCTTTGTGTAAAAATGCCGCGTTATCTCCGCGCGTAACTTTAATGCGCGTCGCCGCGACATTACTGCGGCCAATCACAAAATTACATATATTTTTACAGAATTTTGTTTGTTTTACTTTTAAAAAATTATATTTTTTTAAACCTTTTTTTAAATATACATCAAAACAACAGTTAAAACCCAAAATTTACCTTTTGAAAAAGTATTTGTGATTTTGCTTTTATGATATTAGTTGTCTTCTTGGCTAAACCAAATTCCTCCAAGATTGATAAAAGGAATTCTCTATCAATTGAACCAAATGACCTTGTTGTCGACGGGCCCTAAAACACCACCACCACACCACCTCTATCAATTGAACGATAGCCTTTTTCAAATGGATGAATGAAATTACGTATATCTTAGCTCTTGATGTTTGATATGATATAATACAATGGGCATCGAGAAAGTAAGTTCTGTTTCAATTTATCTCCGCGGCAGCGCTGCGATCGCAGTTCTGCACACGCGCGGTAGACGCTCTGTATCAAGGAGAAGAAATGTGCGGTCGCTGTCAGCCACGTACTCTTTGTTGTGCTTGTTTACAATGTCGGTGTTGAATGAAAATCCCGCCCTTGTGAAATCAGATCTGTGATTCGTTTTCTATATGCTAGGAAGGTGAAACCAATTGAAGTTTATCGGCAAATTTGCGATGTCGAAAGGTGTTGTGTTTCTTCACAACGCACAACCACACACTGTAAATGCGACGAACAACATCCTACAGGGATTTGGCTGGGACGTGATTGACCAACTCCCGTACAGCCCTGACCTCGCTCCTAGCGACTTTCACCTGTTTTTTCATCTCAAATTTTCCTTGGTGGTCAACACTTCAACAATGACGAAGAGCTGAAAGAAAATGTTTCCAATTGGTTGAAGACACAGGCGACAAACTTCTATGAAGAATGGCCGCGCCGTGGCTCAGTGGTTAGACCGCTTGGCTCTCACCAAGGCGGCCCGGTTTCGATCCCATGGGACCGCAAAGTGAGAAACGTGGTGGACAACACGGCGCTAGGGCGGGTTTTCTCCGGAATCTCCGGTTTCCCCGCCATCTCATTTCACCGCTGCTCCATCTTCATCTCATGTATCATCAGTGTCATCGGCTACGGTGCCGTATGTTGTAAAAGCGGGCGCTAAACACTCTGCATTTCATTTCTATGAAGGTATTGTGACTTTGTGGGTTCGTGAAATGAAAAGTCCAATTACACCACTCAACAATGTTCTTTATTTCCACCGACTTACAGTTAAACTCTTGCCAATTACACAAAATTGCGTACTGCACTCAATTACAATTCACCAGTTCGTCCGTTACAATTTCCTTGTACTCGCGATTACATAAACTCCGTTGCACAGACCAGTTACGTACAGTCTTCCGTTGCACAATCTTCTCGTACATTAACACGTCACTGACTAACACTGCCTTCTTACACCAAGAACTGTCCTCATTTACACACTAACCAACTGACTGACTGACTCCTCACTCACTGACAAAACCAAAACCAACTCAACTCCGTCTGTCTGTAACCTTCTTTATATAGGAATATCGCCGGTTTCTAGTGACCAGGAGAATGTTCCAGATTACGTAATTTCTGGAACCAGGTGGACAGAAACAGACGGCACACTGATGTTTTTCCTCCCAACCACTGCCTGTCGCCACTACAAGACAAACGAGGGGGAGGTGTGGCTAACGCGGTCCTCCCCCTGCCTTCCGCTGCCAGCTGCTTTCACAGGGTGTTCCAGCGCTCCCGTTACACTGCTCCCTCCTCAAAGCTGTTCGCCTCGAACAGCCCCATCGTAGCGTGCGAGGCGGTCCAGGTGTACCACCAGCATCTGCCCGGAGTCTGAGCCAGAAGTAGCGCTGCCGTAGTTTGTGAATCATTCGGTTCGCTCCCAGGTGTCCTCCTGAAGTACCGGCGTGCACTTCCTCCAAGACTTCCGGGACCTTGCTCCGGGGAAGTACCAACTGTCCTCTCTGCGCCTTCCCATCGGGTGACTCCCATACCCGGAACAGCACGCCCACTCTGGACTTCAACGAGTCCCATTTTGCCCAGTGCGACTTGTAGGTGGCGCTCCTCGGTGCGATGTCCTCCCAGGTTGGTCTCGTCCCTGCGTCCACTTCCCTCAAGAGTGGCCCCAAGTCTGCGTCCGCCAGCTGCTCCCTCCTCAGGCCTGCGCTATCCCAGCCTTCAGCAGGCACTGCCACAACTACTCGGACTGCTGCGGCACGCTCCTTCTCTTCCACTCTTGTGCGCTCATGGCCGTCCTGGATCTGCGATAGGACACCTCCAATGTAATGGTCGCTAGCGTCGGTGTCCACAATGAAGGCGCCACCCGGTTGTGGGAAACCCAAAATTGGAGCACTGCACAGGGTCCCCTTCGGGTGCTGGAAAGCGTCTCCGGCGTCCTCCGTCCACACATAAGGCCGGTTTTCCTCCGTCAGGCGGGTGAGGGGTTTTGCGATGTTGTCGGCCTTTTCCTCTAAATCATTAAGGCGGTCGTCTACTTGGCCCATCCGCTTGCCCAGCTCCGTCACGTCATCCCTCACGCCGGCCAACTGTTCTTGAAATTTGGCGGCGAGAGCCTCGTTCGCCACCTTCATTTCCGTGGTCAGTTCGGCCATCTTTGAGGTCATTGTCGTGGCCAAGTTGTTGTTAGCCGTTTCTATTTTTGCAGCGAGGTTTTCATTTGCCGTCTTCATTTGTTTCAACTCGGCGGTGAGGTTGTCGTTGGCCGTCTTCATTTCCATCATTTTCTCCAAAATCTTTTCCAATGCCGCGTCCATGGTTGTAATGTTCGGTGATGTTTTCCCGCTTCCTGACACCAGTGTGACTTTGTGGGTTCGTGAAATGAAAAGTCCAATTACACCACTCAACAATGTTCTTTATTTCCACCGACTTACAGTTAAACTCTTGCCAATTACACAAAATTGCGTACTGCACTCAATTACAATTCACCAGTTCGTCCGTTACAATTTCCTTGTACTCGCGATTACATAAACTCCGTTGCACAGACCAGTTACGTACAGTCTTCCGTTGCACAATCTTCTCGTACATTAACACGTCACTGACTAACACTGCCTTCTTACACCAAGAACTGTCCTCATTCACACACTAACCAACTGACTGACTGACTCCTCACTCACTGACAAAACCAAAACCAACTCAACTCCGTCTGTCTGTAACCTTCTTTATATAGGAATATCGCCGGTTTCTAGTGACCAGGAGAATGTTCCAGATTACGTAATTTCTGGAACCAGGTGGACAGAAACAGACGGCACACTGATGTTTTTCCTCCCAACCACTGCCTGTCGCCACTACAAGACAAACGAGGGGGAGGTGTGGCTAACGCGGTCCTCCCCCTGCCTTCCGCTGCCAGCTGCTTTCACAGGGTGTTCCAGCGCTCCCGTTACAGTATGCAAAAACTTGTACCTCGCTATGACAAATGCCTGCAAAATTTCGGCAGTTATGTGGTTAAGTAGTTTAAGAGTTGTAGAATTTTGTGCAATAATTTTTTCTGTTTCAGTACACAAATTAATTTTATGACCAAACAGAACTTACTTTCTGGACCTACCTTGATATTTTGAGACTGAATATTGGTTCAGTACATGACTTACTCTTTCGGAAACCTCCGTGGTATTCCCCAAGTTGTAGGTTGAACTGTTTTCCGCTCTATTTAGAAGGATTCTAGAAAGAAATGTATGTTACATCCTGCAACGATATTCCTCTACAATTATTTGGGACCGTTTTCAGATGTTTCTTGTGAATTGGATGGATAAGAGCTGTTTTCCACTCTACAGAGATGGCTTCTTCCTCCCACATTTGATCGAAAATGTGCTAAAGGAATGTAATTACATTGATGTTCGCTTTTTTTCATAGTTCGGCCGCTATTTGTTTTTCTCTAGATGCGTTACTGTTTCTTATTTCTTAAATTATCTCTTGTAACTTTTCAGTTGTTTGAGGTTCTGAATAGGACTTTTCATAGTTATTGCGAACTGATTCAAGTTTCCCGGGGACTGGTTCACAGTTCGAGTTTCCAGTGTCCTGGATTGTGGTAGAATACATGTTCGTTATGTGGATCAGAATGCTGTTTCTTCACGTGCATATAGAGTTTATATCCGGTGGCTGATTCCCAACGTACATGTTGAATACATGCTTGCGTAATTAGCAGAGATTATTTGGTACGTAATTGGGAATAATCCTGCTTAAGGACTTGGAACGTACAGGTCGATTTCTTACTCACGAGAGAAGCTAACAAACAAGCCAAAGTATAATATTATATGAAAGGGAGCAAACATTTCATTCCGAGGCATGTGGGAACTTCGCAAAGCATTCCTTAACCAATTATTTTGCTTCCCATCTCTCTCACAAGTGGCGTCTGGAGCTGGCATTCATAGTCAGAAGAAATGCTTACCTTTCAACCTGACTTGCCTACAGAATACATAATCTGCGACCCTATTAGCATTATACCTGCAAACAGACAGAGCCGTACACCATGGGAAAGCGGAACGCCGGCAAGAAAGGGAACGCCGCCAAGAGGAAACAACCTAGCCGGGCAACGAAGCTACAGTCGCCTCAGCCTTCATCTGCCAGCAGCTCTCCAGCCACCTCTCGGGCACCATCTCTCGCCTCTCTGCCGGTAGTGGCAGAGGGGGGCGAGCCGGCCGGAGAGCCACGGGGAAAGTTCTGGGCCAGCGCCGAACCGTCTCCAGTCACCGCCCGCCTGCCTAGTCCTCCGCTTACACGCCTGGCTGCCGGACGCTCTCGCCCTGCATTAGCAGACTCCACGTCTATGCAGCAGGACGCAGCTCCAGCACACGCCGCAGCTACTCCAGTCAACCTGTCTCCCTGCAGCGCAGCCTCATCAAGCCACTTAACCTACGCCGAGGCCCTCTGCTCTTCTCCAGCCGCAGGCCCTACGCTGCCACCAACAAAGGAGCCCTACGCAGTACCGCACTCGGCAGTTATCCGCGGGGTCCCACGAGACCTCCCGATGCGCTACATACTCGCCGCTGCTAAACAACTCTGGCCCTCTACTCTCAAGACCACTAGAATCACCACGCGCCATGGGCCTTCAAACCTTGTCCGGCTACAGCTCGCCGACATAGCCGACTACGAGGCTGCCTTGAGGACGGGCCTGCCCTTGTTAGGGCAGCGTCTCAGAATCGAGGCTAGCAGAGCGGTACGCCATCAGACATGCCGGCGCTGCTGTGGCTACGGACACGACGCCTCAACGTGCAACGCTCCACCTCGGTGCCACTATTGTGGTGCCCCATCACTTACATCGGAATGCACGCGCCACGACCTTCGCCACCGCCGACGCTACTGCGCCACCTGCGATTGCCTTGGCCACTACACAGGCCAGGCACAGTGCCCGCTCAATCCCAACAGGCGTAGAACCATCACACCGGCAGCTCCTGTCCCGGAATATTCGTCATCACCTACGCCAGCCTTCTATGAGGAACTCAGGACTGCCTCGACCAAGATCCAGGCCGAACTTCAGAACACAAACGACCGCCTGGCTGCCCTGGAGACGCAACTCGCCTCTGCCGCCACGACCATCCAGCCGACCGCCATGGACACAACCCCTGACACCTCCGAGATCATCATACAGCTTGAAGAGACCATCATAGAGGCGACAGCTAAGAGCTTCCACACCTTTCTGGCCTACTTCACAGCCGAACTTACAAAATTCTCCACCCGCCTTGATCGAATAGGGGACGCCATCAACAAACTCTCAGAAGCAGAACACAAGTACCACAACCTAGTGCCACTCATTACGGAAACTCACCAATCTGCAACCGTGGACATCCCATCTTCCCTCCAGGCCTTAGCCAACGGACAGGACAACAGCAAGATCGACCTGCACAGGATTGTTCGGACACTCCAAGCCCACCACGACTCATACGACCACAGGCACACCATCGGCGAACAAATAAGAGCGATAAATTTAACAGTTAACCCATACTTGGGACATCTGCGCCGACTAAACACTTAGCACCGTCCACCCTGACTCCCCAGTTTGGCTTCCAGGGCGCAAGCCATGCCTGCCATCCTGGCCCTACACTTTATGCCAGACAGCAAGACAGTTGCTGCTCGAAATAAACAAGAGAATTTCCAGAGTGCTTATTGCGGGATCTGCCCAAACATGCACACACTTTCCCACACCTAACCCCGCTTCCACATAAGAAGCGATGACCCTTGTTTTCTTTTTGTTTCAATAAAGCTTAGGAAAAAAAAAAAAAAAAAAAAAAAAAAAAAAAAAAAAAAAAAAAAAAAAAACCTGGAAAATGTATTACATATTTTGATTATATAACAAATTAAATACTGATGTTGCCCATTAAAATAAATGAATGATAAAGTGAATCCTTAATCTTATGGAATAACCTATAAAGCCTCTTAATTCTCACTTAATTGATAAAGCGGAAATACAGTTAAAATCTTACTAAACAAAAATGTAGACTGCCTCGATAGCGTAGACAGGGTGAGTTACCTGGATAAGGTTTTCTCCGGGGTTTTCCCTTATCCTGAAAGATTAATTTCGGGTAACTCTAAGCTCCATGGACCCTGGACTCATTTGAACATCATTTCATCCAATACATTCACCGTCCGATGTGACTTAACGTTGGAGGACCTAAATTACAAAAAAGGAAATCTGATTAAAACACGCAATTTATATAAATTACATCACTTTGGCGTTAAAAACATCTAAGATATTATTTGTAATTGATTTGAATAAACTTTTCTGTAGTGAAAATTGTTTTTCGTTAATTTTTGTTATTATTGTTATTCTTGTTATTATTATTGTTATTGTTATTATTTTACTGTTATTGTCGTTATTGTTATTATTGCTATTATTGTAATTGTTTTTCTGCCTCTACTAGTCATCCAAAGCGATTTCAAATTCATGGCGAGGAGTTGTTAAAACATCTGAACATCTCCTAAATCACTGTGCTCCGCTGTTAATATAATTTTAAGGAAATGCTCGTATGTCATTCAGACGACTTATACAAATCCTTATTTGGATTAAGGCGAAGTTGAAGGAAACGTTTTTGTAAGTATACGAGGATGTTCTGGAAAGTCTCCAAACTCAACATGAAGATGGCAGCACTCGTAAATAAAAGTTAGTAATATTCGTTGTTCGTCTATTGACAACCGAAGTTTCAGCCATTTTGGAGGCACCGTTGTTACGTAACAGTCGTTTGAGTGAGTTGATGTGAGTGTTTTTATGAAAATGGCAAAAAAACGAGTATACAGCTGTCACTAAATATTTGTTTTTGAAAGGGAATACGCCTACGCAATTAAAAGATGAGTTGCATTTGTGTATAGGGATTCTGTACCATCATTTACCACACTGACATTTTGGGCAGCTGAATTTAAACTTGGCCGCAAGAGCTTGGGAGGCGACGAACGTTCGGGACGTCCAAAAACTGCAACTACCGACGAAAATACCGACAAAGATCACCAAATGGTGCTAGACGACCGCCGAATTAAAGCGAGAGAGACAGTAGAGGCTGAGGACATGTCAAAAGAATGTGTTTGTCACATATTGAATCAACATTTTGGCGTGAGAAAGCTCTCCGTGCATTGGGTGCCGCGTTTGCTCACGTTAGAACAAAAACATGTTCGAATGAACATTTGCAACGCTATGCAGGTGCATTTTAGGCACAATAAATCCTAGTTTTGGCGCCAATTAACTACTGTAGATGAAACTTGGAAACACCATTATACGCCCGAAACAAAAATACAGTCCAAACAGTGAACTACAAAGGGGAAACCGGCTCCAAAAAAGCAAAAACTGTTTTTTTATGCTGGGAAAATTATGGCGACTGTTTTATGGGATAGGGATGGGGTTATTTTAATCGATTATCTTCAAAAAGAAACAACCATTACAGGAGCATACTATATATCATTACCTGAGAAGCTGAAGGCATGACTTGCGGAAAAACGGTCACATTTGCAGTAAAATAAAATCTTGTGTCACCTAGACAACACACTTCCTCACACCATTCTTCACAGATGGCGGAATGCGTTTGAAATTACGTTTTCATAGCACATTAAGGAGGAATGTAGAATTAATAACTTTTTTTGATGTAAGAATTACTGGCAAAGTAATAAGGAATAATTCGGCAAGGTTTTAACTCTACAAAAATATTTAATTGTACCTAAATTGTGTATTTTAACTAGATATATACCATTTATGTTTTGTTTAAAGTCTTGTGAGAAGCCAACTAGGTCCCGCATTCCTGTCTCTATGACGGTACTTGCACGTTTTTTCCGTTTCACGTGTCGCGCTCATACAAATTTAAAGCCATATCCTGGAGAGGTATGCTAAACGTTTTTTGAATGGAATGCAGTGGAACAATAAATTCTTTAGCTACGGATGACTGAGTTTGAGGCACGCACTGTTAGTTTTTCATATCGTGGGGCCATTGAAAATAAACAGCGTTCCCTGTACATCCAGATGTGACGTAAACACACGAGCCTTCTGAATAGACGAATATCCTCACTGTGCTCCGTACACATGGAATTCTTCACTTCTCCTTTCTTACTAAAGTTTCACTTCATTACATATTTTAATATTCCGTGTTGTAAGCACGTAATGAAACCTGAAGCTAGCAAATAATGAAGACTGTCAAATCAAAAACTGTTCCGACATGTCAATTTTAGTATTTTGAACAGAAAATGTTACACAAAAGGAACCATATTTTCAACAATCATTTGTCTGACGTAATGAACATTTTAAAAAGTGCTACATAAGTCTCATATTTTTCTCTGAATTATATAATTACATCCGTTTCGATATGTCCGGTTGCCATGGGAACAAATCGCTCTACCATAAATTACCCATTATGAGGGAATTTAAAGTTTTACAGCTGCTACATATATGTGATAATTACAAAATACTTATGGTTTAAATTCTCAAGGATTTCTCTACTTATTCTTTAAGAGTACCAGGGTGGTCTGTTAAGTTTTCAAACTATGTTTCTTCCAAAATAGTCGGCTTGTAACTGTACACACTTCTCTCAGCGATGCTCCCAACTCTGTCACCTGTCCAAATAGTACTCGGCGTTTTTCAACATAGTCTCCTTGTAACTGCACACACTTCTCCCAGCGATGCACCCATCTCTGTAACCCGTACAAATAGTACACGCGTTTTTCAACATAGTCTCCTTGTAACTCTACACACTTCTCCCAGCGGTGTCCTCATCTCTGTAACCCGTCCAAATAGTACTCGGCGTTTTTCAACATAGTCTCCTTGTAACTCTACTCACTTCTCCCAGCGATGTTCCCATCTCTGTAACCCAAACAAAGATTACTCGGAGTTTTTCAACATAGTCTCCTTGTAACTCTACTCACTTCTCCCAGCAATGTTCCCATCTCTGTAACCCAAACAAATAGTACTCGGCGTTTTTCAACATAGTCTCCTTGTAACTCTACTCACTTCTCCCAGCGATGTTCCCATCTCTGTAACCCGTCCAAATAGTACTCGGCGTTCTTCAACATAGTCTCCTTGTAACTCTACTCACTTCTCCCAGCAATGTTCCCATCTCTGTAACCCAAACAAATAGTACTCGGCGTTTTTCAACATAGTCTCCTTGTAACTCTACTCACTTCTCCCAGCGATGCTCCCATCTCTGTAACCCGAACAAATAGTACTCGGCGTTTTCTAACATAGTCTTCTTGTAACTCTACACACTTCTCCCAGCGATGTTCCCATCTCTGTAACCCGTCCAAATAGTACTCGGCGTTTTTCAACATAGTCTCCTAGTAACTCTACACATTTCTCTCAGCGATGCTACCATCTCTGTAACCCGTCCAAATAGTACTTGGAGTTTTTCAACATAGTCTCCTTGTAACTCTACACACTTCTCCCAGCGATGTTCCCATCTCTGTAACCCGAACAAATAGTACTCGGCGTTTTTCAACATAGTCTCCTTGTAACTCTACACACTTCTCTCAGCGATATTCCCATCTCTGTAACCCGTCCAAATAGTACTCGGCGTTTTTCGACATAGTCTCCTTGTAACACTACACACTTCTTCCAGCGATGTTCTCATCGCTCTAACCCGTCCAAATAGTACTCGGTGTTTTTCAACATAGTCTCCTTGTAACTCTACACACTTCTCCCAGCGATGTTCCCATCTCTGTAACCCGTCCAAATAGTACTCGGCGTTTTCAACATAGTCTCCTTGTAACTCTGCACACTTCTCCCAGCGATGCTCCCATCTCTGTAACCCGTCCAAATAGTACTCGGTTGTTTTCAACACAGTCTCCTTGTAACTCTACACACTTCTCCCAGCGATGTTCCCATCTCTGTAACCCGTCCAAATAGTACTCGCCGTTTTTCAACATAGTCTTCTTGTAACTCTACACACTTCTCCCAGCGATGTTCCCATCTCTGTAACCCGTCCAAATAGTACTCGGCGTTTTTCAACATAGTCTCCTAGTAACTCTACACACTTCTCTCAGCGATGCTACCATCTCTGTAACCCGTCCAAATAGTACTTGGAGTTTCTCAACATAGTCTCCTTGTAACTCTACACACTTCTCCCAGCGATGCTCCCATCTCTATAACCCGTCCAAATAGTTCTCGGTGTTTTTCAACATAGTCTCCTTGTAACTCAATACACTTCTCCCAGCGATGTTCCCATCTCTATAACCCGTCCAAATAGTACTCGGCGTTTTTCAACATAGTCCCTTTGTAATTCTACACACTTCTCCCAGCGATGTTCCCATCTCTATAACCCGTCCAAATAGTACTCGGCGTTTTCTATATAGTCTCCTTGTAACTCTACACACTTCTCCCAGCGATGTTCCCATCTCTGTAACCCGAACAAATAGTACTCGGCGTTTTTCAACATAGTCTCCTTGTAACTCTACACACTTCTCTCAGCGATATTCCCATCTCTGTAACCCGTCCAAATAGTACTCGGCGTTTTTCGACATAGTCTCCTTGTAACACTACACACTTCTTCCAGCGATGTTCTCATCGCTCTAACCCGTCCAAATAGTACTCGGTGTTTTTCAACATAGTCTCCTTGTAACTCTACACACTTCTCCCAGCGATGTTCCCATCTCTGTAACCCGTCCAAATAGTACTCGGCGTTTTCAACATAGTCTCCTTGTAACTCTGCACACTTCTCCCAGCGATGCTCCCATCTCTGTAACCCGTCCAAATAGTACTCGGTTGTTTTCAACACAGTCTCCTTGTAACTCTACACACTTCTCCCAGCGATGCTCCCATCTCTGTAACCCGTCCAAATAGTACTCGCCGTTTTTCAACATAGTCTCCTTGTAACTCTACATACTTCTCCCAGCGATGTTCCCATCTCTGTAACCCGTCCAAATAGTACTCGGCGTTTATCAACATAGTCTCCTTGTAACTGTACACACTTCTCCCAGCGATGTTCCCATCTCTGTAACCCGTCCAAATAGTACTCGGCGTTTATCAACGTAGTCTCCTTGTAACTGTACACATTTCTCCCAGCGATGTTCCCACCTCTCTAATCCGTCCAAAAAGTACTCGGCGTTTATCAACGTAGTCTCCTTGTAACTCTACACACTTCTCCCAGCGATGTTCCCATCCCTGTAACCCGTCCAAATAGTACTCTGCGATTTTCAACATAGTCTTTTTGTAACTCTGCACACTTCTCCTAGCGATGTTCATATCTGTGTAACCTGTCCAAGTAACATTCGGCGTTTTTCAACATAGTCTCCTTTTACCTATACACATTTCTCCCAGCGATGTTCACATCTCTGTAACCGGTCCAAATATTATTCGGCGTTTACCAACATAGTCTCCTTGTAATTTTACGCACTTCTCCCAGTGATGCTCCCATCTCTGTAACCCCTCCAAGTAATACTTGGCGTTTTTCAACATAGTCTCCTTGTAACTCTACACACTTCTCCCAGCGATGCTCCCATCTCTGTAACCCATCCAAATAGTACTCGGCGTTTATCAACACAGTCTCCTTGTAATTTTACGCACTTCTCTCAGTGATGCTCCTATCTCTGTAACCCGTCCAAATAGTACTTGGCGTTTTTCAACATAGCCTCCTTGTAACTCTACACACTTCTCCCAGCGATGCTCCCATCTCTGTAACCCCTCCAAGTAGTACTCGGCGTTTTTCAACATAGTCTCCTGTAACTCTACACACTTCTCCCAGCGATGCTCCCATCTCTGTAACCCGAACAAATAGTACTCGGCGTTTTTCAACATAGTCTCCTTGTAACTCTACTCACTTCTCCCAGCGATGTTCCCATCTCTGTAACCCGTCCAAGTAGTACTCGGCGTCTTTCAACATAGTCTCCTTGTAACTCCACACACTTCTCCCAGCGATATTCCCATCTCTGGAACCCGTCCAAATAGTACTCGCCGTTTTTCAACATAGTCTCCTTGTAACTCTACTCACTTCTCCCAGCGATGTTCCCATCTCTGTAACCCGAACAAATAGTACTCGGCGTTTTTCAACATAGTCTCCTTGTAACTCTACACACTTCTCCCAGCGATATTCCCATCTCTGTAACCCGTCCAAATAGTACTCGGCGTTTATCAACGTAGTCTCCTTGTAACTGTACACATTTCTCCCAGCGATGTTCCCACCTCTCTAACCCGTCCAAAAAGTACTCGGCGTTTATCAACGTAGTCTCCTTGTAACTCTACACACTTCTCCCAGTGATGCTCCTATCTCTGTAACCCGTCCAAATAGTACTTGGCGTTTTTCAACGTAGTCTCCTTGTAACTCTACACACTTCTCCCAGCGATGCTCCCATCTCTGTTGCCCGTCCAAATAGTACTCGACGCTTTTCTCTACCAAATAATTGTTCAGCAAGTTGATTGCCTCTTCATATGCCGATATTCTCTTTCCTTATAGCCAAATTTTTAGAAGAGGGAACAAAAAGAAGTCGGCGTAGGCTAGATCTCCCCACCAAAAGAAATCATCTGCGGTCTGCAATCAAATCAAAGCGAAGTGCATTGCAGTCAGCAGGTATCATTTTGCAACATGACAATGCAAGGCCTGACAATTACCGAGCAGCAGTTGTAGCTATCACAGACCAGTATTTTGAGTGTCTTCCTCGTCGATCATACTCACCAAACCCTGTCTCAAGTGAATTCCATATGTTTGGACCACCCAAGACCCAATGGGAAGAAGCAAGTTCCATTCCGCTGAAGAAGTACACTAGGCGGTGCATGAGTGCATGCGCGGACTATCAAAACATTTTTTTTTCCTAAGGGCATTTATGCACTATTAAGCGCAGAGGGGGAGACTATGTTGAAAAATATTTAAGGTTTTCAGAATCGCAGCACCTGATACTCACTTTCCTTCAAAACGGCTACTCCGAATATGACGTTGAAGCCCCGATCCCCTGAGCTAGGAAAGGAAAACCTGTAATACAGCAAGCGTCAGATAAGCCTACCGCTACAGCCTACGTCCCGTTTACCGGCAACCTATCCGGCAGAATCAGATGCCTCGAACACCAGAGCTAGGAAATGGAAAACTGTAATACAGCAGGCGTCAGATAAGCCTACCGCTACAGCCTACATCCTGTTTAACGACATCCTATCCGGCAGAATCAGATGCCTCGAACACCAGAGCTAGGAAAGGGAAACCTGTAATACAGCAGGCGTCAGATAAGCCTACCGCTACAGCCTACATCCTGTTTAACGGCATCCTATCCGGCAGAATCAGATGCCTCGAACACCAGAGCTAGGAAATGGAAAACTGTAATACAGCGGGCGTCAGATAAGCCTTCCGCTACAGCCTACATCCCGTTTACCGGCAACCTATCCGGCAGAATCAGCAGCCTCTATCACCAGAGCTAGGAAATGGAAACCTGTAATGCAGCAAGCGTCAGATAAGCCTACCGCTACAGCCTACGTCCCGTTTACCGGCAACCTATCCGGCAGAATCAGCAGCCTCGACCACCAGATCTAGGAAAGGGAAACTTGTAATACAGCAAGAGTCAGATAAGTCTACCGCTACAGCCTACATCCCGTTTACCGGCAACCTATCCGACAGAATCAGCAGCCTCGATCACCAGAGCTAGGAAAGGGAAACTTGTAATACAGCAAGAGTCAGATAAGTCTACCGCTACAGCCTACATCCCGTTTACCGGCAATCTATCCGGCAGAATCAGCAGCCTCGATCACCAGAGCTAGGAAAGGGAAACTTGTAATACAGCTAGAGTCAGATAAGTCTACCGCTACAGCCTACATCCCGTTTACCGGCAATCTATATGTCAGAATTAGCAGCCTCGATCACCAGAGCTAGGAAAGGGAAACATGTAATACAGCAAGCGTCAGATAAGCCTACCGCTACAATCTGCATCCTGTTTACCGGCAACCTATCCGGCAGAATTAGCAGCCTCGATCCCCAGAGCTATGAAAGGGAAACCTGTAATACAGCAAGCGTCAGATAAGCCTACCGCTACAGCCTACATCCCGTTTACCGGCAACCTATCCAGCAGAATCAGGAGAATTCTCGCGAAATTCAGCATCAGGACCATCCACAAGCCACCTGCAAAGATCAATCATCTGTTGAGAGCAGTGAAAGATAAACTGGACTTCCAATTTCCGGGAGTGTACTGCATTCCCTGTGAATGTGGGATACCGTAAATAGGGCAAACCGGAAGGACCTTCGCTAGCAGAATTATCGAAGGAGTATTCGTTTAATGTAAGCTGAGAAGCCTGATCTGACAGAACATTGTTTTAATTACATCTACGGGAGACTGCCATCTTGGCAATATGCAACAGTTACTGGGAGCAGAGGATTAAGAAGGCTTTGGCAATTTTTTCTGAAAGGAGCAGGCTTAATCATGATCCTGGATTTCAGTTCAGCTCCTTTTGGATAGCGGTCTTAAAATGGAAATCCGTCGATTTAAGAAACCAAGGTTAGTACAGCTACATAATCAAGTTAAGTAGTTACGTGTCTTTGACACAATTTTCTATACTCACGCCATCTCCTGACCTGCCATTTAATTTACTGAAAACAGTCTTTTGTTCAGTAATGCAAATTTTGATAGTGTTTTGTCTTGGTTTATAGTTGTGTTATAGCCAGTGTTTCATTTGTGGTTATAACATTTTATAAATCTTCTGATAATGGGGGAAATGCACACTCCCGAAACGTGGATTGTTGCCAGAGAAGAAATTGAGCAATTTAAGGGTTTCACTTGACTCAAACTCGCATTTTGAGCTCTGAAGAAAACAGCCTACATTTAAACTTATTAAAAATGTCAAATTAGATAAAATTGTCTTCCAACGCAAAACTAACAAACATTAGATTCTCTTATCTTTCATTGTTATAACCTTACATCGTTATCGTCATTTTTTGTACGTTAAGTTGGATGCAGTCAAAGAGATAAAGTTGTGTGTAACGTTTCTGACGTTGGAAACTTGCGAAGCGTCTTCTTTATAGCAGTGCCGCCGCCGACGCCGCCGCCTTTTGCTCCCAACTTTAGCGCTGGGATAAAGTTTAGCAGCTCGCTAAAGACCTTCTAATTGAAATTGTTTCTCTATCAAGTAAAGCCAGAATAATAACTATTGTAGCTCTCGTCGTCACATTGAACTTTGACTACGTTCTATTTGTTCCTCCGATAATGCCTTTGTAGTACATTCACTAGAGGTGCTAAACGCGAGTTAAGAAATTTACCAGAAGCTTCACTTGCTAACGACGTGCGTTGGAAGCCCTTTTACCAATGCTCGTGCTGTTCTTCTTTATATAATTATAATAAATAAGGCAAAAGTCCTCCACACCGATTACACTGGGCGACAACAAAATAATTTTTGAAAGTTTCGAGCACTTCACGAGGCAATTGCTACTAATTTTGGGTTGAGAAAAACAAATATGACAATTAAAAATTTCATTACCTCTAGTTTCTATGATATACACAAGGCGGAAGTATTACATATTAACGGATTCAGAGAAAACGATACATTTTAATTGAAAACATGCTCACAACAATGAAAGTGCAGTTTTTTCTTTTTACCTGGTAATTACATGCTAAGAGTTCTAAATTTCTGGAAAAATACTTCGTAGATAGTCGTGTCTGAAGAGAATCATGTGGTGGCCTATTGACCTGCCTCTTGTGATGGCGTTCCGCAGAATCCCTATACAAAGACCAACAGTAATCCGCAAGCATTACTTCATTCCAACGAACCTGATATCTTTGTTCCATAACAGAAATGTCCTGATGAAATCTCTCCCCATGTTCATCACTAACAGCTCCACAACTAGAAGGGAAAAAGTCTAGGTGGGAGTGAAGAAAATGGATTTTAAGGGACAAGTTGCATCCAAGGTTACGGTATCTTTGCAGGAGAACTCTCACCAAATGCTTGTAGTTGTCATCTGTTTTGTTGCCTAGAAATCCATGAACAACACCCTTGAAGGCTTCCCAAGCTTCCTTTTCTTTCCCCTCCAAAATTTGGTGAAATGCAGGATCCTTTAAAAGTTCTCTTATTTGTGGTCTGAGAAAAATGCTTTCCTTAGTTTTGCATCACTTAATTTCCAAAATTTCTCTAAATGTGTTTTGTTTAATTATATGTTATGAAATATTTAGTGTGAATATTCCAAAAGTTTACAATTTACAACTTTGGCTACATTTATTTGTCTTTGCCTTGATGCTAACTTTGCTTACATGACACTCTGGTCTTCTGCTCTGCCAGGTAGCTATTAACCTCCATGCCTGCTTGATAATTAATTAGTCCCTTTCTTCCCATTCATCTTCCTTTCTCATATTCTTTACATTTATTTGTCTTTACCTTGTTGCTGCCTTGGCTTACATGAAACCCCGGTCTTCTGCTCTTAAACTGCATACCTCCTTGTTACTTAATTAGTCGCTTTCTTCCCCCTCATCTTCCCTTCTTATATTCTTTACATTTATTTGTATTTCCCATGTTGCTACCTAGGCTTACATGACACCCTGGTCTTGTACTCTGCCAGGTTGCTCTTAGCCTCCATGCCTCCTTGTTACTTAATTAGCCCTCTTCTTTTCCCTCATCTTCCCTTCTTATGTTCTTTACATTTGTTTGTCTTTACCTTGTTGCTACCTTGGCTTATATGACACCTTGGTCTTGTACTCTGCCAGGTAGCTCTTAGCCTCCATGCCTCCTTCTTACTGAATTAGTCCTCTTCTTTCCCCTCATCTTCCCTTCTTATGTTCTTTACATTTGTTTGTCTTTACCTTGTTGCTACCTTGGCTTATATGACACCCTGGTCTTGTACTCTGCCAGGTAGCTCTTAGCCTCCATGCCTCCTTGTTACTCAATTAGTCCCCTTCTTTCCCCTCATCTTCCCTTCTTATGTTCTTTACATTTGTCTTTACCTTGTTGCTACCTAGGCTTACATGACACCCTGGTCTTCTGCTCTGCCAGGTAGCTCTTAACCTCCATGCCTCCTTGTTACTTAATTAGCCCTCTTCTTTTCCCTCATCTTCCCTTCTTATGTTCTTTACATTTGTTTGTCTTTACCTTGTTGCTACCTTGGCTTATATGACACCCTGGTCTTGTACTCTGCCAGGTAGCTCTTAGCCTCCATGCCTCCTTGTTACTCAATTAGTCCTCTTCTTTCCCCTCATCTTCCCTTCTTATATTCTTTACATTTATTTGTCTTTCCCATGTTGCTACCTAGGCTTACATGACACCCTGGTCTTGTACTCTGCCAGGTAGATCTTAGCCTCCATGCCTCCTTGTTACTTAATTAGCCCTCTTCTTTCCCCTCATCTTCCCTTCTTATGTTCTTTACATTTGTTTGTCTTTACCTTGTTGCTACCTTGGCTTATTCTTGTACTCTGCCAGGTAGCTCTTAGCCTCCATGCCTCCTTCTTACTGAATTAGTCCTCTTCTTTCCCCTCATCTTCCCTTCTTATGTTCTTTACATTTATTTGTCTTTCCCATGTTGCTACCTAGGCTTACATGACACCCTGGTCTTGTACTCTGCCAGGTAGCTCTTAACCTCCATGCCTCCTTGTTACTTAATTAGCCCTCTTCTTTTCCCTCATCTTCCCTTCATATGTTCTTTACATTTGTTTGTCTTTACCTTGTTGCTACCTTGGCTTATATGACACCCTGGTCTTGTACTCTGCCAGGTAGCTCTTAGCCTCCATGCCTCCTTCTTACTGAATTAGTCCTCTTCTTTCCCCTCATCTTCCCTTCTTATGTTCTTTACATTTGTTTGTCTTTACCTTGTTGCTACCTTGGCTTATATGACACCCTGGTCTTGTACTCTGCCAGGTAGCTCTTAGCCTCCATGCCTCCTTCTTACTGAATTAGTCCTCTTTTTCTCCCCCATCTTCCTTTCTTATATTCTTTACATGTATTTGTCTTTACCTTGTTGCTACCTTGGCTTACATGACACACTGGACTTCTGCTCTGCCAGGTAGCTCTTAACCTCCATGACCCCTTGATGACTTAATTAGTCCATTTCTTCCCCCTCATCTTCGCTTCTTATATTCTTTACATTACTGGCCCATTTTTCTTTTACTTTCTACAGGAACACACTAATATTTCTTACCTTCTTTTCCTCCATGCCCCTTATCATTTTTATAGCTACGATCCCCTTCTCTACTTTTTTCCATTATATTTCCCTAACCTTTTCTCCATTTTGCAACCTCCTCACATTCTGTTACGTAGTGTTTTGTGATATTTGACAGCTTTGCCAACTCTCCCACAAAATTTCCCAAAATTTAAGGTCTTCACACTAAAAATGAAATGTCACTTTACCTTCAAAACAAGAGCAAATCAATGATTTTCATTCTGATTTTTGAATTCAGGATGTAGAAATACATGTAAGTTCACTATATTTAAGCCCGATAAAATTTCATTGTTGACCAGTGTTATCAGCTTTAAGGAATTGAACGCCCGCCTCTCTGTCATGGTGGTAGCGTGCCTTCCTCGCGTTCAAGACGTCCAGAATATGAATCTTCGTCAGATTAACTGTTTTACTTCTGTTCGCCTCATCTTGAAAGGTGCATGTCTAGTAACTATGAGCTCTATGGACCCAGAACTCATTAGAACACAATTTCATTCATCATCCGATATAATTTAACGGTGGAGGTTCTTCCACATTCTGAAAGACGAATGGAAACTCTAAAACCTATGGATGCAGTACTCATTAGGACTTCACACCCATCGTCCGATATGACTTGACTTTTGAGGTTTTCGGTTAACGTGAAGGATGAATGTCTGCTAACTCTAAGCTCCACTGCCCGGTACTCATTTGAACATAATTTCATTCATCGTCCTATATGTCTTAACGTTTGAGGTTTTCTCTTATAATGAAAAAGATATGAGTAATAGCCCTAAGCTCTATGAACTCTGTACTCATTTCAGCATCATTTCATTCATCCTCTGATATAAATTTTAGGTTTTCCCTTATCCTGAAAGACGAATGTCTAATAATTCCAGGCTCTACGGACCCTTTACTCATTAAACCATCATTTCATTTATTGTCCTATCTGACTTAAAGTTTGGAGATTTAATCTTATCCTGAAAGAAAAATATCAGATACCTCGAAGCTCTATGTACCCTGTACTCATTTGAACATAATTTCATTCATCATACGATATAACTTGACGTTGGAGGTTCTTCGTAATTCTGAAAGACGAATTCATGGCAACTCTAAACACAATGGATTCAGTACCTGAAAGATGAATGTCTGGTAAATCTGAGCTCTATTGCCCGGTACTTATTTGGACATAATTTCATTCATCGTCTGATATGACTTAACGTTTGAGGTTTTCTCTTATAATGAAAGACATATACCTAGTAACTGTAAGCTCTATGAGCCCTGTACTCATTTGAACATCATTTCATTCATCATCTGATACGACTTAACGTTGGATTTTTCACTTACCATGAATGACGAATGTCTGGTAAATCTAGGCTCTACGAACCCTGTACTCATTAGGCAATCATTTCGTTTATTGTCCAGTCTGACTTAACTCTGATGTTTTTCCTTTATGGTTAAAGAAGAATGTCTAGTAACTCTAAGCTCAATGTACCCTGTACTCATTTGAAATTTCGTTTCATTCGTCGTCCAGTATGACTTAACGTTGCAAGTTTTCTCTTATCCTGAAAGATAAATGTCCGGTAACTCTAAGCTCTATGTTTCCTGTACTCCTTTGAACATCATTTTATTCATCGTCCGATATGACTTAACGTTGGAGGTTTTCCCTTATCCTGAAAGATGAATGTCTGGTAACTCTAATATCTATGAACTGTGTACTTATTTAGACATCATTTCATTCATTGTCTGACTTAACGTTGGAGGCTTACTCTTATCCTGAAAGATAAATGCCTGGTAACTGTAAGCTCTATGTTCCCTGTATAATTTAGGCAATTAATGTATGAGAATACATAGAATATTCACGTATTTACAGAATGTGTATAATGTTATTATGTGTAACAAGTTAAAAATAGTTGTCTTGTATTGTTTCAGGTAAGTGCATGGATGAACCTGGCACCTTAATGGTAAGATAAATTTATCTACATATTTTGTGAATTGTAAGCTAGCTGGAGATATGTCAGTAGCGTCCAAGGCTCGCATTTTATTCCCGTGGCCGACTTATTTTAGGCACAAGTCTTTTCCGTGGGATTCCCGAGAGTTACGGCGAATGAATACCCTTCTTGAATTTAGCATCCCTGTATTACACTGCTCCTTGAAACCTGGTTATCCGCTTCAGAGTTCTTCTCAGGTCCAAAAGTCCCCTAAATCAAATTTGTCACATATTTCATTATTCTGTTACCGAATATATGGACTGTGCACAGGAGGAGCATGTTGATTCTATGCAACCACAGACAGGTGATGTTTTATTTTCTGGGGCTATGTTTCTTTAGAAAATATTTATTTGTTCTTTCTTTGTATATACTAAGGCACAAACATCTATGCAGAGCGAAAAATGTTTCATCGCGAACTGATTTTAAATTTGTGAGACGGGTTACCTTCGTTCATTACAATTTCTTAGCCTGCTGCTACTAAATATATTTTATAATGAATTATTATGTTTATTAAATTTGAATACAATATAAATATTAGTTGATGAGATCCCAAATTTTATATCAATCACGGTAATAAGACCATTCCTGGATTTACCCTTATACTGAAAAGCGAATGACATGTAACTCTAAGCTCTATGAACCCTGTACCCATTTCAACATTACCTTAGTCATCGAAGCATACGCCTTAACGTTGAAGGTTTTCTCTTATTTTGTAAGATAAATGTATGGTAACTCTAAGCTTTATGTACCCTGTACTCATTAGACAATTATTTCATTTATTGTCCAATATGACTTAACGTTGGAGGTTTCCCCTAATCCTAAAAGAAGAATGTCTGGTAACTCCAAGCTGTATGTACCCTGTACTCATTTGAACATAATTTCATTCATCGTCCGATATGATTTAACGTTGGAGGTTTCCCCTAATCCTAAAAGAAGAATGTCTGGTAACTCTAAGCTCTATGTAGCCTGTACTCATTTGAACATAATTTCATTCATCGTCCAATATGACTTAACGTTGGAGGTTTCCCCTAATCCTAAAAGATGAATGTCTGGTAACTCTAAGCTCTATGTACCCTGTACTCATTTGAACATAATTTCATTCATCGTCCAGTATGACTTAACGTTGGAGGTTTCCCCTAATCCTAAAAGATGAATGTCTGGTAACTCTAAGCTCTATGTAGCCTGTACTCATTTGAACATAATTTCATTCATCGTCCAGTATGACTTAACGTTGGAGGTTTCCCCTAATCCTAAAAGAAGAATGTCTGGTAACTCTAAGCTCTATGTACCCTGTACTCATTTGAACATAATGTC
This sequence comes from Mantis religiosa, assembly GCA_030765055.1. Taxonomy (NCBI): domain Eukaryota; kingdom Metazoa; phylum Arthropoda; class Insecta; order Mantodea; family Mantidae; genus Mantis; species Mantis religiosa. The sequence continues at coordinate 259,290,485 of CM060947.1, read as the reverse complement.
ATTCATCGTCCAATATGACTTAACGTTGGAGGTTTCCCCTAATCCTAAAAGAAGAATGTCTGGTAACTCTAAGCTGTATGTACCCTGTACTCATTTGAACATAATTTCATTCATCGTCCGATATGACTTAACGCTGGAGGTTTCCCCTAATCCTAAAAGATGAATGTCTGGTAACTCTAAGCTCTATGTAGCCTGTACTCATTTGAACATAATTTCATTCATCGTCCAATATGACTTAACGTTGGAGGTTTCCCCTTATCCTGAAAGATGAATGTCTGGTAACTCTAAGCTGTATGTACCCTGTACTCATTTGAACATAATTTCATTCATCGTCCGATATGACTTAACGCTGGAGGTTTCCCCTAATCCTAAAAGAAGAATGTCTGGTAACTCTAAGCTGTATGTACCCTGTACTCATTTGAACATAATTTCATTCATCGTCCGATATGACTTAACGCTGGAGGTTTCCCCTAATCCTAAAAGAAGAATGTCTGGTAACTCTAAGCTGTATGTACCCTGTACTCATTTGAACATAATTTCATTCATCGTCCAATATGACTTAACGTTGGAGGTTTCCCCTAATCCTAAAAGAAGAATGTCTGGTAACTCTAAGCTCTATGTAGCCTGTACTCATTTGAACATAATTTCATTCATCGTCCAATATGACTTAACGTTGGAGGTTTCCCCTAATCCTAAAAGAAGAATGTCTGGTAACTCTAAGCTCTATGTAGCCTGTACTCATTTGAACATAATTTCATTCATCGTCCAATATGACTTAACGTTGGAGGTTTCCCCTAATCCTAAAAGAAGAATGTCTGGTAACTCTAAGCTCTATGTAGCCTGTACTCATTTGAACATAATTTCATTCATCGTCCGATATGACTTAACGTTGGAGGTTTCCCCTAATCCTAAAAGAAGAATGTCTGGTAACTCTAAGCTCTATGTATCCTGTACTCATTTGAACATAATTTCATTCATCGTCCGATATGACTTAACGCTGGAGGTTTCCCCTAATCCTAAAAGAAGAATGTCTGGTAACTCTAAGCTCTATGTATCCTGTACTCATTTGAACATAATTTCATTCATCGTCCGATATGACTTAACGCTGGAGGTTTCCCCTAATCCTAAAAGAAGAATGTCTGGTAACTCTAAGCTCTATGTAGCCTGTACTCATTTGAACATAATTTCATTCATCGTCCGATATGACTTAACGTTGGAGGTTTCCCCTAATCCTAAAAGAAGAATGTCTGGTAACTCTAAGCTCTATGTAGCCTGTACTCATTTGAACATAATTTCATTCATCGTCCGATATGACTTAACGTTGGAGGTTTCCCCTAATCCTAAAAGAAGAATGTCTGGTAACTCTAAGCTCTATGTAGCCTGTAATCATTTGAACATAATTTCATTCATCGTCCGATATGACTTAACGTTGGAGGTTTCCCCTAATCCTAAAAGAAGAATGTCTGGTAACTCTAAGCTCTATGTAGCCTGTACTCATTTGAACATAATTTCATTCATCGTCCGATATGACTTAACGTTGGAGGTTTCCCCTAATCCTAAAAGAAGAATGTCTGGTAACTCTAAGCTCTATGTATCCTGTACTCATTTGAACATAATTTCATTCATCGTCCGATATGACTTAACGTTGGAGGTTTCCCCTAATCCTAAAAGATGAATGTCTGGTAACTCTAAGCTCTATGTATCCTGTACTCATTTGAACATAATTTCATTCATCGTCCAATATGACTTAACGTTGGAGGTTTCCCCTAATCCTAAAAGATGAATGTCTGGTAACTCTAAGCTCTATGTATCCTGTACTCATTTGAACATAATTTCATTCATCGTCCAATATGACTTAACGTTGGAGGTTTCCCCTAATCCTAAAAGAAGAATGTCTGGTAACTCTAAGCTTTATGTATCCTGTACTCATTTGAACATAATTTCATTCATCGTCCAATATGACTTAACGTTGGAGGTTTCCCCTAATCCTAAAAGAAGAATGTCTGGTAACTCTAAGCTTTATGTATCCTGTACTCATTTGAACATAATTTCATTCATCGTCCAATATGACTTAACGTTGGAGGTTTCCCCTAATCCTAAAAGATGAATGTCTGGTAACTCTAAGCTCTGTGTATCCTGTACTCATTTGAACATAATTTCATTCATCGTCCAATATGACTTAACGTTGGAGGTTTCCCCTAATCCTAAAAGAAGAATGTCTGGTAACTCTAAGCTTTATGTATCCTGTACTCATTTGAACATAATTTCATTCATCGTCCAATATGACTTAACGTTGGAGGTTTCCCCTAATCCTAAAAGAAGAATGTCTGGTAACTCTAAGCTCTATGTATCCTGTACTCATTTGAACATAATTTCATTCATCGTCCAATATGACTTAACGTTGGAGGTTTCCCCTAATCCTAAAAGAAGAATGTCTGGTAACTCTAAGCTTTATGTATCCTGTACTCATTTGAACATAATTTCATTCATCGTCCAATATGACTTAACGTTGGAGGTTTCCCCTAATCCTAAAAGATGAATGTCTGGTAACTCTAAGCTCTATGTATCCTGTACTCATTTGAACATAATTTCATTCATCGTCCAATATGACTTAACGTTGGATGTTTCCCCTAATCCTAAAAGATGAATGTCTGGTAACTCTAAGCTCTATGTATCCTGTACTCATTTGAACATAATTTCATTCATCGTCCAATATGACTTAACGTTGGAGGTTTCCCCTAATCCTAAAAGATGAATGTCTGGTAACTCTAAGCTCTATGTATCCTGTACTCATTTGAACATAATTTCATTCATCGTCTGATATGACTTAACGTTGGAGGTTTCCCCTAATCCTAAAAGATGAATGTCTGGTAACTCTAAGCTCTATGTATCCTGTACTCATTTGAACATAATTTCATTCATCGTCCAATATGACTTAACGTTGGATGTTTCCCCTAATCCTAAAAGATGAATGTCTTTTAACTCTAAGCTCTATGTATCCTGTACTCATTTGAACATAATTTCATTCATCGTCTGATATGACTTAACGTTGGAGGTTTCCCCTAATCCTAAAAGATGAATGTCTGGTAACTCTAAGCTCTATGTATCCTGTACTCATTTGAACATAATTTCATTCATCGTCCAATATGACTTAACGTTCGAGGTTTCCCCTAATCCTAAAAGATGAATGTCTGGTAACTCTAAGCTCTATGTAGCCTGTACTCATTTGAACATAATTTCATTCATCGTCCAATATGACTTAACGTTGGAGGTTTCCCCTAATCCTAAAAGAAGAATGTCTGGTAACTCTAAGCTCTATGTATCCTGTACTCATTTGAACATAATTTCATTCATCGTCCAATATGACTTAACGTTGGAGGTTTCCCCTAATCCTAAAAGAAGAATGTCTGGTAACTCTAAGCTCTATGTATCCTGTACTCATTTGAACATAATTTCATTCATCGTCCAATATGACTTAACGTTGGAGGTTTCCCCTAATCCTAAAAGATGAATGTCTGGTAACTCTAAGCTCTATGTATCCTGTACTCATTTGAACATAATTTCATTCATCGTCCAATATGACTTAACGTTGGAGGTTTCCCCTAATCCTAAAAGATGAATGTCTGGTAACTCTAAGCTCTATGTATCCTGTACTCATTTGAACATAATTTCATTCATCGTCCAATATGACTTAACGTTGGAGGTTTCCCCTAATCCTAAAAGATGAATGTCTGGTAACTCTAAGCTCTATGTATCCTGTACTCATTTGAACATAATTTCATTCATCGTCCAATATGACTTAACGTTGGAGGTTTCCCCTAATCCTAAAAGAAGAATGTCTGGTAACTCTAAGCTTTATGTATCCTGTACTCATTTGAACATAATTTCATTCATCGTCCAATATGACTTAACGTTGGAGGTTTCCCCTAATCCTAAAAGAAGAATGTCTGGTAACTCTAAGCTTTATGTATCCTGTACTCATTTGAACATAATTTCATTCATCGTCCAATATGACTTAACGTTGGAGGTTTCCCCTAATCCTAAAAGATGAATGTCTGGTAACTCTAAGCTCTGTGTATCCTGTACTCATTTGAACATAATTTCATTCATCGTCCAATATGACTTAACGTTGGAGGTTTCCCCTAATCCTAAAAGAAGAATGTCTGGTAACTCTAAGCTTTATGTATCCTGTACTCATTTGAACATAATTTCATTCATCGTCCAATATGACTTAACGTTGGAGGTTTCCCCTAATCCTAAAAGAAGAATGTCTGGTAACTCTAAGCTCTATGTATCCTGTACTCATTTGAACATAATTTCATTCATCGTCCAATATGACTTAACGTTGGAGGTTTCCCCTAATCCTAAAAGAAGAATGTCTGGTAACTCTAAGCTTTATGTATCCTGTACTCATTTGAACATAATTTCATTCATCGTCCAATATGACTTAACGTTGGAGGTTTCCCCTAATCCTAAAAGATGAATGTCTGGTAACTCTAAGCTCTATGTATCCTGTACTCATTTGAACATAATTTCATTCATCGTCCAATATGACTTAACGTTGGATGTTTCCCCTAATCCTAAAAGATGAATGTCTGGTAACTCTAAGCTCTATGTATCCTGTACTCATTTGAACATAATTTCATTCATCGTCCAATATGACTTAACGTTGGAGGTTTCCCCTAATCCTAAAAGATGAATGTCTGGTAACTCTAAGCTCTATGTATCCTGTACTCATTTGAACATAATTTCATTCATCGTCTGATATGACTTAACGTTGGAGGTTTCCCCTAATCCTAAAAGATGAATGTCTGGTAACTCTAAGCTCTATGTATCCTGTACTCATTTGAACATAATTTCATTCATCGTCCAATATGACTTAACGTTGGATGTTTCCCCTAATCCTAAAAGATGAATGTCTTTTAACTCTAAGCTCTATGTATCCTGTACTCATTTGAACATAATTTCATTCATCGTCTGATATGACTTAACGTTGGAGGTTTCCCCTAATCCTAAAAGATGAATGTCTGGTAACTCTAAGCTCTATGTATCCTGTACTCATTTGAACATAATTTCATTCATCGTCCAATATGACTTAACGTTCGAGGTTTCCCCTAATCCTAAAAGATGAATGTCTGGTAACTCTAAGCTCTATGTAGCCTGTACTCATTTGAACATAATTTCATTCATCGTCCAATATGACTTAACGTTGGAGGTTTCCCCTAATCCTAAAAGAAGAATGTCTGGTAACTCTAAGCTCTATGTATCCTGTACTCATTTGAACATAATTTCATTCATCGTCCAATATGACTTAACGTTGGAGGTTTCCCCTAATCCTAAAAGAAGAATGTCTGGTAACTCTAAGCTCTATGTATCCTGTACTCATTTGAACATAATTTCATTCATCGTCCAATATGACTTAACGTTGGAGGTTTCCCCTAATCCTAAAAGAAGAATGTCTGGTAACTCTAAGCTCTATGTATCCTGTACTCATTTGAACATAATTTCATTCATCGTCCAATATGACTTAACGTTGGAGGTTTCCCCTAATCCTAAAAGAAGAATGTCTGGTAACTCTAAGCTCTATGTATCCTGTACTCATTTGAACATAATTTCATTCATCGTCCAATATGACTTAACGTTGGAGGTTTCCCCTAATCCTAAAAGAAGAATGTCTGGTAACTCTAAGCTCTATGTATCCTGTACTCATTTGAACATAATTTCATTCATCGTCCAATATGACTTAACGTTGGAGGTTTCCCCTAATCCTAAAAGAAGAATGTCTGGTAACTCTAAGCTCTATGTATCCTGTACTCATTTGAACATAATTTCATTCATCGTCCAATATGACTTAACGTTGGAGGTTTCCCCTAATCCTAAAAGATGAATGTCTGGTAACTCTAAGCTCTATGTAGCCTGTACTCATTTGAACATAATTTCATTCATCGTCCGATATGACTTAACGTTGGAGGTTTCCCCTAATCCTAAAAGAAGAATGTCTGCTAACTCTAAGCTCTATGTATCCTGTACTCATTTGAACATAATTTCATTCATCGTCCAATATGACTTAACGTTGGAGGTTTCCCCTAATCCTAAAAGAAGAATGTCTGCTAACTCTAAGCTCTATGTACCCTATACACTTTTGAAAATCATTTCAATCATCGTCCGATATGACTTAAAGTTGGAGGTTTTCCCTTATCCGGAAAGATGAATGTCTGGTAACTCTAAGCTCTATGCACCCTGTACTCATTTGAACATCATTACATTCATCAGAATGCGTCCTTACGTCTGGTAAGTCTAAGCCCTATAACTTGAACTCATTTGAACATCTTTTCATTAGTCGTCTGTTTAATACGTTGTCAGTTATTGTTTTCTTTGTTGTCTCCAAAGAATTTATTTGGCCACACCGTAGCTCAGTGTTTAGACCGATTGACTCTCAACAAGGCGGCCCGGATTCGATCCCAAGTGACCGCAAAGTGAGATCTGTGACGGACAAAACGGCGCTGGGACTTGTTTTCTCCAGGACCTCCTGTTTACCGCGCCATCTCATTCCACCGGTGCTTCATCTTCATCTCATGTACCATCAATGTCACCGCCTGCGGTGTCTAATGTAGTAAAAGGGGGCGTTAAACACTAAACATTCATTCATTCCAAGGGATTTAAATTCATTTTAGAAATGTTAACTTGAATTTCCCTGCTCTCGCCCTTAAATGAAATTTGAAATCAATCTTCTAGCTCTATTGTATGTTTCTCCATTTATCTTGTATTAAATTCCCTTTCATGTTCTATATCGTTGCAAAATCTGTAAGTTTGAGCCTTTCTTCTCATTCTATCATATTATTTACATTACCCAAATGGATCCATTAGAAAAAATACAGAAGAGGGCAATAAAATTCATAAAAAGAGGCAAGTATTTTGGGCCCATAAAAGGAGATGAGACTAAATGGGAGGAATTAAGAATTAGGCGTAAAAAACATAGGTTGGTAGCATTATTCAAAGCTAATGCTGGTGTAAAGTCATGGGTAGACGTTAGTGTAAGGTTAGATAATCCGGATTATTATGGACGAAACGATCATAGGTATAAAATTAAGGGTAGAAGATACAGAACCGACGTAGGAAAATGTTCTTTTGTTAATAGAACCATTGAATAATGGAATGAATTGCCTGTAGCAGTCTTTCAGGGCTGTCCCCTGTCGATGAAGAAATTTAGAAAAAATCTAGATAGGTTATAGTTTAACTTTTAAATTGTAATGGTATATAATATGTAAATAGAGAAGTAATTAGATATGTTTTAAGTGACTAAAGTAAAATATCGTGTTTGTGTTGTTTATTGTGTTATTGTTGTAAATCTAGTATTTGTAATTTGATCTGTACTCTTAACTCTGCCACCGGGTAGTACCCAATTGCAGTGAATAAATACATACATACATAATTTTCTCAAATTTACCAATATGGTTTTCCCCATTGAATATAACAATATGTGGGTACTTTTCAATGTACTGCAATACATGGTTTTATTCCTTACCTGGTACCGTTTCTTTTCACATTTCTTGTTGCCGATGTTTTACACTTGCTTATTTCTTTCAATCCTGTCCCTTACTCATACATCGAAACTTTGTTTTCCTTTCACCTAGTCAGTCGTAATTGTGTTCCTGTGATACGTGTTGTCACACATGCCATAATACTAGAGCTATGAGCCCAGCGTATGAATTTTTATTTTCTCTACGATCTCCAATAATTTGACATTAAGTGATTGTGTGAATCGGATGAATTATTAAATTAAAATACTGCACAAAAACCACTGTAAAGGTTACTTAACTCTTGCATAAACAAAGAGATTGTAATTACAAAGACGTCACCTACACAACCAGCTATAAAACATTTGACTATCAATTAAAGTATACTGTATTCACATGTCACGACAATAACAGTATATTTATTTTGAAGTAGAGAGAGTAATAACGGTCTGTACAAGAGTAGAGGAAGTCATTTTTTTATTTAATTGTCTTTAATCAGCATGCTCCATTACCGAATAATACTACATGCATTAAATTACATCTTCTACCAATGTTACAATTTACATATGATACTTTTGATACAATTATAATTTATAATGATAGCGAATATAATATTTACAATAGTTTATTGAATCAAGTCTACTCGTTCTTGAATTCTATGTACTTGCACTAATGTTTCTAATAGTTTATTACAAAGTCACATGTTTATACTTCGAATGTACCGCAGAAATGCTTGAAAATGTCTTGTTATGAGTTGTTGGTTGTTAATTGGCCAAACGTTGTAACTAAAATGTTTATGGGTGCACACAATTCCACGTTGTGACGCCAATTTGATACAAAATATAATGGCGTGCAAGTAAGGCGGCGAGCAATGAGGTTTCTCTCAGGGTATGCGTGGGTGTGTGTGAGAAGCATGTTTTAATAACACTGGAATGCCCGTTTCCAACTTATTTATTTACTACTTCTTCTTTTAAAACATCGAAATGAAAGTTGCCGACCAAGGGTTACCAATCTCTGTTTAGAGTTACTGACTGCAGAATGTTTATTACTCGATAAATTTATTCGTTCCTTATATATACGAACCGACAAATATTCCAGACAAAACCAGAGGACTGCCTTAATCGCCCTCAGGCCTCAGACTGCTCTCATCGACCTGACGCCGAAGACCCTTTTAATGGCTTCCTAGCCACGAACTGGCCACATAGGCTCCACGCCGAAGACTCTTTTAATGACTTCCTAGCCACGAACTGGCCACATCGGCTCCACGCCGAAGAGTGTTCTGATCGGCCTCACGCCAAAGACTCTTTTAATGGCTTCCTAGCCACGAACTGGCCACATCGGCTCTACGCCGAAGAGTGTTCTGATCGGCCTCACGCCGAAGACTCTTTTAATGGCTTCCTAGCCACGAACTGGCCACATCGGCTCTACGCCGAAGAGTGTTCTGATCGGCCTCACGCCGAAGACTCTTTTAATGGCTTCCTAGCCACGAACTGGCCACATCGGCTCTACGCCGAAGAGTGCTGAATGACCACAGCTGCATGTGTGTATATGTAACTTTCACTCTCAGGAAATTCCTTTTCCACCAAAATCACTTTGTGGCTGTTTTGTCGCGATTGTAAATGATCCAAAGAATTTCCTATTCATACAAGTCAAGTGAGCCCCTTTAGAAATCTTCTAAGGACACTGTTTCTTACATTGCTTTTGTTATATCACTTTCCCCCAACTCAAATGGCCTTGCCCTTGTCGTAACAAAGAACCAACATTCCTTTGACATCCATCATGATTCTTTACTTCTGGCAAACCTTAATTTCGGTATCAACGCCTCCCTTCCTTCTTGTTTCATTTATTAGCTGCGTTCTCAGTTGTTTCGTGTTTGGGCATTGGTATATGATATGATTCACTGTTTGCTATCCTCCGTTGCATGGGCATGTTGGGTCATCAATGATGTGAATTCGGTGAAGGTATAATCTTGTATGACCATGTCCTGAGACTATTGCTGTAAATTCTGGGGTAATAGGGAGCTTTCTTCTGAGTCTGTCTATGACAGATGGAAAGAAGGACTTAGTTAATGCACCTTTTGTAGTATTGTTCCATCTTTCTTGCCACTTCTGTAATCCTATGTCATTTAACATTGTTTTAATTGAGGTTTTCGGAATTCTGTTGTATACAATTTCTTTTTCTTTGTCTTGCCAGTTTATCTGCTAGTTCATTTTCAGCTATACCTACATGTGCCTTCACCCAGCTAAAATGAATTTTCCATTGGTTTTGTTTCAAACTCCCAAGTGTTTTATGGATATTTTCTATTATTAAATTGTGTTTTTTTTTATTGTTATTTAGTAGTGAAAACGTTACTTTACTGTCAGTGTACACTACTACTTGCTTGCCTTCATGCGGCATATCTGGCATGATATGAAGCTCTTCCAGAGCTTTTAAAATAGCAATTGCCTCAAATGGTCAGCATAGAGAACGTCATTTATATAAAACAATTGACCATCACTTAAAGTCTACTGTATTCCCTTGGAACTAAAATAAAATAATGTTTATCCTGAAGTAGACACAGCGATAAGTGTTTGTACAAGAGTAGAGAAAATCATGTATATAAAACATTTGACTATCACTTAAAGTTTACTGCATTCTCTTGTAATTACAATAAGATAATGTTTATGATGAAGTAGATAGAGGAGCATGTGTTTGTACAAGAGTAGAAAAAGTCAAGAGAGTACATCACATCTAATTTTGTTAGTTATCTTAATTAATCTAACTTTATCTATCTTTCCAATGAAATAACGAGAAGCTACTGCATTCAACATTTAACTAAACTTTGATATTGCTTGTTGTTTTTAGGGTGGCTTTTCCTACATAATTTATATCTTCTGAAAAATTAATAAACACTCGCGGAAACAGAAAGTAATGGCGCAACTCATTACATTAAATATAAATTATTTAAAGCCAGTATGCGGAAAAGCGTTAAAGTCATGCGTAGCCGAAAAAAATAACAAAATTACCAGAAATTTATCGCAGTGGATATACAGCCGGCTTATTTCACCAACTTTTCTAAAACACCGAGGAGGTTGGTATTCATGAATTTAAAAGCAGCTTTATTTCTGACGCTTCATACATTTAATTTTTCATTCGAAACACGGTTGCGAACTTTCCTTCGCCGCCAACTAAATTCTGTGTTAAAAACAAAAGTAAGACGCTGCGCGCATAAAGCAAAAGTAAGATGGAATTCGAAATGAAGCCGGTGGCTTCCCAGGAGATCAAATAAACAAGTGAAGGCTCACTTATCCGAAGTGGAATCAACTCTGTCTGATTTTTGTCATTACCACTTCCTACCGTGCTTCGTTTTACAGGGTCGTGTGCTTTTAAATTCCCTTTTTTGTGAGGGGCACGAATAGCATTCCTTAGTCAAGGATACAAAGATCATAAATAAGAGATACAATATTCTGTAAAAATGTTACTGCCCCCAGTGAGTAAAGTGCCTTGATTTTAGGAATCTTGTGTGCCGGAAATAGCCGTTATTTATGTATCATTTTATTTGTTTGTGTATTTATTTACGTATTTATTTACTTAGTTTCTTGTTTGTTCGTTGGTTTCGTTCGTTGGTTTCGTTTATTTGTTTATTTGTTTGTTTATTTAGGGTTTGTTTATCTATTTGTTTATTTATTTACTTGTTCTTGTTTATTCGTTTGTTTATTCGTTTATTTGTTTATTTATCTGTTTATTTATTTGTTTGTCTATGTATATATTCGTAAATATATTTATATATGTATATATTTCTTTTTGTCTTTCTTTCTTTTCTGTTTTGTTCTTTCTTTCTTTAGTTACTTAGTTATTTACTTATTTATTAACTTACTTCTTTACTTCTTCTTTACCTCTTTCTTTCATTAATTCTTTTTTTCTTTCTTTCTTACTTTCATTCTCTCTTTCTTTCTTTCTCGCTCTCTCTTTCTTTTTTTCTTTCTTTCTGTACTTATTTATTGATTTCTTTAATGGTACATTTATTGATTCATCTATTTATTCATTCCTCCCCTCCTTCCCTCCCTCCTTCATTCCTTAATCCATCGATCCAACCAACCAACCATCCAACCATATATTTATTTGCCTATTTACTTATTTATTTGCCTATTTACTTATTTATTTCCTTATTTATTTCCTTATTTCCTTATTTATTTCCTTATTTAGTTATTTATTTCCTTATTTACTTATTTATTTCCTTATTTCCTTATTTGCTTATTTCCTTATTTACTTACTTGCTAATTTATTTACTTATTTGCTGGCTTGTTCGTTTGTGTATTTGCTTTTTATTTATTTATATATTTAATTTATATAAGTATATATTTCTTTCTTTTTTCATTCTTTTTTCATTCTTCTTTCCTTATTGATCTATCTATATACTTTTCTATTTATTTATTTACCTACTTATTTATATATTAATCTATTAATTTATCTATTTATTTATCCATTTATTATTTATCTATTTATTTATACATCTATTTACTCGTATTTGTTGGGTTTTAATCATTAGATCACTTACACATTTATAGCCTGCCTTTAATTGCAATGATCATACCGGCGGCCGTTCTCCTTTGGAACATATCGAAGGTGTTAACTCGTATTCGTTGGGCTTTAATCATTAGATCACGTACACATTTATAGCCTGCCTGTAATTGCAATGATCATACCGGCGGCCGTTCTCCTTTGGAACATATCGAAGGTGTTAACTCGTATTTGTTGGGTTTTAATCATTAGATCACGTACACATTTATAGCCTGCCTTTAATTGCAATGATCATACCGGCGGCCGTTCTCCTTCGGAACATATCGAAGGTGTTAACTCGTATTCGTTGGGCTTTAATCATTAGATCACGTACACATTTATAGCCTGCCTTTAATTGCAATGATCATACCGGCGGCCGTTCTCCTTTGGAACATATCGAAGGTGTTAACTCGTATTCGTTGGGTTTTAATCATTAGATCACGCACACATTTATAGCCTGCCTTTAATTGCAATGATCATACCGGCGGCCGTTCTCCTTTGGAACATATCGAAGGTGTTAACTCGTATTCGTTGGGCTTTAATCATTAGATCACGCACACATTCTCACTCTAATTCATACTTCCAGAATCTGGCGAAGATGGGGAATAGTCTTGGTAGGAGAAAAATCCCCACCCTCAACTGGGAATCGAATCCAGCAGAGGTAGCAAGGCAGGCAGTTGCTGTACTGACTGAGCTTTGGGGCTGTTTGAATGCAACAGATTTTTTTTTTTGGGGGGGGGGGGGGGGAATAGATCTGTGGGTGTAATTCAGTGTGAATTAAAATCACTGATTGTGGTTAAAAATCAGACTTCATCACCAAGTTCAATGTCACTCGAAACCAGCTTTTACATAGAATAGAGTGTGTTCTGAAAGTTTCCGACATCAATATGAAGATGGCAGTACTCGCAAGTAAAAACTAGTTAATGTCGTCCTTCAACAAACAGTTCACAGTTACTCACCTAAGTTTCATCCATTTTAGACGCACAGTTGTTGTGTAACAGTCGTTTGAGTGACTTTAAGTGAGGTTTTTTTTTTTTTTTTTTTTTTTTAATGAAAACGGACAAAATCGAATATTGAGCTATCATAAAATACTTGTTTTGAAAGGCAATATGCCTATGCAAATTAAAAATGAGTTTCATTCTTTGTATGGGGACCTTGTACTATCATTTAACACTGTGAAATTTTTTGCAGCTGAATTTAAACGTGGCCGTAAGAGCGTGAGAAACGACGAACGTTCGGAACTTCCAAAACGGCAACTACCTACGAAAATATCGCCAAAATTCACTAAGTGATGCTAGACGACCTCCGAATTAAAGTGAGAGATATAGCAGAGGCTATAAACATGTCGAAAGAATGTGTTTGTCACATATTAAATAAACATTTAGACATGAGAAAGCTGCCCGTGCATGGGATGCCGCGTTTACTCACGTTACACCAAAAACGTGATGGAATGAACATTTCCAACGCGCGATAAGTCCAAGTTTCGGCGCCGATTAATTCCTGTAGATGAAACTTCGATACGCCATTATACAACCGAAGCAAAATACACTTAAAACAGCGAACTGCAAAGGGGGAACCAGCTCCAAAAAGAAGCAGATTTTTTTCCTTCGGCTGGCAAAGTGATGGCGACTGTTTCTGGGATAGTCATTGAGTTATTTTAATCGATTGTCTTCAAAAAGGAAAAACTTATACAGGAGCAAACTACGCGTTATTACTCGACAAGCTGGGCCGCGCCGTGGGTCAATGGTTAGACCGCTTATCTCTCACCATGGCGGCCCGGGGTCGATCCCAGGCGTCCGCAAAGTGAGATTGGTGGTGGACAACACGGCGCATGGGGATTTTCTCCGGGACTTCCGGTTTCCTCCGCCACCTATTTCTACCTGTGCCCCATCTTAATCTCATGTATCATCAGTGTCATCGCCTGCGGTGCCGTATGTAGTAAAAGCGGGCGTTAAACACTACACACCCACTTGAGAAGCTGAAAGTAGAACTTGCGTAAAAACGGCCACATTTACAGAAAAAGAAAATACTATTTCACCCAGACAGCGCACTGTCGCACATCTCGGCGGTTGCAATGGCGAAAATCCCGAATTACCGTTTGAGGAGCTTAACTTACCAGATCTAGCCCCAGGCAACTTCTTTTTGCTTCCTCTTCAGAAGATTACGCTCGGAGGACAGAGATTTTCCACAAATGAAGAGGCAATCACCCTCGTGAACAATTATCGGGTACGGAAAAACTTCTAGTACTATTTGGACGGGTTACAGAGATGGAATCATTGCTGGGAGAAGTGTGTACAGTTACAAGGCGACTATGTTGAAAAACGTCGAGTACTATTTGGACGGGTTACAGAGATGGGAACATCGCTGGGAGAAGTGTGTAGAGTTACAAGGAGACTATGTTGAAAAACGCCGAGTACTATTTGGACGGGTTACAGAGATGGGAACATCGCTGGGAGAAGTGTGTAGAGTTACAAGGAGACTATGTTGAAAAACGCCGAGTACTATTTGAACGGGTTACAGAGATGGGAGCATCGCTGGGAGGAGTGTGTACAGTTACAAGGAGACTATGTTGAAAAACGCCGAGTACTATTTGGACGGGTTACAGAGATGTGAGCATCGCTGGAAAAAGTGTGTAGAGTTACAGGGAGACTATGTTGAAAAACGACGAGTACTATTTGGACGGGTTACAGAGATGGGAACATCGCTAGAACAACTGTGTAGAGTTACAAGAAGACTATGTTGAAAAACGCCGAGTAATATTTGGACGGGTTACAGAGATGGGAACATCGCTGGGAGAAGTGTGTAGAGTTACAAGAACACTTATGTTGGAGAACGCGGAGTACTATATGGACGGGTTACAGAGATGGGGGGCATCGCTGGGTGAAGTGTTCGAGTTACAAGGAGATGATGTTGAAAAATGCCAAGTACTATTTGGACGGGTTACAGAGATGGGAGCATCGCTGGCAGAAGTGTGTACAGTTACAAGGAGACTATGTTGGAAAAAAATCTGAAAAAATGGCTTGTATCTTTATTAGGTCGGGAACTTTTCAGATCACCCTGGTAGTTACTTTATGAAAATTCTACTTTTCGCTTTCGTCATTCATTTTTTTGTGTTCCCTTTTTTCTTCTTTACTTTGCTTTCTCTTCCCAATATCATGCAAACAGCAAAACATTTCAATGTCAACAGTCAGTTATTACAGTATTTTTCCCACTCTAGCCTAGACCCCTGCATGTAAGTAATAAGGCGATACCTATAAGATATGTATCTGTTAGATTAATTTGTAGACATCGTGTAAAAGTGGAGTAGCAATGTGTACGTTGGTGTGGAAGCAAAGGTTTCGAAGTTAAACTGCACTCACATCCACACACCTGTTTGTATCTCTTTTTGAAACAGAAGGCTCTTTCTTTGTGGTTCAACTGTTCTGAGCGTGACAAGCACTGTGCCTGTAACATATCTGTTTCTGAGGCGTCTCTGTTGGAACCGGATCTAAAAATTACAACTCTGCAACACGTCCATTATGTTAGATGTAATATTGTTTTGCTGTACCTGGCGATTCAAATTGCTGTAGTTTTTTCAAAGAATTTATCCTCATGTGTAACAGTCACATGCATACAAGCACTAGACTGTCTTAATGGGACATTTCGATAGGATTTGTTAACCTTTAGCCTTGTTTAGCAGCAGCAACTGTCAGGTGCAGAAGTTATTTTACACTTCAGCCATTCCAGGATTAATTTTATATTCTGTACATCACCAGGGTTTTGCACTCAAATATTCGACACCAAGGGTTAAATGAAAATATGAGATGCATTCAAGATGTAACATCTATTGTTTTCTCACAAAGTACTCACAATAAAAGAGTGAAACTATTGTCACACCTCACCGCAATCTCCCTCTAGCCGTACACAGTTTTCACAACGTCGACGCCATGATTCCATGGCCAGTGCGAACACTTCTTTAGGAGTGTATTTTGACCACTGGAAAATCGCTGAGGCAGTAGCGGCATGTCAGCGACCACGGAGAGTGTCTTTGATCGTGGAAAACAGCAAAAAGTCGCTAGGAGCCAGAAGCATGAGCAATCACTTCAAAGTTGTCAGGAAGAAACTACTGAGTCGCGTTCGCCCGATGCGCTGGTGCGTTGTCCTGATGAAGGAGCACACGTCCAACCATTTCCGCCCGTTTTTCACGCAATGCTAGGAGGAGTTTATTCTGCAAAAGACTTTGGTTGCAGCTGTCACCGTAGTGCGTTTGGAATACAATGAGTGAGGATTACACCACTGCTGTCCCAGAAGATGGCCACCATCATTGTGTCTGCACTGGCACTCACCCGAAAACTTTTGTTGGCGGTGAGTCTGTGTTCTCCCATTGATCTATATATAACCTTCCCGTAGGGGAGGGGATCCGTCCCCTTCAGCTGCCAAATTGCGGTCGCTGCGGACCTTTAGCACTCGTGGTAACTGCGGCGTTACTAGAGGAACCTCGGGTTGAACTGCCGAGCCCCTCCTGTCGGGGAGTTGTTCGGATTGGGTTGGACTCGAAGGGGCAGTGTGTTCCCCACACCCACGGGGAATTGGGTACCTACGGCCAGGCTCCGGCCGCCCGGAGGGGGTAGAGGGTTGTCTCGTAAGTCCCGGGTACTAGCCTGCAGAGCTTGTAGAAGGTGTGCTAGATCACTAGGCGGCCCCACCGAGGTTTTCGGTAATCTTCCCTGCGGGGTTGACGCGCGTAAGTGGCGTATCCACTTCCATCCCGTCTTGACTTTGTACTCAGTGGGGGGGGTTAAGAAATCAGGTATTCCCCTATGGAAGGAGCCCCGGAGTATCCATCGCTCTCGGGTAGAAGGAGGCCCGGGTCCTTCGTCCTACGGGCCCATTACTAATGGTAGTAGAACCTCTGCACATTACTGACCTTCCCTCTAGTCACCAGGGAGTTACCGAGTTCTCGAAAAAGGGCGCAAGGCGCCTCCATGGGGCTTTCATAGGGAAAGACCTAGAGACTAAGAAGCCTCCATCTGGTCCTGTGGTCTTAAGACGGGATGGAAGTGGATACGCCACTTACGCGCACCAACCCCAAAGGGGAAGGCTACCGAACAACCTCGGTGGTGCCGCCTAGTGAACTACCATTAATATGCGGGAATATATGGGTCTGCAGCGATCGCACCACGGCAGCTGAGGGGGATGGCTCACCTCCCCTACGAGGCTTCCATTGAACTAACTGGCGCTTCGTTTCAGGGTGGAAAAAGGGCATCCACGTTACATCCATTGTCACAATTAATTGAAAGATAGTTCCATTCATGCCGTCATGACGCGCCCACATCGCTTGACAATTTACCACGCACGCAGCCTTGTGATACTCCGACAGCATTCGTGGCACTCACCTGGAAATAAAGGTTCATATTTTGAGATCTTCATGCAGGATTGTGTGTACAGACCCCACGGAAATACCAATTTTGTAGGCAATGTCCGCAACGATTAATCGGCGATCCTCCAATGTTCTCCATTCGCTGGATCATGTCGTCAGACCGGCTGGTGCGAGGCCGTGGCTTTCGTGTTTTGTTGTCATACGATGTTCTGCTTTCATTGAACTGTCACACCCAGGAATGTACATTAGACATATCCATGGTACCATTATCACATGGCTCACTCAACTGTCTTGGTTTGTTGTCACACGATGTTCTGTCTTCATTGAACTGTCACACCCAGGAATGTACATTACACATCCATGGTACTATCACCAAATGCCTAACTCAACTGTCTTGGTTTGTTGTCACACGATGTTCTGTCTTCATTGAACTATCGCACCCAGGAACGTAGATTAGACACATCCATGGTACCATCACCACATGGCTCACTCAACTGTCTTGGTTTGTTGTCATACGATGTTCTGCCTTCACTGAACTGTCGCACACAGGAACGTACATTAGACACATCCATGGAACCATCTCCACATGGCTCACTCAACTGTCTTGGTTTGTTGTCACACGATGTTCTGCCTTCATTGAACTGTCACACCCAGGAATGTACATTAGACACATCCATGGTATCATCACCACATGGCTCACTTAACTGTCTTCGTTTGTTGTCACACGATGTTCTGTCTTCATTGAACTATCGCACGCAGGGACGTACATTAGACACATCCATGCTACCATCACCACATGCCTCACTCAACTGTCTTGGTTTGTTGTCACACGATGTTCTGTCTTCATTGAACTGTCACACCCAGGAACGTACATTAGACACATCCATGGTACCATCACCACATACCTCACTCAACTGTCTTGGTTTGTTGACACACGATGTTCTGTCTTCATTGAACTGTCACACCCAGGAACGTATATTAGACACATCCATGATACCATCACCACATGCCTCTCTCAACTGTCTTGGTTTGTTGTCACACGACGTTCTGCCTTCATTGAACTGTCGCACGGAGGAACGTACATTAGACACATCCATGTTACCATCACCACACGCCTCTCTCAACTGTCTTGGTTTGTTGTCACACGATGTTCTGTCTTCATTGAACTGTCGCACGCAGGAACGTACATTAGACACATCCATGGTACCATCACCACATGCCTCACTTAACTGTTTTGGTTTGTTGTCACACGATGTTCTGCCTTCATTGAACTGTCACACCCAGGAACATACATTAGACACATCCATGCTATCACCACCACATGCCTCTCTCAACTGTCTTGGTTTGTTGTCACACGATGTTCTGTCTTCACTGAACTGTCGCACGCAGGAACGTACATTAGACACATCCATGGTACCATCACCACATGCCTCACTTAACTGTCTTGGTTTGTTGTCACACGACGTTCTGTCTTCATTGAACTGTCACACCCAGGAACGTATATTAGACACATCCATGGTACCATCAGCACATGCCCCTCTCAACTGTCTTGGTTTGTGGTCACACGACGTTCTGTCTTCATTGAACTGTCACACCCAGGAACGTACATTAGACACATCCATGCTATCACCACCACATGCCTCACTCAACTGTCTTGGTTTGTTGTCACACGACGTTCTGTCTTCATTGAACTGTCGCACGCAGGAACGTACATTAGACACATCCATGATATCATCACCACACGCCTCACGTAACTGGCGATGAGCTTCAATAGGTGTCACCACACGAAAATGGGGAAAACGAATGATTACACTCTTTTCTTTCAATGAAAACGTCGCCATTTTAAGTAACAAAAACAGTTCCTAACTCTCGTCGCCACCACTAGTGTACTATGCACTGTTCAGTGCAGCCATTTTTGTCACGCATTCACAAAAAGTCCACGTGTATTTAAGAGAAAACCAGAAGATACTTTCTTGTCACAGAAAAGGAGGTCGTATAACTTGAACTCAACACGAATATGTTTTGAAGGCCTTTGAATGAAAAAGAAATCAACCCTTTTACGGTCTCATGGATTTCTCTACACAGTCATCTACTTTCTGCCCGCCCAGAGAAGAACTATTTTTTCTAGAATACTCGAAGTAAGCGATGTGATATCTCGGCTTACTTGCAGCTCAACTTTTGTACAGAGCTTTAGGACCTGTCCAAATCATTCAAAATGATATTCTGTCAAAGTAGGTCTTACAGATGTTGACTCTTCTATCAGGGGCATGTGACCAGTTTGCAAATTCCTTTTCCTCATCACAATAGTGTCATAATATGCGAAAATATTACCATAAACAACTGTCACCTCATCATGGATTTCCTGGGCAATATTGCGCTTCTAATGCATGAATTTTATCACACTAAGGTGCCTCAGTTTCTGCACATTATCTCTTCTAGCACTCACTATTACAAAAAGAAAAGACACAACTTGTAACTACAATAAGATAATGTTTATCTTGAAGCAGATAGAGCAATTAGTGTTTGTACAAGAGTAGAGAAAGTCATGTATATAAAACATTTGAATATCACTTAAAGTCTACTGTATTCCCTTGTAACTACAACAAGATAATGTTTATCTTGAAGTAAATAGAGCAATAAGTGTTTGTACAAGAGTAGAGAAAGTCATGTACATAAAACATTTGACTATCACTTAAAGTCTACTGTATTCCCTTGTAACTACAATAAGATAATGTTTATCTTGAAGTAGATAGAGCAATAAGTGTTTGTACAAGAGTAGAGAAAGTCATGTACATAAAACATTTGACTATCACTTAAAGTCTACTGTATTCCCTTGTAACTACAATAAGATAGTGTTTATCTTGAAGTAGATAGAGCAATAAGTGTTTGTACAAGAGTAGAGAAAGTCATGTATATAAAACATTTGACTACCACTTAAAGTCTACTGTATTCCCTTGTAACTACAATAAGATAATGTTTATCTTGAAGCAGATAGAGCAATAAGTGTTTGTACAAGAGTAGAGAAAGTCATGTATATAAAACATTTGAATATCACTTAAAGTCTACTGTATTCCCTTGTAACTACAATAAGATAGTGTTTATCTTGAAGTAGATAGAGCAATAAGTGTTTGTACAAGAGTAGAGAAAGTCATGTATATAAAACATTTGACTACCACTTAAAGTCTACTGTATTCCCTTGTAACTACAATAAGATAATGTTTATCTTGAAGTAGATAGAGCAATAAGTGTTTGTACAAGAGTAGAGAAAGTCATGTATATAAAACATTTGAATATCACTTAAAGTCTACTGTATTCCCTTGTAACTACAATAAGATAATGTTTATCTTGAAGTAGATAGAGCAATAAGTGTTTGTACAAGAGCAGAGAAAGTCATGTATATAAAACTTTTGACTATCACATAAAGTCTACTGTATTCCCTTGTAACTACAATAAGATAATGTTTATCTTGAAGTAGATAGAGCAATAAGTGTTTGTACAAGAGTAGAGAAAGTCATGTATATAAAACATTTGACTATCACTTAAAGTCTACAGTATTCCCTTGTAACTACAATAAGATAATGTTTATCTTGAAGCAGATAGAGCAATAAGTGTTTGTACAAGAGTAGAGAAAGTCATGTATATAAAACTTTTGACTATCACATAAAGTCTACTGTATTCCCTTGTAACTACAATAAGATAATGTTTATCTTGAAGTAGATAGAGCAATAAGTGTTTGTACAAGAGTAGAGAAAGTCATGGATATAAAACATTTGACTATCACTTAAGGTCTACTGTATTCCCTTGTAACTACAATAAGATAATGTTTATCTTGAAGTAGATAGAGCAATAAGTGTTTGTACAAGAGTAGAGAAAGTCATGGATATAAAACATTTGACTATCACTTAAGGTCTACTGTATTCCCTTGTAACTACAATAAGATAATGTTTATCTTGAAGTAGATAGAGCAATAAGTGTTTGTACAAGAGTAGAGAAAGTCATGGATATAAAACATTTGACTATCACTTAAGGTCTACTGTATTCCCTTGTAACTACAATAAGATAATGTTTATCTTGAAGCAGATAGAGCAATAAGTGTTGGTACAAGAGTAGAAAAAGTCATGTATATAAAACATTCGACTATCACTTAAAGTCTACTGTATTCCCTTGTAACTACAATAAGATAATGTTTATCTTGAAGTAGATAGAGCAATAAGTGTTTGTACAAGAGTAGAGAAAGTCATGTATATAAAACATTTGACTGTCACTTAAAGTCTACTGTATTCCATTGTAACTACAATAAGATAATGTTTATCTTGAAGTAGATAGAGCAATAAGTGTTTGTACAAGAGTAGAGAAAGTCATGTACATAAAACATTTGACTATCACTTAAAGTCTACTGTATTCCCTTGTAACTACAATAAGATAGTGTTTATCTTGAAGTAGATAGAGCAATAAGTGTTTGTACAAGAGTAGAGAAAGTCATGGATATAAAACATTTGACTATCACTTAAGGTCTACTGTATTCCCTTGTAACTACAATAAGATAATGTTTATCTTGAAGTAGATAGAGCAATATGTGTTTGTACAAGAGTAGAGAAAGTCATGGATATAAAACATTTGACTATCACTTAAGGTCTACTGTATTCCCTTGTAACTACAATAAGATAATGTTTATCTTGAAGCAGATAGAGCAATAAGTGTTTGTACAAGAGTAGAGAAAGTCATGTATATAAAACATTTGACTACCACTTAAAGTCTACTGTATTCCCTTGTAACTACAATAAGATAATGTTTATCTTGAAGTAGATAGAGCAATAAGTTTTTGTACAAGAGTAGAGAAAGTCATGTATATAAAACATTTGACTATCACTTACAGTCTACAGTATTCCCTTGTAACTACAATAAGATAATGTTTATCTTGAAGCAGATAGAGCAATAAGTGTTTGTACAAGAGTAGAGAAAGTCATGTATATAAAACTTTTGACTATCACATAAAGTCTACTGTATTCCCTTGTAACTACAATAAGATAATGTTTATCTTGAAGTAGATAGAGCAATAAGTGTTTGTACAAGAGTAGAGAAAGTCATGGATATAAAACATTTGACTATCACTTAAGGTCTACTGTATTCCCTTGTAACTACAATAAGATAATGTTTATCTTGAAGTAGATAGAGCAATAAGTGTTTGTACAAGAGTAGAGAAAGTCATGGATATAAAACATTTGACTATCACTTAAGGTCTACTGTATTCCCTTGTAACTACAATAAGATAATGTTTATCTTGAAGTAGATAGAGCAATAAGTGTTTGTACAAGAGTAGAGAAAGTCATGGATATAAAACATTTGACTATCACTTAAGGTCTACTGTATTCCCTTGTAACTACAATAAGATAATGTTTATCTTGACGCAGATAGAGCAATAAGTGTTGGTACAAGAGTAGAAAAAGTCATGTATATAAAACATTTGACTATCACTTAAATCTACTGTATTCCCTTGTAACTACAATAAGATAATGTTTATCTTGAAGTAGATAGAGCAATAAGTGTTTGTACAAGAGTAGAGAAAGTCATGTATATAAAACATTTGACTGTCACTTAAAGTCTACTGTATTCCCTAGCAACTACAATAAGATAGTGTTTATATTGAAACGGATAAAGCAATAAGTGGTTGTACAGGAGTAGAGAAAGTCATGGATATAAAACATTTGACTATCACTTAAAGTCTACTGTATTCCCTTGTAACTACAATAAGATAATGTTTATCTTGAAGTAGACAGAGCAATAAGTGTTTGTACAAGAGTAGAGAATGTCTAATTTCAAGTTCATTACAACATTTTATGTAAGAATGCGTTAAGATTATCTTTGATAAAAGGATATTGTCGGAATCAGTTTGTCGTCAGTTCACTTTCCGACGATAGAGGCGACACATATTTCTCTGCTGCAGCAATTTTTGCCCCTCTCCCTCCACACTCTTTATTTGATAGCACCAAGTACAAAAAGGAAGAGAAGTGGTTCCGCCCTCAAGCATCGCTCCTCCCAAAAAATATCCAGCTTCCTCCACATTCCATCATTTTTATGTGATATTTCCGGAATCTGTCACAAAAGGCGTTTTATCCCGTAATTCCAGAGATCTATCTGAAATTACGTACTTTGAGGGCTCTAGATGTTATAGAAACTGTGTAGTAGACGCAGTGCTTGATCACTAGTGGAATATTTTTATATTTAATGTACAACGACCTTTAGTAATTTATTAACACTTACAAACTATGTTGTGTGTATTTTAGTTTAGTATAAAATCGTTGTATATCCATTTTCTTGTATAAGTTTTGAAGAAATCCGTGGATATTATTCACGTAAATGTGTGTAAAGCATTGACAGAAAATGTGACTTCCTTAACCTCTCCGAAACAAACTTGTAATTTCGAAAAATGCTGCATGATGTTTCAGTAACCTTTGTTGGTAGTAAATTGTCAGTAGGTATCGTCAAAATCCCTGTTACATACTTATTCATTATAGTATTGACATTTACAATGATTTACGCTTAACGTAGGCACGAGGTAAACTGTAAAAGAAGATTCTAAGCTCCATGGTACACTTTTCAGGATATACATGTTTCATATCATCTAAACTTGAAAAAAAGACCAACAGAATGTTTTCTGTAATTTTTACTTAAGAGAAAATGAAGTGTCTACTAAGATATTGTGTCAAAAATGTCACAATACGAACTAACTTTAGCTCGCTTTATGTGGAGCTTAACTTACAGCCACTTACTTTATCTTAAACATATTTAGTGTAAACATGTTTTTTAATATTCCTTTATGACTCATGCAAACGCGAACTTGCGCTGCTTGTAACTTCTTCGTCGTGCACACAACGTTTCCGTTTTTCGCGACGGCGCTTTCTGATACTGACCCAACCGCGATATTCAAATGTCAACTTTCCTTTCCAACACACACACACGCACACACACACACACACACACACACACACACACACACACACACGCACGCACACACACACAATTGAGTTTTGAGTGCAGAGGTTGTATCCAATTATTCCAGGACACGTAGGTCCAAGGACCCTGGCTACCTTCAACCAGGGAGGTACCGAGCTGTCCCTAAAGTGTGTCCTACGTGGGGCTTTCCATAGGGCAAGACCTAGGGACAAACAAGACGCTCCCCCATCTGGTCCTGCGGGCACCAGATGGGATGGAAGTGGATACACCACTTACGCGCTCCAAGACCAAAGGGGAAGGCTACCGATATGACCTCCATGGGACCGCCTAGCGATCTAGCACACCTTCTACTAGCTATGCTGGCTAGTACTCGGGAATATGACTTCCCTTAACCCCGTCCGGAGACGTACCCGATCACCAACGGGTATCGGGAACGACTGCCCCTCGAGTCCAACCCAATCCGAACAACTACCATTCAGGGAGGAGCTAGAATGTTCGGCCCGAGTTTCCTCTAGTAACTTCAGAGGTACCACGAGAGCTAGGATTCCCCAGCGCCCGCACCATGGCAGCTGGCCCGCCTAGGTAGCGTAGATGGTAGCTTGTCTAACTCACGTAGAAGAGGTCCCGAGTTCGAATCGCGGTCAGGGTGATTTACCTGGATAAGGTTTTTTCCGGAGTTTTCCCTTATCCTGGAAGACGAATGTCGGGTAACTCTAAGCTCCATGGACCCCGGGCTCATATGAGCATTATATCACCCATTCCATTCATCGTCCGATATGACTTAACGTTGGATGACCTAAATTACAAAGGGATAGGTCCCTTCCCCTACGGGAATACACATACATGCGCGCGCACACACACTTCTGGACCGTACTGGATTCGCAAATTACTAAGAACTGAAGTACTGCAATGCCGTCCGTCCATCCGTCCGTGGTGCTGACAGTTGGACAAATCCCGAAAACTTTTGCTGCGTGCCCTTCCAGTTAAAGTTCTTTACTGCAGATGGGATTTATTGGGGATTGTTCAGTTTTATTTACACTGAGTTGTTTGTTAGCTATTACACTTCTAGTGCACCCTGGTGTGTGTAATATGAACAAAGATGTCTGCTTGATTGAGCGGTTTAATTTTGAAGCCAAACAGCTTTTGTTGCAAAGTGTCACTATTTTATTTCTGAATATAAAATATGATGGATTTTGAACCTGTGAAAACAAAAACAGTGTTGTGACTTACTCGATGGGATAATTTCCCGTTGTACTGTCTGAATGTGTCTGTGTGTAAGCATGCGCAAGCTAAGGCAAATCCGCATTTCCGGGCCTGTCGACAAGCTTAGGAAACAAATGTGTCACAATATTCTTGAAGTATGGCCGGGCTGTACGTATGATTCTATCTAGGCGCTCTGCATTTGAATACATCACAACGTTTACATACCATTTTAACAAGGGCAGATGGAGGAGCTACCTACAGCATTGAATCCAAGAACTTCATTATAAAATTGCAATGGGAATACATGTTTTAAAGTATCCTACATAAAAATAGCTATTTATGATAATTTTAAACAAGACAAGTGTAGAGGTTTCATGCAAATTGAGGATTAGGAAAAACGAGCAGTGACTAAATTTTTCCATTTGAAAGTCTACATAGTGTAAATTGGAATGTTTGTCACAAGGAGGTCTTTATTTCAGCCAAAAAGTTTGACATGCTTGTGACAGAAGCTATATCTCTTGCAAATCAGGGACAGCTTTTGACGGAACTGGCAAAGAAGTCAGAAATTTCTCTTTTTCCACGAAAATAAGGAAATGCAGAGAAAACGTCCTGTCAAGTAGAGTGTTCGACGACATTTAGATGTATAAATTAAAAGTATAAATGCAACAATAGTGGCAAATATCACCAAAGAATTTTAATGAGTGAATGAAGGAAAATATTTCTAATAAGTGTGTTCCAAACCTTTAAATAGATATTTCTCCGAATAACAATGTTTTGTGCTTTGGGGTAAACTTTATTTTTGCAGTAAATATTGATAAATATATTTCAAATTTTCAGAATATGTAGAATATAACTTGTTTAAGTTTAACTTGTTTCTTGTTTAAGTTGTAACTGTTCATTGGTTTGTTGATCACACTCATAATTTTTCTTTGTAATTATTAGTAACACTTATTTTCACTCTCTTCTAAAGAGAAAACAAAGCATATGTCTAATAAATATTTATATTTTGGACAGCTAATATGCTGTTTTATGCATAGGCTTTGAAAAATTAGCATACCAAATTTCAAACCTAACCCTAAAAACCGAAACATCTTCCATCAAGTTATCGGCCAATCAGTCTGCTTCCAACTTTATCCAAACTTTTTGAGAAAATAATCCAAAAAAATAGAGCTGGTATTGTTTTCCGGGCTGTTGTGCCGTGGTCTGCTGGAGAATAAAGTTCCAGACGTTTCGTCCATGACTGCGATGGACATCTTCAGTGGTAGCGCGGTCGAAGTCTTCTGGGTGAAGGTATCTCCATCACCTTGAACAGTCGCTACAACTAAACGGTTATTCAATCCAGGAAATCAGAAGAGCTTTCCGACCTGCCAGACCATCAACTTCTACCAAAAACAAGGAACAAACTAAGGGAAAAGTTTTCTTGCCTTACATAAAAAATGTCACAGATCGGATAGACCACTTATTACGACGTCATAACATTGCGACCATCTTTAGGCCTACTAACAAAATTCAAAATTTATTACGTTCAACAAAAGATCAACGTGAACCTCTATCATCAGCTGGAGTATACCGCATCCCTTGCTCGTGTGGGAAGGTATATATCGGAACTACAAAACGCAGTGTCAAGACTAGACTCAAAGAGCACATCAGAAGCTGCCGTCTTGGGCAGACAGATAAATCCGCCGTTGCTCAGCACGCCATAGAAGAAGAAGGAGAACATAGAATTAATTTTAATGACACTAACATCATTTCCACGACAACACATTACTATGCCCGCCTTCAGCGGGAAGCTATAGAAATTTTCAAACATCCCAACAACTTCAACAAGAAAGAAGAGCTACTTAAACTCAACAGCAACTGGCATCCAGTAATCCTGGACAGAAATAGTCATCTAACTACAAAAAACAGAGCGAGCCAATCAGAAGAGAGCAGCACATTAGCACACCCAGTCCACCACTAGCCACGCACCCACCGACCCAATCAGAGAGGAGTGATCATAGCATAAATACCGCAGTAACTACAGTCATCGGATCAAACACAGTGATACCTTCACCCAGAAGACTTCGACCGCGCTACCACTGAAGATGTCCATCGCAGTCATGGACGAAACGTCTGGAACTTTATTCTCCAGCAGACCACGGCACAACAGCCCGGAAAACAATACCAGCTCTATTGACTCCGGCCGTGAAAGCCTTCGTTCTCTTATAATCCAAAAAAAGCTTAGCAGAATTTGTCCACAAAAACATTAGACCATCGTAGAAATTTGGCTTTCGTCCTCTGCATTCTACAACTCCTCAACTACTAATAGTTACTGAAAGCATCATAAAAGAATTTGAAAGGAAACAGTATACCGCTGCCATTTTTCTAGATATAGCTCTGTACTGTATGGCACACTGGTTTACTGGTAAAACTACATAGAACTAGACTCCCAGATTATCTGATCAGAATAATTGTAAGTTTTATCTCACAGCACCAATTTTCAGTGCGAATAGACAGTTACAAATCCGATCTTCGAACAATAGCAGCAGGAGTTACACAAGGATCAATTCTGGCACCACTATTATTCGATATATTCATCCGCCACCTTCCAAATACAAATCCCATATCCACAGCTATGTATGCCGATGACACCGTGATTTTATATTCGCATCCATACATACGTACTGCAATCAACAGGCTACAATTATCATTAAATATGTTGTCTAAGTGGTTCAAAATGTGGCGAGTAATATTAAATACTAATAAAACGGAAACGAAATTATTCTCTTTAATATTTTATCAAAATCCACCCCTACTGGATCTGCAGAGAAAACAACTAACATGGAAGTCTCGAGAAACACCAGTCAAATATTTAGGCGTAATGCTTGACACTAAATTAACCTGTAATTCTAATATATCTTACATTTCCACAATAACCATTTCTAGGATCAAAAAGCTGTATCCATTGCTACAGAAGGAATCACAGCTTGGTATGTAGTGCTCAATATTGATCTACAAGTCTCTTATACGCCCCATAATTTCTTACGCTGCTCCTGTATGGGGTGGACACTCATCGACTTCAGGTTATACAAAACAAATTTCTCCGCAGTATTACAAAGGCTCCATGGTTCATTAGAAATGATCAACTCCATCGGGAACTTGGTATTTTTCCATACATCTGTACTTCAAATTGATATCAAAGACATTCTTCGTTAGATTATCCGAAGTAACAGACGCTGTAACCTATGACATTGGACGATGAAACTTCGAAAGGACCAGATTGAAAATAAAACTCAGGAAACAGGCACAGTCACTGGGTTAAGTTAAGTTTGATAAGATATTAAGGATAATATTTTACTTTTTAGTATTTAATACTATTCGCCACATTTTGAATCACTTAGACAACATGTTTAATGATATTTGTAGCCTGTTTATTGCAGTACTTAGGTATAGATGCGAATAGCAAATAACTGTGTCATTGGCATACATAGCTGTGGATGTGGAATTTGTATTTGGAAGGTCATGTATGAATATATTGAATAATAGTGGTGCCAGAATTGATACTTGTGGAACTACTGCTGCTATTGTTCGATGATCGTACTAAAAGTTGGAACTGTGAGTTAAAACTTTCTCTTATTCTGATCAGATAATCTGGGATTCCAATTCTATGTAGTTTTACCAGTAAAACAGTGTGCCATACAGTATCGAAAGCTTGAGCCATATCTAGAAAATTTGCAGGGGTATACTGTTCCTTTTCAAATTCTTTTATGATACTTTCAGTAACTCTTAGTAGTTGATGAATTGTAGAATGCAGAGGACGAAAATCAAAATGATACGATGGTATAATGTTTTTGTAGACAAATTCTGCTAAGTGTTTCTGGATTATTTTCTCAAAAAGTTTGGATAAAGTTGGAAGCAGACTAAGTGGCTGATAACTTGATGGAAGATGTTTCGGTGTTTGAGGTTTGTGGAATACCATTATTTCTGCTATTTTCCATGAACGAGGGAAGTAGCCAATTCTTAGAGAGGAGCTAAAGGTTTCTGTCATGTAAAAAAGAGTTTTCATTGTAAGTTTGTTTAGTACTATGTTTGGTATGAGGTCATGTCCTGGTGCTTTTTAATAATAAGTTTCATGATGAAGCGGGTTAGCTCTTTCGGCAATGTGTGTAAAATTCTATTTGGTACTTTAGGTTTGTTTTTATGTACATACAGTTAATTTTCAATATCAGAAGCAGCTTCAGCATCAGCGATGTTATTTGTAATAAATATGTCTTCATAATAAGAGGCAAGAGCAGTGCATTTTGATTGGGAGTTGAGACGATTTAAAATGGTTATTCAAATATGTTTAAATGTTAAAAAGTATAAAATGGAATTATCTGGGAAAAGTATGAGAAAATCATCAATCAAAATTGTAAAAATTGAATAATGTTGATTCGTCGTCATAGCAACGACCCAGTTAATATATAAGAACGAGATGAAGCTGTTTCCTTCTTCTTCTCTATCAAGCTGTTGTGTGAGTAAGACATACTCGTCAAAAGTTGTTATAGTATAATTGTAAATGTGCTACGAGTAACAATTATCAATTTATAGTGAAAATATTTAATTATCAAGTGTTAAAAAGTCAAATTATCAATAAATCGAAAAGATTATTCAAAAGTAATTCGATAAAATAGTGTTTCATATAAAAATCCACCATCTTCTTTACTTCCAGAACATGAGGGAACTGCATAAATTCGATACATATTGTCTACGCAACGTGGGATTTAACCAACCTCAAATACACAGCGAAGTATTTTCGTTACAGAGTCTATGAGTATCTTATTATCAACATGCAGCGATGATATTGAAGTTGGTTCTCGTAGAATACTTATGGTTTCGTACCAAAGGGAACAGTCACTAGAGGATAAAGAAATGTGTAGTGTTTAACGCCCGCTTTTACTACATACGGCACCGCAGGCGATAACACTGATGATGCATGAGATAAAGATGGAGCAACGGTGGAATGAGATGACGGGGGAAACCGGAGGTCCCGGAGAAAACCCGCCCCAACGCCGTGTTGTCCACCACAAATCTCACTTTGCGGTCGCCTGGGATCGAACCCGGGCCGCCTTGGTGAGAGCCAAGCGGTCTAACTACTGAGAGGATAAAGAAGACAGATAGGTTTGTTAGGAATTAAGACGATGCTGTTCTAGCTCATGCTTAACGGTACGCATGAGGCTGTTAAGCTTTCTGCGTAGATGTGTTTAGTTATATACAGTTATTTTTAGTTATTTTTTATTTTTTTATTTATAGTTAATTTAATTTTTTATTATAATTATTTATCTTTTAGTTATTTGATGAAAATTAATCATTTCTCCACACTAGCCGTCTATAGGCTAAGATTTTTGATGGATAGAGTCAATCTGAAAAATTCAATTCCATGGCCGGGATTTTAACCACGGATCTCCTGGTTTCCGTCCTGTCGCTCTAACCCATTGAACTACCATGGTCAAGGTGCCCTCCTGACTTTCTCGTTGCCGCTACATCTTAGATGGTTTAATTAATTTGAATCACTGACACGACAAACGTATTAGCCTTTCTGGAAATTATATTGCGAAATATATACATTTTTTGTAAGCTCCACTCTCGTATTTAAACTTTAGCATACTGAACATCCAACAGCAGGCACTGTATGTCTCTCTACTGTGCCTATTAAGAAAATGCAATAAATGCTAAAAAAATTGTGACGGACAACACGTTTGGGTGATAGTAACAGTGGCGCGAATGCACGCATCGGATACTTGCTTTAGTATATTCTCCTTAAAATATGTAATAGTTTCAATGTCCTATAGAGCAGATGGGCTTCCGAACCTGATAGATATAACTAGCTGTTACACCTGCCAGCCTATATTACTTTCACACGTTATACCACCTGCGCCAAAAAATGGATATATTCTAATACGTAACCTTCAGCTTAGTTGAAAACTGGAGCCTGACAAATCAGTAATTCGTTCCATGATTTAAAAGTTATGGCACTCATTCCCTGAGTTAAGTCTATTTCTCCCACTTATACTTCCTTTTCTTCTTTTTTCTTTTCCTCAGAAGCATTTCTCAGTACATATCTTTTAACTATCTCAACACCCACCTCCGTAGCATAGTGGTGACGTGTCTGACCTCATTCAGGGGCTCTCGAGTTCTACTCTCTGTCAGGGAAATGATTTCTTTTTCTGAAGTTCTACCTTATCCTGAAAGATGAATGTCTACGCACTCTAACCTCTTTGTAACCTGTACTCATTTGAACATCATTTCATTCATCGTCCGATTTGACTTAACGTTGGAGGTTTTCTCTTATCCTGAAAGAAGAATGTCTACCAACTCTAAGCTCTATGTACCCTGTACTCATTTGAACATCATTTCATTCATCGTCCGATATGACTTAACGTTGGAGGTTTTCTCTTATCCTGAAAGAAGAATGTCTACCAATTCTAAGCTCTATGTACAATGCACTCATTTGAGTATCATTTCATTCATCGTCCGATATGACTTAACGTTGGAGGTTCTCTCTTATCCTGAAAGATGAATGTCTGATAGCTCTAAGCTCTATGTACCCTGTACATATTTGAACATCATTTCACTCATCGTCCTATATGACTTAACGTTGGAGGTTTTCTCTTATCCTGAAAGATGAATGCCTGGGAACTCTAAGCTCTATGCACCCTGTACTAATTTAAATATAATTTCATTCATCGTCCGATATGACTTAACTTTTGAGGTTTTCCCTTATTGTCAAAGGTAGATGTCTGGTAACTCTAACCTCTATGTACCCTGTACTCATTGAAACATCACTTCATTGATCGTCCGATATGACTTAACGTTTGAGGTTTTACCTTAATTTGAAATACAAATGTCTAGTAACCCTAACCTCTATCTACCATGTACTCATTTGAACATCATTTCATTCTTCGTCCGATATGACTTAACGTTGTAGGTTTTCTCTTATCCTGAAAGATGAATGACTGGTAACTCTAACCTCTATGTACCTATAACTCATTTGAACTACATTTCATTCATAGTCCTGTGTAAGTTAACGTTAGAGGTTTTCCCTTATCCTGAAAGATGAATGTCTGATAGCTCTAAGCTCTATGTACCCTGTACTCATTTGAACATAATTTCTTTCATCGTCCGATATGACTTAACTTTGGAAGTTTTCCCTTATCCTGAAAGATGACAGTCTGGTAATTCTAAGCTCTATGTATACTGTACTCATCTGTACACCATGTCATTCATCCTCCTATATGACTAAACGTGGGAGGTTTTCTCTTATCCTGAAAGATGAGTATCTGGTAACTCTTTGCTTTAAGCACACTGTACTCATTTGTACATGATTCCAGTCAACGTCTTATATTACTCAACTTTGGAGAACGAAAATTAAAAATAAGTAGGCAATTATCTATAAATGCTAACGGAAATAGTACGTTTCATCGAAAAATACCTAAATGAAAAGAAAAAACAAGTAATGAATGATAGAGTGAAAGAATGTGGATAATTAATTTTTAAACATTTTAAAATCGTTACGGGAAAGTTTAAAAATCTATCATAAGAAATATTGCGTTGAATATATAAGCCATGGAGAAGCCTTTTTACATAAAATATAAAAAATGCAAAAAGAATATTAAAAACTTAAAAGTAGTGTAAAATACTTTCTGAAATAGTATTTTGAAAACTGCGATTCCTTCATTAAAACTTAGAAAGAGTAAAGGCTGTATCATATCTGTCTATTTGTCCAAAACCTGGGAATAATTTTGAATTAACCTTTATACTTGAAAATCGTATAAGGTAAATAAAGATTTCATTATGTGTAGAAAATATTTAGACCTTTAAAGCTCTGAAATAATGATACATTGTTTGTTTTTTCAGTTAATTTATTATTGCTATAAATTAATCCAATACTTTATATTATTCTCAATTGCAAGTCGTTATTCATTTTTTCCTCCACGTTGTTGTAGTTAGCACCAGGTAAGCAAAGAACTGTTAAATATTTGTCATTACGTTGTTTTTGTATGTCTAAGAGATTATAAAGTTGAATAACGACTCGCCATTTGAGAAGTGGAAGTCAAGCTTTACAATCGCCAAGAAAATGTCCAAGTTGTGATATTTTGATCAAAACTTTTGAGGTACTACTATGAAGGTAAGCAATGAAGACGATATTTCCAAATTATTCCTAATTTTAATTTTGAGTATATAATATCGGGAGAGTTTATAGAAACAAAGAGGTAGAAAAAGAAGCTGGTTTTTAATTACTACCTTGTACGTACTTAATTCTTTTCATATAACCTTTTAGGAACATCCTAAGTCCTATATGCCAGTACCATATATGTATAACCTATCTCAAAACAGGCTAAATACTCTGATGAAACATCTGTCTATAACCTTTTCGCTCACCATATATGTAAAATTTGAAACAGATTATAAACAGTTTATTGAGTCTCTATATAAGTTACGATTCAATTTTATTACTCCTTTTTACGTCTCACAGAGGAGCAATTTTCCATAATTTTCTTTTTCTGTCGGAAGCCTTAGAAACCACGTAAAGAGTAAGTTGTTTGGGGGTTTCGATGAAGAAGGACGGCGAACACAATAGCTGGGCAGTATGGAGGGGTGTGATTCTGACAGGAGTTGTAATTGGAAGTGAACGCAGTAGCAATTGTCGGTTTTGGACCCGGCTGCACCCCCTCTTCACGTATTGTTTGTTTCCCTCTTACACCCCTCGGCGCTCCGGTACTTGTAACAAAAGCTGACAAGTGACGGTAGAAAACCCCGACCCCAGCGCCATAACCCCTGCTCTGCCGGAAAATGGCGTGCCAAAGCAAAAAGGATGGGCGAAATAAGAATTTATTTACACGAGACTGACACACGGAATGGACCTGCATCCAATCGCACATTGCATAACAATGTGACTGTTTTACAGCGTGAAGTTGACCGGGCATGCACGTGTCGGACCCCAGGCTTAGCGATCTCTACGTGGCTCACTTTAACTTGTTTAGTAGCCTCGTGTTGGGCGCCATTTTCAAACAGCTACTCTTTGAAAATGTACTAACAATGGTTTTATTTATTAAACACATTAATATCAGCTATGCTGAACCCATAAAACAAGTTGGAGGCATAATCAACAGCTACAATGTACATATGCATTTTATATGGAAATTTTAGTGTAAACATATCTTTAATAACCCTCAATCTAAAAAAAGTAAATTTTATGTAAAGCATCTTTCAACAAGTGTTCTATTTTGTGTCTAAATAAAACACGTTCTAAAATGACAGAGGTATTTTTGGAGCATAATTTATGTCATTGCGTGAGAGAGTATTAGTTAAGTGACCGCCACGACTTATTTGGGTCGTGCATATACGGTTGACTTAAACATCAATAACAAAATAACGTAAATTAGGTCCGACTTCAAGATCTCAACAGAATGATGGCAGCACACGTAAATAAAAGCTAGTGAATTTGGTCCATTCGATGACAGTTGCTCACCAGAATTTCATCTAATTTGGGCACTCAGTTGCTATGGAACAGTTGTTTGAGTGAGTTGCCGTGAGCACTGTCTATGAAAATGGACAAAATCGATTATCGAGCTGTCATTAAATATTTGTTTTTGAAAGGCAATACGCCTACAAAAATTAAAGATGAGTTGGATTCTGTGTATGGGGACTCTGCACCATCATTTACTACAGTGAAAATTTGGCAGCTGAATTTTTAACGTGGCCGCAAAAGCTTGGGAGACGATGAACGTTCGTGACCTCCAAAAACTGCAAATACAGACGAAAACATCGCCAAAGTTCACCAAATGGTGCTAGAGGACCGCTGCATTAAAGTGAGAGAGATAGCAGAGGTTATGAACATATCAAAGGAACCTGTTTGTCACATATTAAATCACAATTTAGACATGAGAAAGTAGTCGGCGCGTTGAGTGCTGAGTTTGCTCACGTTAGACCAAAAACGTGTTCGAATGAACATTACCAACACTCTGTTGGCACAGTTTAGGCGCAATAAATCCAAGTTTTGGCACCGATTAGTTACTTTGGATAAAACTTGGATACACCATTATACGCCCCAGGGTCCAACAGACCAAACAGTGGACTGCAAGGGTAAAACTGCCTCCAAATGAAGGAAAACTCTTTTTTTCTGTTTGGCTGAGAGGTTAATGACGACTGTTTTTTGGGATAGTAATGTAGTTATTTTAATCAATTATCTTCATAAAGGGAAAACCAGTACAGCAGCGTAATACGCACCATCACTTGACCAGCTGAAGGCAGAACTAGAGGAAAAACGACCACATTTGTAGAAAAGGAAAATCCTGTTCCACCAAGACAAAGCAGTGTCTCACACATTAGAGGCCGCTATGGCGAAAATGCATGAATTACGGTTTGAACTGCTTAACTAACCAGATCTAGCGCCTAGTGACTTCCTTTATTTCCCTCATCTGAAACTTGCGCACGAAGGACAGATTTTCGTCGGATGAAGAGGCAATCACTTTCGTCAACAATAATTTGGCAGAACAAAACGCCAACCACTGTTTGGACGTGTAACAGACATAGGAGCATCGCTGGGAGAAGTGTGTAGAGTTACAAGGAGACTATGTTGAAAAATGCCGAGTATATTTGGACGTGTTACAGAGATGAGAACATCGCTGGGAGAAGTGTGTAGAGTTAGAAGGAGACTATGTTGAAAAACGTCGAGTACTATTTGGACGTGTTACAGAGATGAGAACATCGCTGGGAGAAGTGTGTAGAGTTACAAGGAGAATATGTTGAAAAACGTCGAGTACTATTTGGACGGGTTACAGAGATGGGATCATCGCTGGGAGAAGTGTGTACAGTTACAAGGAGACTATGTTGAAAAACGCCGAGTACTATTTGGACGGGTTACAGAGATGGGAACATCGCTGGAAGAAGTGTGTAGAGTTACAAGGAGACTATGTTGAAAAACGCCGAGTACTATTTGGACGGGTTACAGAGATGGGAGAATCGCTGGGAGAAGTGTGTAGAGTTACAAGGAGACTATGTTGAAAAACGCCGAGTACTATTTGGACGGCTTACAGAGTTGAGAGCATCGCTGGGAGAAGTGTGTAGAGTTACAAGGAGACTATGTTGAAAAACATCGAGTACTATTTGGACGGGCTACAGAGATGGGAGCATCGCTGGGAGAAGTGTGTAGAGTTACAAGGAGACTATGTTGAAAAACGACGAGCACTATTTGGACGGGTTACAGAGATGGGAGCATCGCTGGGAGAAGTGTGTAGAGTTACAAGGAGACTATGTTGAAAAACGCCGTGTAGTATTTGGACGGGTTACAGAGATGGGAGCATCGCTGGGAGAAGTGTGTAGAGTTACGAGGAGACTATGTTGAAAAACGACGAGTACTATTTGGACGGGTTACAGAGATGGGAACATCGCTGGGAGAAGTGTGTAGAGTTACAAGGAGACTATGTTGAAAAACGACGAGTACTATTTGGACGGGCTACAGAGATGGGAGCATCGCTGGGAGAAGTGTGTAGAGTTACAAGGAGACTATGTTGAAAAACGACGAGTACTATTTGGACGGGTTACAGAGATGGGAGCATCGCTGGGAGAAGTGTGTAGAGTTACAAGGAGACTATGTTGAAAAACGCCGTGTAGTATTTGGACGGGTTACAGAGATGGGAGCATCGCTGGGAGAAGTGTGTAGAGTTACGAGGAGACTATGTTGAAAAACGACGAGTACTATTTGGACGAGTTACAGAGATGGGAACATCGCTGGGAGAAGTGTGTAGAGTTACAAGGAGACTATGTTGAAAAACGACGAGTACTATTTGGACGGGTTACAGAGATGGGAACTTCGCTGGGAGAAGTGTGTAGAGTTACAAGAAACTATGTTGAAAAACGACGAGTACTATTTGGACGGGTAACAGAGATGGGAGAATCGCTGGGAGAAGTGTGTAGAGTTACAAGGAGACTATGTTGAAAAACGACGAGTACTATTTGGACGGGTTACAGAGATGGGAACATCGCTGGGAGAAGTGTGTAGAGTTACAAGGAGACTATGTTGAAAAACGCCGTGTAGTATTTGGACGGGTTACAGAGATGGGAGCATCGCTGCGAGAAGTGTGTAGAGTTACAAGGAGACTATGTTGAAAAACGTCGAGTACTATTTGGACGGGTTACAGAGATGGGAGCATCGCTGGGAGAAGTGTGTAGAGTTACAAGGAGACTATGTTGAAAAACGCCGTGTAGTATTAAGACGTGTTACAGAGATGGGAGAATCGCTGGGAGAAGTGTGTAGAGTTACAATGAGACTATGTTGAAAAACGACGAGTACTAATTGGACGGGTTACAGAGTTGAGAGCATCGCTGGGAGAAGTGTGTAGAGTTACAAGGAGACTATGTTGAAAAACGTCGAGTACTATTTGGACGGGTTACAGAGATTGGAACATCGCTGGGAGAAGTGTGTAGAGCTACAAGGAGACTATGTTGAAAAACGACGACTACTATTTGGACGGGTTACAGAGATGGGAACATCGCTGGGAGAAGTGTGTAGAGTTACAAGGAGACTATGTTGAAAAACGACGAGTACTATTTGGACGGGTTACAGAGTTGAGAGCATCGCTGGGAGAAGTGTGTAGAGTTACAAGGAGACTATGTTGAAAAACGACGAGTACTATTTGGACGGGTTACAGAGATGGGAGCATCGCTGGGAGAAGTGTGTAGAGTTACAAGGAGACTATGTTGAAAAACGCCGTGTAGTATTTGTACGGGTTACAGAGATGGGAACATCGCTGGGAGAAGTGTGTAGAGTTGCAAGGAGACTATGTTGAAATATAAGTTTGAACAAAGTTCTTGTATCTTTACTAGGTCGGAAACTTTTCAGACCACCCTCGAATTTGCCTTAGCTGCAGTAAGATGCTGTTTATTTTGAACGAGAGAGGGCAATAAGTATTCGTACAAGAATAATGTATGATGTTAAGACAAGGAAATAGCCTAAAATTATTTATCTATTTATTTATCTATTTATTTAGTATCCAGTTTTTTGAATCCTATTTTAGCCAAAGGTATATTAATAATATAGTTTAAAAATTTATGAATGTAATAC
Source organism: Mantis religiosa (assembly GCA_030765055.1). Classification (NCBI taxonomy): domain Eukaryota; kingdom Metazoa; phylum Arthropoda; class Insecta; order Mantodea; family Mantidae; genus Mantis; species Mantis religiosa. Next base: position 259,251,829 of record CM060947.1, on the reverse strand, counting down.
GATTTACAAAAACATAACAAAATTAAAAAATCAAACATCAAGAAGAATCATTTAGCTTAAGGAATATTTTGTATAAGAAAGCTTTGAAATATTGGTAAGGTTCGTAATTCATCAGAATATGTGTAAGTGGTTTTGAGAAACTAACCAAGGGATTGAAGCAATAAATCAAGATCGTGTCGTTCAAAACAGAAGAAGGGGCAATCAAATAAAATGGAGGGACATCTTGAAGATTATTTTCACAAAAATAATCACATTTGGATTTGACTTTGAATCGAAATAAGCAAGCTGAAAATTTGTCGTGTCCAGTTAAGAATTGAATTATATCAAGTTTTATAGACTTTACTATAAAGTTACTTCATTGTCTGACAAACTTATCATTAGTAAAATTTGTGTGAAGTTGTTCATAGATGTACTGAGGGTTTGTGTACAGAGGTATTCGTGCTTCAGCTATTTTTGCCGCCGCCACGGACAGAGCCAAGTCTTATGCCTCCAGATCACGCTCGTTGCTTCCTATCCAATTATAGACTTGTGTATAAAATAATTACCACTGTTCTCCACTTACTTTATGCGACTATTCTGTTTCGCAAGTGTCACGCGAGTTCTCCTCCTTCCCTGATTAATATTCATTTCCGAGACGATATATGGGCCCGGCAAAAGCAACCAGAAACACAATAAAATTTAATGCTAATACCGTTGGACATTTCATTTCCATTTTAGGGCTGCCGCCGCGAAGAATACAGCAACTTTCCTCGGCTGATATTAGCTCCCAGTGCACGGGAAATTTATGGTCCTTTTTGAAAATGAGGCACGTTTAATATACGAAAAACTGCACTCGAATAACTTGTGTTACACATTAAATTTTAAAAAGCCCATTCTCGCACTTACACAACTTTTTCTACTCTAGTAAAAACACTTATTCCTATGTCTACTTCAAGATAAACAGTATCTTATTGTAGTTACAAGAGAATACAGTAGATTAGAGTGATTGTCAAATGTTTTATATACTTGACTTTCTCTACTCTTGTACAAACACTTATTGCTCTATGTACTTCAAGATAAACATTATCTTATTGTATATACAAGGGAATACAGTAGACTTTAAGTGATAGTCAAATGTTTTATATACATGACTTTCTCTACTCTTGTACAAACACTTATTGCTCTATCTACTTCAAGATAAACATTATGTTATTGTAGTTACAAGGGAATACAGTAGACTTTAAGCGATTGTCAAATGTTTTATATACATGACTTTCTCTAATCTTGTACAAACACTTATTGCTCTATCTACTTCAAGATAAACATTATGTTATTGTAGTTACAAGGGAATACAGTAGACTTTACGTGATAGTCAAATGTTTTATATACATGACTTTCTCTACTTTTGTACAAACAATTATTGCTCTATCTACTTCAAGATAAACATTAACTTATTGTAGTTACAAGGGAATACAGTAGAATTTAAGTGATTGTCAAATGTTTTATATACATGACTTTCTCTACTCTTCTACAAACACTTATTGCACTATCTACTTCAAGATAAACGTTATCTTATTGTAGTTACAAGGGAATACAGTAGACTTTAAGCGATTGTCAAACGTTTTATATACATGACTTTCTCTACTCTTGTAAAAAATCTTATTGCCCTATCTACTTCAAGATAAACATTATCTTATTGTAGATAGAAGGGAATACAGTAGACTTTAAGTGATTGTCAAATGTTTTATATACATGACTTTCTCTACTCTAGTAAAAACACTTATTGCTCTATCTACTTCAAGATAAACGTTATCTTATTGTAGTTACAAGGGAATACAGTAGACTTTAAGCGATTGTCAAACGTTTTATATACATGACTTTCTCTACTCTTGTAAAAAAACTTATTGCCCTATCTACTTCAAGGTAAACATTATCTTATTGTAGATAGAAGGGAATACAGTTGACTTTAAGTGATTGTCAAATGTTTTATATACATGACTTTCTCTACTCTAGTAAAAACACTTATTGCACTATCTACTTCAAGATAAACATTATCTTATTGTAGTTACAAGGGAATACAGTAGACCTTAAGTGATAGTCAAATGTTTTATATACACGACTTTCTCCACTCTAGTAAAAACACTTATTAACCTATCTACTTCAAGATAAACATTATCTTATTGTAGATACAAGGGAATACAGTAGACTTTAAGTGATTGTCAAATGTTTTTATACATGACTTTCTCTACTCTAGTAAAAACACTTATTGCTCTATCTACTTCAAGATAAACATTATCTTATTGTAGATACAAGGGAATACAGTAGACTTTAAGTGATTGTCAAATGCTTTATATACATGACTTTCTCTACTCTTGTACAAACGCTTACTGCTCTATCTACTTCGAGATAAACATTATCTTATTATAGTTACAAGGGAATAGCGTAGACTTTAAGTGATAGTCAAATGTTTTATATACATGACTTTCTCTACTCTTGTACAAACACTTATTGCTCTATCTACTTCAAGATAAACATTATCTTATTGTAGTTACAAGGGAATACAGTAGACTTTAAGTGATATTCAAATGTTTTATATACATGACTTTCTCTTCTCTTGTACAAACACTTATTGCTCTATCTACTTCAAGATAAACATTATCTTATTGTAGTTACAAGGGAATACAGTAAACTTTAAGTGATAGTCAAATGTTTTATATACATGACTTTCTCTACTCTTGTACAAACACTTATTGCTCTCTCTACTTCAAGATAAACATTATCTTATTGTAGTTACAAGGGAATACAGTAAACTTTAAGTGATAGTCAAATGTTTTATATACATGACTTTCTCTACTCTTGTACAAACACTTATTGCTCTATCTACTTCAAGATAAACATTATCTTATTGTAGTTACAAGGGAATACAGTAGACTTTAAGCGATAGTCAAATGTTTGATATACATGACTTTCTCTTCTCTTGTACAAACACTTATTGCTCTTTCTACTTCAAGATAAACATTATCTTATAGTAGTTACAAGGGAATACAGTAGACTTTAAGTGATAGTCAAATGTTTTATATACATGACTTCCTCTACTCTTGTACAAACACTTATTGCTCTTTTATTTTAGTTAATTGATAGAAATTAATCATTTCTCCACACTAGCCATATAAGTTTTTGATAGATAAAGTCAACATGAAAAATTGAATGCCATAGCCGGGATTTGAACCACGGATCTCCTGGTTTACGTCCAGTCGCTCTAACCCATTGAGCTTCAAGATAAGCATTACGTTATTGTAGACTTTAAGTTATAGTCAAATGTTTTAAAACTGGTTGTGTATGTGACGATATTCCCTTTGAATATCCAAGAGATAAAAAAAAATATCGACTATCTGCTTGAGAAATGTATATCCACTGGAGAATTCAAGCATATAAAAATGAATATCCGTTATCACTTAACGTTGCAAGTTTTCCTTATCCTGAAACATGAATGTCTAGTAACTCTAAGCCCTATGTACCTGCACTCATTTGAACATCATTTCATTCATCGTCCGAAATGTCTTGTTGGAGGATTTTTCTTATCCTGAAAGATGAATGTTTGGTAACTTTAAGCTCTATGTATTCTGTACTCATTTTTACATTATTTCATTCATCGTCCGATATGACTTAACGATGGAGGTTTCCCTTAAGCTCAAAGATGAATGTCTGTTAACTCTTCTTCTTCTTCTTATAATGGCCTAGGCAATCAAGTGCCTGTTACGCGCTGGAAGTCCTCCAGCCATCGTTTCCTGGGTCTGCCCACCGATCTCCTACCGCTAGGATGATACTGTAATATTTGTTTTATAAGTCTATTATCTGTCATCCTTTCAAAATGTTCCTTCCAGTTTTGTTTGAGATCTTTTAACCTATCACTGATACTAAAAATGTGCAACTCTTCTTATATATTTTCATTTCTTATTAAGTCTCTCTTCGTGCATCCTTTCACACTTCTCAAGAATTTCATTTCCGAAGCCTGTATTTTACTCTGTTGCTTTTTAGTTAACGTCCAAGTCTCACTTCCGTATGTCAGTATAGGTACAGCCATAACTTTGTAGAGCTTTAATTTTGTTTCTTTACGTATTTTGTTTCTAAATGTTATATTTATTGTTGCACACACTCTTTGAAATTTGCATATTTTATTGTAGACATCATATTCCTTGTCATAACTAACATCAGTTCCCAAGTAGTTAAAATGGTTTACCTGTTCAACGCAACGATTATTTATAACTATTTTGTTTTAATTGGCTCTTTTCCAATGAATGCCATTACCTTTGATTTTATAAAAGAAATTTTCATATTAAATTGCTTACAAAGTTCATTAAGTTTAAAAATAGATTTTTGCAGGGCAGACCCGCTATTTTGTATAGTAGCTAAGTTGTCAGCAAACAGTGAAGTCTTTAAAAAGTTTTTATTTGAAATTTTAAAACCTACATTTACTAGCTGCTTCCATTTGCACACTAGGTCGTCAATATAAATACTAAAAAGTGTAGGTGATAAAGTACAACCTTGTCTGACATCCTGATTAGTAATATATATATATTGAAATTTTACCATTGTTCCTCACATTTATTTTTGTTTGGAAGTAGAAGCATCGTACCATTTTTACTAATTGTTGTGGGTATCCTCGTTCTTCCAATATTTGCCACATTTTGCATCGGTTTACCCTATGGAAGGCATTTTCAAAGTCAACAAATGCCATATGCGTTTCTTTGTTAAACTCCCTATGTCTTTCAATTAGTTGTTTAACAATAAAAATGTTATCTACACAGGATCTGCCCCTTCTCTGCCTCTGTTAACTCTAAGCACTAAGTAACCTGTACTCATTTGAACATCATTTCATTTATCGTCCGATATGACTTAACGTTGGACGTTTCCCTTATACTGAAAGGTGAATGTCTGTTAACTCAAGCTCTATGTACCCTGTACTCATTTGAACATCATTTCATTCATCGTCCGATATGACTTAATGTTGGAGGTTTTCTCTTATCCTGAAAGATGAATGTCTGGTAAATCTGAGCTCTATGTACCTTGTACTCATTTGAACATCACTTCATTCATCATCCGATATGACTTAACGTTGGAAGTTTTCTCTTATCCTGGAAGATGAATGTCTTGTAACTCTAAGGTCTATGTACCCTGTACTGATTTGAAAACCATTTCACTCATCGTCTGGTATGGTGGAACGTTGGAAGTTTTACATTATCCTGAAAGATGAATGTCTGGTACCTCTAAGCTCTATGTATCCTCTACTCAGTTGAACATCAATTTATTCATCGTCCGATATGACTTAACTTTGGAGGTTTTCCCTTATCCTGAAAGACGAATGTCTGGTAACTCTAAGCTCTATGTACCCTGTACTGATTTGAAAATCATTTCATTCATCGTCTGGTATGGTGGAACGTTGGAAGTTTTACATTATCCTGAAAGATGAATGTCTGGTACCTCTAAGCTCTATGTATCCTCTACTCAGTTGAACATCAATTTATTCATCATCCGATATTATTTGGCGTTCCAGTACGTCAACTAATCAGAAAAGGCCGTGCATCGTCTATGTCAACAACCTGTATGTTGTAATATATTATTTCTTACTTACCAGACAGATACTCTGTAATACATGTTCAGTGCTGTGTACTCCGTGGAGCACTTCCATTAGACTGGAACCTTGAGGAAGGTGCTGACAACCTTATAAATTAGTGTAATATTTCACAGCCGCACTATTATTATTACAAATTTCCTTGTACCATATAGTCAGTATAGTTTTGTGGATATGAATGGGTCAATTATTAATGCAAATGTATGTGGTGCTATTTTCTATAGACACGCGCATTACACGGGTCTAATGGGCGAGCCTAGCAGTAATTTACATGGCTGTTTAGCCCCGACTAGAATTCAAATGAAACATTCGTCTTCAATTACATGTGTTGATGAGCGTAGTAAATTTAGATAAACAAGTGAAGCAAGATCTAAATAAGGCTGTCTCTGCAGTGTAATAGCAGCGAAAATTATTCTCTGCCAAATAAAAATGCAGTATGTGTACAGTTATGCCGCAGTGTGTCTTTTAAATAAGAAATAAAAAAAAACGGAAATTCAAAGGAATCATACTCTATTAATACATCTAAAAGATAAATTATATTATCAAAAATATGATTAATTCTACTCAAATCATTTTCTCTAATCTATATAATCTATACCTACCTATTTCTGTATTTACTTCAATATAAATATGGCAATGCAGTAGGGTTTATGTAATAGTCGAGTGTTAAAACTAGTTGTCTAGATGACGGCATTTGTAATTACATTTCATTTTCATGTGCAGGAGATACAGAAGTGAATAATGAGTCGGCCTTTAGGACAAGTGTAAGTATGGCAGCCTTTAAAAAAGTAACAGGAATATCTCTGCTACCGCACTGCTCTTGATAACTGAATAATAAGGTATAAACTGTGTGACTATGAGATCTACCTCTATTGTGTAAGGATATTTTGTCTATATTTTATGGTTTACCAGTTATTGAAAGCTATATCAGAATAAAACAGAATTTTTAGGACATATGCAGAAAAATCAATGTTTCTCAAAATTTGAAATGTTTAAATATCTGGAGTAAAGATTAATTTATTTGTAAATCTGATTTCTGTTCCTTTCTTTTCCTTTAACTCTCCTTCTTTCTTCCTTTTTTCTTTTTTTCTTTGTTTCCTACCTACCTTCTTTCTTTCTTTCTTTCTTTCTTTCTTTCTTTCTTTCTTTCTTTCTTTCATTCTTTCTTTCTTTCTTTCTTTCTTTCTTTCTTTCTTTCTTTCTTTCTTCTTTCTTTCTTTCTTTCTTTCTTTCTTTCTTTCTTTCTTTCTTTCTTTCTTTCTTTCTTTCTTCTTTCTTTCTTCTTTCTTCTTTCTTTCTTTCTTTCTTTCTTTCTTTCTTTCTTTCTTTCTTTCTTTCTTTCTTTCTTTCTTTCTTTCTTTCTTTTCTTTCTTTCTTTCTTTCTTTCTTTCTTTCTTTCTCTCTTTCTTTCTTTCTTTCTTTCTTTCTTTCTTTCTTTCTTTCTTTCTTTCTTTCTTTCTTTCTTTCTTTCTTTCTTTCTTTCTTTCTTTCTTTCTTTCTTTCTTTCTTTCTTTCTTTCTCTCTTTCTTTCTCTCTTTCTTTCTTTCTTTCTTTCTTTCTTTCTTTCTTTCTTTCTTTCTCTCTTTCTTTCTTTCTTTCTTTCTTTCTTTCTTTCTTTCTTTCTTTCTTTCTTTCTTTCTTTCTTTCTTTCTTTCTTTCTTTCTTTCTTTCTTTCTTTCTTTCTTTCTTTCTTTCTTTCTTTCTTTCTTTCTTTCTTTCTTTCCATGTTTCCCTGCTTCCCTGCTTCCCTGTTTCTCACTTGTTTCTTTATTTATTTCTCTCCTTCCTTCTTTCTCTCACATTTTCTTCCTTTTTCTTTTTTCGTTTGTTTCCTCCTTTCTGTCCTTCTTTCTTTCTCTTTCCTTCCTCCTTTCTTTATTTCTTTCTTTTCAACGTCTTTCTCCCACTTTTTCTCTTTCTTTCTTTCTTTCTTTCTTTCTTTCTTTCTTTCTTTCTTTCTTTCTTTCCTTCCTTCCTTCTTTCTTTCTTTTCTTTCTTTCTTTCTTTCTTTCTTTCTTTCTTTCTTTCTTTCTTTTCTTTCTTTCTTTCTTTCTTTCTTTCTTTCTTTCTTTCTTTCTTTCTTTCTTTCTTTCTTTCTTTCTTTCTTTCTTTCTTTCTTCTTTCTTTTCTTTCTTTCTTTCTTTCTTTCTTTCTTTCTTTCTTTCTTTCTTTCTTTCTTTCTTTCTTCTTTCTTTCTTTCTTTCTTTCTTTCTTTCTTTCTTTCTTTCTTTCTTTCTTTCTTTCTTTCTTTCTTTCTTTCTTTCATATCTTCATTTCCTTCTCTCTTTCATTTTCTCTCTTTTCTTTCTCTTTCTTTCTTCTTTCCTTCTTTCCTTTTTCCTTCTTTAATTCTTTCCTTCTCTCCTTCTCTGCTTCTATACTTCTCTCCTTTTTTCTTTCTTTCTCTCTTTCCTTCTTTCTCTCTTTCCTTCGTTCCTTGCTTCTTTATTTCCTTCCTTCTTTCCTTCCTTCTTTCTTTATTTCTTCCTCGTTTTCTTTCTCTTTCCTTCTTTCCATCTCTTTCCTTCTTTCCATCTCTTTCCTTCTTTCTATCTCTTTCCTTCTTTCTATCTCTTTCCTTCCTTCTTTCTATCTCTTTCCTTCCTTCTTTCTTTTTTCCTTCTTTCTTTCTTTTTTCCTTCTTTCTTTCTTTCTTCTTTCTTTCTTTCTTTCTTTCTTTCTTTCTTTCGTTCTTTCTCTCTTTCTACCTTTTTATATATTTCTTGCTTTCCTTCTTTCTCTCTCTTTCTCTTTTTTCAGTGTTTCTTTCAATTTTATTTCAATCCTCCTTGCCTACTTCTGTTTTTCCTTCCTTCCTTATTTCTTTTTTTCTCCCTTTATATCTTTGTTTCTTTCCTTTTCTTTCTTTCTTTCTTTCTTTCTTTCTTTCTTTCTTTCTATTCCTTGCATTTTCTATCTCTCTTTCTTCCAGTCCTTATTTGCTTCGTTCTTTCTTTCTCTTTTTTCTTTATCTTTCTTTCTTTCTTTCTTCCTTCCTTTCTTTCGTTATTTATGTATTTCTTCCTTTCTTTCTTTATAATCTTTTGTGTCATGGAAAAGGAATCTATATGTCATGTTTGATATTGAAACAACGTTTAGTTTTATGGTTTTGGTATTTAGATACACAAATAGATGTTTTAATTGCTCTTTTTATTCAGAGGGCCCCAAAACGTGGTATATTGTGGAATCATACTATCCTCATTTTACCTAAATAGAATATAACACTTCTATTATGCCAAATAACTATTAAAGAAGGTAATAAATCCTTAGAGGAAGAGAAGGTACGTCTGGATCAGCTTATCAAGCAGGGAAAACATCGAGGAGCACATGCCCAAAAACACTGTCCTTAGGAATTTTTGTGTCAATTGGCATGTATCCTTTCTCCAAGTACTTGTAAATCAAATGACAAATACGCAACGTTCATTGTTCACGTAGCTAGCTGTTCGTTACAAGTAGAAATACTATCCGCATCAATAAAACACCCGGGAACTTCCAATATGAGATAAAATGACCTTGACTTCTGTCTGGAAGAGAATAGAAGATAGAAAAATTCCATTTGAAGCATCCCATGTCTTTCATTTTTCACTTATTCTGCGCCGCTAACATTACTCTTTCCGCGCGAGTGCACTGCCACCTGGCGCCTGGCAAATGTCTTATTCAACTTTTCTAACAGCGCAGAATTCACTGAAGGATTTAGGAAGTAGAACTTGCATTCTGATATCCGTCTGGTCGTATGTTCAGAGTAGAAGACATAATCTAGCGCTCAAATCAGACTTTACAATTATTTATCATACTTTTATATCATTTACTGATACTTTAAATTAAAGAAATTATTACGTTTAACAAAAACATACGTCACTTTAACATTATCACCGCAACGCACTATTGTTCAAAAGCTTCATCCTGTATATACTCTTTGTTGAGATTAGATTCCATTGCATATTTAAACATTTGTTTTAACCATAAGAAAAACAGTTGAACATTATTTCATTCTGTCGGATGTGATAACGTTCGAGGTTTTCCCTTATCCTGAAAGATGAATGTCTGCAGCTCTAAGCTCTATGTACGCTGTACTCATTTGAACATCATCTCATTCATCGTCTGATGTGACTTAACTTTGGAGGTTTCTTCTTATCCTGAAAGATGAATGTCTGTAACTCTAAGCTCTATGTACCCTGTACTCATTTGATCATCTCATTCATCATCTGATATGACTTAACGTTGGAGGTTTTCCTTATCCTGAAAGATGAATGGCTTGTAACTCGAAGCTCTATGTACCCAGTACTTATTTAAACATCAATTCATTCACGGACTGATATGACTTACCACAGGACGAGGTTCAGTAAAACAAAAATAAATGAAGGTAGCGATTTTCAGCAAGGCTTTCTTTTTTTTAAAAAAAAAAAAAGAACATATATTTGCAGAGAAATTGCTGTATGAAACATTAGGGTTCATTGCAATAGCTTTTCTGTATACGTAAGAATGCTTCCTGCAGCCGGGGAGCGAACCCCGCACGTAACAACCGGAGTACAGTTATATAACTGCTTGTGCAGATATTTGACCTGGACAGAGAAAAGCAGTACGTACATAGGTTCAGCTGTTACAATACCCTTATCCATCATAACTGCCCGACACATTTGATCGAGTATACCTCAACGAAATGTCTTGCCGAGTTCACAGATCAAGTCGGCCGTAGAAATTGAATTCCTGGAGTGGGCGTTAGTGCAGTGGGTTGATAGATCTGTTTCATCAATTTAATTAGTATTGCTTTATGAAACGGAATATATCTGTCAGTCACTGAACAATGGCGCATCAACTTGATGAGCTTATGAAAATGTATAAGTTCTGGAAGTAGTACATTAGTGTGTGCCCTATTAATGTGGTTTCAAAAAGCGTAATCCATGTTCAGTAAAATTTACTTTACTTTACCACCTGGCAGGCATTAATGGAAGGCACGTTTGAGTGTGTGTATACTTGTAAGTAAGCCCAGTCCCTTAAATACTAAAACACGCCACTTAAGATGTCTAATAAGTACTTCCCGTAGGGGAGCGATCCGTCCCCTTCAGCAGCCGAGGTGCGGGCGCTGGGGACCCTTAGTACTCGTGGAACAGATGTATTTTTTATCTTGAAAAGTGCAGAGCGATGCGCAGTGGTATCTGGACGAGTCCACCTCAGAACGGTTGCAACTGGAGGGGAGGGCAGGCCAGTTGCGTACCAGTTGCGAGCAACTAAATACGTGCAGAGCTACTCGGTAACACTACAGCTTGTTTCAAAATGTGCTTGTCTCCTGGTTCCAAGAGAGCATTTATAAGTGACGCCTCCTAGCAGCACATTAGGAAATAAAGTGATACATTTAAAAACACAAGAAGTAATAACCAATATCCATAGATTTATAAAAAAGGAACAATGGTCTGGGTCAGCTATAATAATCTGGGGAAAGGGTATCTGAGGCAACAGTTGTGTCTGAAAGCAGTTTAGGAGAGTTATTAAGGGAAGTATAGCCATTGGTGCTAGTGCAACAACGTCCTTCTCTATACCCAGTAAACAAAGATTAAGAACATGCACAAAATCTAATTTGGATGTTTTAATTCAGAAGTAGTTAGGCGAACAATGAATAATTTTTAAAGCGCAGAAAAACAAAGACCAACTTTGAAGAAAGTGCTTATGAAGTTAAAAATGCTACTGACTTCCAAGGCAGTGTCTGAACATTAAGAAGAGTTCTTTTGAAACTAGGATTATTTGAAGAAGAAAAAACACTAAGCGTGACAGACAAATTTTAATCGAACATGGCACCATACGAGCAAAAAGGCTTAAGTATTTACGAAATGTTCGGAGATATCGAAGTGAAGTTTATATAGTTTATATGGATGAAACTTATATAAATACAGCACATACTGGACCATATGTCTGGAGTGAAATACGTTACAGGGACTCTGCAGCGATACTGAAAGGCCGACAGTTGTTTATCATGTCTGCTGGAGGAGAACAGGGTTTTGTTCCAAATGTCTATGTACTATATAAGGTCCAGCAAAACCGTGGAGATTACTACCATAGTAAGAATTACAACTTTGTTTATAAGAACTGCAAAACTGGCTTCGAGAATGAAATTTGTTTTTAGACACCTTATGCACCGCCCTCTCCCCTCGTAATCTTACGCGTGTGACTCATTGTGGCGATAGGTCCACTATCCCCACCACAGTTGCTACTCATCCCTACTGTGCAGGATTCCTGTCAAGATAAAATAATACATCTGTACCTCTGACGTTACTAGAGGAACCTCGGCCAGAACTGCCGAGCCCCTTCCGTCGGGGACATTGTTCGGATTGGGTTGGACTGGAGGGGGCAGTGTGTTCCCAACACCCACCGGAAATCGGTACCTCTGGCCAGGCTACGGCCGAAAATCAGCAATTCCCTATTCTGCTTTCCTTGCCTTTTATTTGTAATTAAAAACGACGCAGCCAACATTGTATGGGTTCAAAAGGAGTCTGAGATTTCAGAGACTATATGAAAAATGTCATAAACAAATAATGTCCAAAAAAACATTGTAATAACATGCTTAAAGTCCAAAAATTTGGGACATTCTTACAAAAATAATCAACTGTGTGACATTTTCTGGTTATCACGAGCTACCCCTAAGAGGGCATGAAGAGCACGAAGGGTCTCAAAACCAAGGGTTTCACATGATTCCCTATTTAAGAAAAAGAAATTCTATACAAAAATAAATGAGGGGAAAACATCCCGAAGGTCAACGAGAGAGAGATCAATGAGTTTGCTAAAAAGAAAGATAGCCGTTAATCTTCTAAAAATTAAGCAAAGCTAAAATTCCAATAAACAATGCAAGCCCCTAAGGTATGGACAACATGAGCCGCCACTGCTCAAGACTATAGAATCTACTGGACTGAACTTTGAAAATTACGAAGGCTGTTCAATAAAGAATAATCATGAGTTTTTTAACAACGAAACCTTTACTCATCCTCATAATTTTGATCAGCCTTCTCAAAATAGTCTCCCCTGAATGCGATACACTTGTCGTAGCACCTCTGCCAGTCCTCAAAGACATGCTGAAAGCATTTTTAGAGAGATACTTCAAAATCGCCTCTGCAGCCTTCACCACTGCTTCTGATGATGGATAATGCCTCCCACGAAGGTGTTTCTTTAACTTAGAGAATAGAAAAGGGTCATTTGGGGCTAAATTAGGACTATAGAGAGAGTGAGGGGTGTAAATCACGCAACAAAATTAGCAAACTGCGGCCGCGCGTTTTCGTGGTGCAGGATTCATCCGGCTTCACGGAAATGGGGTCTTTTGCGCTGATATAGACTTGCAATGTTTGCAGGACATCCCTGTAATATTGTCCAGTTACTGATGTGTGAGCAGGTACAACATGCTGATAAACCACAAGGGCCATGCCGTGGCTCAGTGGTTAGACCGCTTGGCTCTCACCAAGGCAGCCCGAGTTCGATCCCAGACGACCGCAAAGTGAGATTTGTGGTGGAAAACACTGCGCTGGGGCGGGTTTTCTCCGGAACCTCCGGTTTCCCCAGCCATCTCTTTCCACCGGTGCTCCATCTTCATCTCACCTGCGGTGCCGTATGTAGTAAAAACGGGCGTTAAACACTACACATACATTCTGATAAACCACTCCATGAATATCAAAGAATAAGATGACCATAACTTTCCAAGCGGAAGCAACCACTTTTGCTTTTTTGGGGGTTGGTGATGAAGGAAATTTCCACACTGAGCTTTGCTATTTGCTCTCAGGATCAAAATGATATAGCCAAGTTTCATCAGCAGTGTTTAAGTTTGAAATAAACTCCGGATGTTCCTCTAACATCAACTTTAACTACGTGTTACCTCCATTGCAGCGGTAGGCGATGCTGGACATGTATGAACTTGCCTGGTTCTCACAGGCGGGAACCAGGAGTACCAACAATGAAACTACTACGGCATGTTTATTTCACACTAAGCTAACAGAAAATAATAAGCTTGAATTTTAGTGCGAAGAATTATGACTGTAAAATCATTATGATCATTCTTTATTGAAGAGCATTACTTGAAATTTCCCTATATTCTGCGACTGAGGTGGAATATCCTATCCCCAAACTCACTTAACGGTTCAGTATGTGCTTAAGTATTTTTAATTATCCAAACTTACCAAGATCTATTGTTTTTCTATATTTTTCTCTTATTTTTCATTGCTTTCCCAAAACTGCCCTCTTTATTTTCAGTTGTCAAATTTCCTCCAATCCTATTTCCTGCATCTCACTGCCTAGCCTTGTCTACTATCCATCCTTGCTTGGAATAACTTCTGTGGTTTCACACAACTTTTTAGTATACCTTGATCTTCTCAAGAATCTTGTCACCTGTAACAGTATTTCAATACATTCTCATAACCAACCCTTTCTTCCCTATACTTTCTTATTCTAGTAATATTACTCCAATTAAAACGGCAAGAAGTCATGAACTCTTATGTGCTGAAACAACAGAGCACTGTATGCAGCTTCCCTGTTTCCAAGTATTCGTTTCGGCCGTTTCAAGTAGGATTCCTTTTTACAAAATTTCCTTGTATTCAGGAAGTACACAAGAGCTTGGCGATGCCGATCGGTTGCTTGAATTGAGGGTTCTCTTACTCGACAATTGACGTTTTATAGCAAAATATTAGAAATTGGGTGTTGAATAAAATAATTTTTAATTTTTTTAGAAATACGGAACACCAAAGTGATCAATATCACTCTTATAGTGGTTTTCCCGGGGCTTTTCCTTACCCTGAAAGGCGAATGTCAGGTTACTTTAAGCTCCATGGACCCCGGGCTCATTTGAGCATCATTTCACCCATTCCATTCATCGTCCGATATGTCTTAACGATGGAGGACGTGAATTATAATAAGACACCCTTGTGGTTACTTTAAGCGGAAACCAGTGCTTCCTGTTCTTCTTTTTGCTAACGATGCTATCCGGTATGCCGGAATTTCGGCCAGGGAGAGCTCCGCTACATGTCACTAACGCACAGTGACAAGAATTTCCAATCCCTGACGACGTTTAACAGACACCTCTAGAGCCGGGTGCAGCCTGAACCAGATGTTCGTCTTTAACACGTTAAGACTTCAGGGGAAAAAAAAGAGCGTAGTGTTGCGTGTCTCGATGCCTGTCACATCACGTGCATCCGCCTGGGAAATTCGCTCTCGGTGATACCAAACTGAGAGTGCAAAATGTTGCGGAAAGTGCCGAAAGAATTCCTTAGCCATCCGACTGGAAAGTGAAACGCTTGCTCTGTTTGTCCCTGTCATTTGAACGTTTGGTTACAGTGACAATTATGCGGGACGGCAAAGCAACAGATCAAGGGGAGCCTGGTTCGTTTCCCAGTGCCGTTATTTTGCTTACAAATAGCCACGAAATATCAGGGAGTGTATCGCAGATTAAGAAAAATACCTCAAAAATAAATCTAAAATTCTAACTTGTAGAAAAGGAGTGTGAGTCAAACCATTCCACCACATTCGTTGTTTGGAGGCGAGGCAAGAAAAAAGTCATTATTACAATGAGAGAATTATCCTGGACGGAATATACATATATTTTCATTTTGGTAGTGTCCTATTCATGTATGTAGAAGGGCGGTTCAGTAAACAATGATCATTACTTTTTACGGCCATAATTTTCACACTGAAACTCAAACTTATTACATTCTGTTAGCTTAATGTGAGAAAATACACTGTAGTAGTTTCATTGTTGATTCTCACAGGCAGGCACCAGGCAAGTTCAGATATTTTCAGTATCGTCTACCGCTGCAAAGGAGGCAACACGCAAGGAACAGTATGCAGCTTTGAAATTCTGCTTTCGTCTCAAAAAATCTTCAGTTGAGGCCTACACAATGTTACAGGAGGCCTATGGAGAGCCTGTTCTTCCCTACAGTACAGCTCGAAGGTGGTTTAACATGTTTAAAGAGGTGAGACAATCAATTTCTAAGGAAGCTGGAACCGGTGCTCCAGTTACTGCTCTTTCAGAAGAAAACATCCGCACTGCTGCTGCCATTGTGAGAGAGGATCGACGAATTACCCTAAGATCACTTTTTGAAATACTGAACATTTCATTGGGTGTCACCCACACGTTGGTGACACAAACATTACACATGAGACGTGTTTGTGCGTGATGGGTTCCAAGACTGTCGATTCCCGAAAAGGACATTCACATGAAGTTAAAGTTGATGTTAGAGGAAGATCATGAGCTTATTTCAAACGTATACACTGCTGATGAAACTTGACTACATCAATTTAATCCTGAGAGCAAACAGCAAACCTCAGTGTCGAAATCTCCTTCATCACCTCCCAAAAAAGCAAAAGTGGTTGCTTCTGCTGGGAAAGTTATGGTCATCTCATTATTTGATATTCATGGAATGGTTTATCAGCATGTTGTACCTGCACACACATCAGTAACTGGACAATACTACAGAGATGTCCTGAAAACATTGCAATTCCATATCAGGCGCAAAAGACCACATTTCCGTGAAGCAGGCTGGATGCACACCACGATAATGCGCGGCCGCATATTGTTGTTGCTAAATATCTTGCAAAAGTCAACGTGAGTTCCATCACTCACCCTCCCTATAATTCGGATTTACCCCCATGTGACTGTTTTCTATTTCCTAACTTGAAGAAACGCCTTCGCGGGAGGCATTATCCATCATCCGAAGCAGTGGTGAAGGCTGCGGAGGTGATTTTGAAGGATCTCTCAAAAATGGTTTCCAGTATGTCTTTGAAGACTGGCAGTAATCCTGGGACAGGTGCAGCATTTTGAGAAGGATCATAAAAATTATGAGGATGAGTTAAGGTATGTTCTAAAAAAACAGTGTTCATTCTTTATTGAACAGCCCAGCTGTATGATCTTGTAAAATAACATTGAAATTTTTACGACCGTCGAGGTATAACAGTCGGTGCAAAATTAAACTCTTGGGGAGTCGAGTTCACAGTCCAGTTAAGAGCAGATCGTTAGTGTACGGTTTGCCACAGCAAAGAAAGACCCTGGGGAATGAGACGCAAGGCGTTTTGAGAAGGCTCCTGCCTCGACATATTAATGACATTTGGATCAATTCTGTAAATGCCTATTCAGAAACATTCTAAGAGAGCTAGAATATAGGAATGAACATAAGTCTGTGCCAGGCGTGGCTGATCTCATGCGGTAGGTGCTGGCTCGCTGTGCCGAACCAAACAGATAATTTCTTTTCGAGCTCAAAAAAGATACTAATTACAGAATTATTATGTTTTACCATGTTACAGATTTATTTTTTCTGAAGATTACTGTCAAAATGCCATACCTTTAGCACATCCGGTTCCCGCAGATATGGAAACATAAGACGCCTGACTAGAAACAAAAGAATCATTAACTGTCAGTGAAGAAAAGTACACACGTGCTATGCTGCAGTTGTATTTTGTACCTTACATTCAGTAAAGTGGTGATCTTTTAAGAGTACACACGTGCTTTTCAAAGTTAGTAAATATATCGCTTAGCAAGTCTAGTACTGGTGCGTCTAGTAGTAACTGCGAAACAACTCATAAGATTTTACTTAAGCAGGCTACAAATATTCTTGTTAATGTGTATTCCTTTTCCAAACAGATGCCAATTAAAGACATTTTAGAAAAAACAAATTTCGCTCAGAGTCGAGAATTAATGTTACAATCTTGTCACGTGAGTGCTCATTCTGTGATGAACATTGTTAAAGAAAGCAAACAGTTTACCAAATTAGGAGAAGTTTCTTAAGATCTCCAGGGAGACATCGAGAAGCCAAAATAGTGCTACCAACTTAGACACTTTTAAAACTGTGTTATACGTGGAACAATTGAGGACCTACACGACAAGTATGGATAACCAAATGGCAAAGGACAGACCGATTTAATGAGGGGGAAAGTATAATATACGGATTCTGTATCTTTAATACATAATACTCTGAAATCTCTTGGGTTCAAATGTAGGAGAACAAATGATGGTCGCAAATTTCCGCTTGAAGGAAGCGATATTGTTGCTGCAAAACTAAAATTTCTGCGCAAAATGCACAGCATTTTACAGCTGATTCATGGTGTAAAAATGCTTCATAAATACACATTATTATCTTCCGTATTTATTAAGTATTTTAATGAAATAAAATTTGGTTTTAAGCCCATTCTAGGCTGTATACAAATATTACATCATTAAAATATAAATCGTTGAAATGTCACTATTTTGTTTTACTGTGGCAAACACCTTCTTTTGTAGAACATATCTACTTTGAGTCATTTGTTTTGTGTGTATATGAACGATAGCTACGTAAGCAAACTGTTCTCCATTTGAAGGTTTTAAGGCTCAGATTATGGGATAATCATTGTATATGTTCTCACACACATGCGAACTTCTCTGTCAGTATATGTATCACTGTGCATCTCAGCATCTGTAAGACCCAATACGCCCACCTCGGTAGCGTAGATGGTAGCGTGTCTACCTCAAGTTCAAGAGGTTCAAGAGTATCTGCCTCACGTTCGAATCTCGGGCAGGGTGAGGTGCCTGAATAAGGATTTTTTCTGGGTTTTCCCTTATCGTTAAAAGACGAATGTCAGGTAGCTCTAAGCTACATGGACTCCGGACTCATTTAAGCAGCATTTCACCAATTCCATTCATCGTCCGATATGACTTAACGTTGGAGGACGTAAACTACAAAAAAAGAAAAAGTATGACACTTGCTAGGTGGATTCGGTGAGAGACAGATAGATATATCTTCCGTCTCTGTCATCTGCTTCTCGTGGAACTGGCGACGTCAAGAGAGTACGATAACCGTATTGGCTCAGACCAAGTTATTAATATTTTGCAGCTTCTCTAGTGAATATCGGAGTTTGGTGTAAAAGAGACACGCTGTGTGTGCGTCGGAGAAATTAAGATTGAGACTATGAATATATAAACAAACAAATAAAATAATTTTATGTTGTCACTGTGATAATGAATTTAGTGACAAGTAATACGATTTAAATTAGAAGTTCTTATTTTCTAAGTATATTCAATCTAACGATATACGTTTGCTGTTTGGTGTAAGTGCTCAACTGTTTTTATTTTTCTGGCATACTTGTAAATTTATGCCAGGAATCTCATGGGCTTTCCTTGTAATATCACGATGTAATACCAAGAATATTGCACTTTAACCCGCTCTTCTTTTGTTTCATCACGTAAGCCATTTACTGGGCTCGCAGTCGAGCGTTTGAAATCCATTACCACACAACAGGACTCTGCTCAAAAGTAAAGGTCGATGTATGAATTAATTGCGTGCGCACGTAGGAGTCACTTTAGCGACTCAATTTAACTGGTAAATGATGCGAAAGCAGCAGACAGAGAAAGTCGGAGTTAACGGACCGGTCTTACATTTATAGAAATACTAATTTAATTCATTGTTTGATTAAATCCGCAAGCATGTGTCGAGACGTAAGAAACATCACTGTGACATTAATTGATGGTCCTTAAGTGAGAATACTTTCACATTAATAACCATCCTTAACTTTTGAAGTATGTGTGCTTTATATACTCACTCTTAAGGCACTAAGGAAGGGTAAAGGATCTTGACATTTGTGTTTCGTTTCTTTAAAACATATATACAAGGGTGCTCTGAGAAGTTTCCCATCTCAACATGAAGATAGCAGCACTCATAGATAAAAGCTAGTGAGTTTTGTTGCTCATCTGTTGACAGCTACTCACCAAAGTTTCAGCCATTTTGAACGTTCTGTTGTTACGTAACAGTCGTTTGAGTTAGTTTATGTGAGTGCTTATATGTTAATGGACATAATCGAACATCGACCTGTCATTAAATATGTGTTTTTGAAATGTCATACGCCTCCGCAAATCAAAGATGAGTTGGCTTCTGTATATAGGGACTGTGCACCATCATTTATCACTGTGAAATTTTGGGCAGCTGAATTTAAACGTAAAAAACGTATAAAAACTTAAAAAAAGAACGTATTCGGATGGGACATCCTCACACATCTCCATTACAGTCCAGACCTAGAACTTAGTGATTATCATCTGTTTCCTGAGTTGGTTACATCTGTGTGGAACACATTTCCAGACCGATGATGATTTGAAAAACCGAGGTTGAGCGCTACCTGCGCAAATTGGCGCTAGAGTGCTATGACAAGGGTATACAAAAGCTGCCACAGCGCATGCAGAAGTACGTCGATCGCAACGGTGAGTACGTTGAAAAGTAGATGTAAGTTCCGCCTTTTCATAAATGTAAGATTCATTGATAATAAACATTTTTGCTATATTAAATAAAATTGGAGTCCATATTTTACGGACACTTCTCGTATTTGGCGAGAATTCTGGTGATTCTGTCGAATAGGTGGCCAGTTGACGATTTCTAATGCTATATTCACCTGGTTTCTTTCCCGAAAGGAACTCGAACATCTTAAGAGCTGTTTTTTTTTCTTCAGAAAATAGTAATTTTCCACGTAAAGTTTATGGAATTTTTTTAGGAAAACCTGAGGTCGCAGGCAACACATGGAATCTTTTTCTTCAAAAGTGAGTTTTTTTTTTTTTTTGGAATTAGAGTAGCTCAGGTTATGTGGAATTTTAATGTGTTAAAATTAATATGATCCCCAAAGAGTATGTGACATGCCCACAATAAACCAGTTAGGTTAGGTAAGGACATGACATATTTTTCTTCTAAGAATGCTTTTATGGGTTCAGCATACATTTGCGATATATAAATTTGGAGTATAATTCCGTTGCTAGGGAAGAGTGAGGTGAAATTAATGAGTGAATGTGTGGTCGCGTAGTAACAGAGGGCGTTGTCTACATCAACAGTCAGTCGTTGCCACACCTTTTCGCTTTAATTGCTTCTCGCAATTTTCCAATTTACTAGTCACCAGGTGCACTAAAGTCCTGAAAATACCTCCACAGCTCCTGCACCGTCATCTTCAATGTACGACAAATTTTAATACGTGAAATGTAACACGCGAGGTCAAAGAACTTTAAATGGACATAATATTTTAGTTTTATTAAATAATTTAATGGGGGAAATGACCAAATTGACTTCAATGACCTTTTCACACATTCTTGAGCAAAATATGATTAGAATTTGATATGATTATGATTACGTAAGAAATAATAAAACAAGGAAAGAACCACAGCGCAGCTACAGGCTGAAGTTGCTAAAGGTTGCAGGTTGGAAGACCGAACCATTGCTTGAACTACCTAGAAATATAGTTTCATTCAGTGGCGGCTGGTGGGTTAAATTATTGGTGATGCACAAATGAAAAATAAAATACAGAGTAGTAATGACTCACCTATTTTACAGATTCTCTGCTCTACTCTCCTTAGACCTGGCAAATCTATCGATAAGTTTTGTGTTGAAGTCACTGATCTTCATAACAGAATCTCTCTCAATTGAAAGCATTACTAATGCTGTCAATCGGTCCTGTGACATTGTGTTGCTAAGGAAAGTTCTTATTCTTTTTAAAGTTGAGAAACAGCATTCTGCTTCAGCGGTAGACATTGGCATACTTAACAGTACTCGGATGAGTTTGACATATCAGCTGAATGTAGTACATAAATTGTTCCCTTATTGAAGTCCATCATGCACAGTCAGTTCTCCAAATTACAGTCAGTTCTCTACTCATTTTTGTTCCAATGATAAAATGATAGAACCGTATTGTTTCTCTAAGGGAATCCTCTGGAAATGTCTTAGAAATTTAATTGATGAAAAAAAGTTGAGGCTACCAGATGCCCCGTGAAGCTAAATTTGTCCTTTGCTTCTCTAAGAATGTCACATACTTCAAGAGCTTCTCTTCTTTTCACATCATGATCTTCTATTCTTGTCCTCTTATTTGCAATTTCTTCGTGTTCCTCGATATCCACGCTATTTCTTACCTTTTACACTTCCCTTTTAAATGCGTTTAGCCGGGCGATGGCAAACGTTGCATTGCAATATCGTTTCTGCAGCTGATTGTACAAAATGTCCACATGTGGCATGATCTTGTAGAAGAAAGACATCCAGAATACAAAATTATAATCTTTCAAAGTGGCCATAAAACCAGAAGCCTGAACAAGTGTGGCGTTGTTGTTTAACAGAGCTCTCTTCTGAATAACCTCCATGCATTTAATTAAATTCTCTCTGTGTTCGAAAAGCAGAGCACGCAGAAGCTAAGCCTGAAGGTCACGCTATAGCCGTGGCTAAGAGTAGGAGGAGCTAGGTTTATAAACCTCCATTTAAGCAATATATAAGAAGCCCCTTCCATCTGTTCACCTTCCCGCAAGCCCCTCAGAGAGCCTACATTTGGGCGAAATCTTAGGTTAACTCTTCGCTGCAAAGCTGCGGCTCCTACAGTTAATCACTGTTTATTTCGACTTCTGCGGTCATGGGCAGCTACAGACAATAAGCGTAATTGAAACATGTTTGTATATAAAACAATGCAAACAAGTACAGCTTTAATGCACCTGTTGTACATTCAGAATCAGTGGGTGTAGCGCAAACCTGCAAACTTATTGAGGAACCGCCCCTGGTTTCATTACCTATTTTGTAGTATGTTTTAATAAGCTGAAACGATATATCCTTAAAACGTTTTGGTATCTGAGAGCTCTGGAAATTCTTAATATTTGGTAGTCACGACAAAAAAGTGTATTTCTTGAAAGGATTGTTAGAGTTCAAGGCCTTTAACGGTGCATTTGGTGTGAAATATCTACAATCGAATTTTTGAGCATATAAATATTCCTTCGGCATACTGTAGCTACGGTGTAGAGACTACATAGGTCAAAAACTGAAACGTTTTCGGAAATGGCTAATGCTACGAAGAAGTTTTCAGGGATAACCTGTGTCCTTTAATGAGATGGCATTACTAGAGTTGGGAAATACAAAAAGGAGGGGAACAACAATAGAGACAATACTAAAATGCTGGTATAAGTTTATTAAACACAGAAAGGGGAAGCATTTAACCTGCGCATGAAGCAACAGAAAAGCATTAAGAATACAAACAGTTGATGGTCGGAATTGGAAAGAACTGTATCGAAGATAGGTATGGGAGATTTATGGACAGCAGAGTAGTGGTTTTTGGAAGGAAGTGAGAACAAGACATAGATAGGCAGGAGAAGAAAAGAAAACGTTGAAATTTTATAAGCAGTTAAAGACAGAATGGAGTAGGAAAAATATATAGATAAATGTGACAAAACTGGAAGAGAAGGCATAGCATGGATGAGATTAGAAATAATATATATAAAAGGGTTTGATATGTGAATTTTGTGGAGTTGAGGAGGGCACTGTTCATTATCTAGTAGAATGTAAGGAGTTAACAAGATGCGGGAGAAAAATACGGGACAAGAAATGGGACAGTGTAAGTACAGATGTATTTTTTTATCTTGAAAAGTGCAGAGCGATGCGCAGTGGTATCTGGACGAGTCCACCTCAGAACGGTTGCAACTGGAAGGGAGGGCAGGTCAGTTGCGTACCAGTTGCGAGCGACTAAACACGTGCAGATCTACTCGGTAACACCACAGCTTGTTTCAAAATGTGCTTGTCTCCTGGTTCCAAGAGAGCATTTATAAATGACGCCTCCTAACAGCACATTAGGAAATAAAGTGCTACATTTAAAAACACGAGAAGTAATAACCAATATTCATAGATTTATAAAATGGAACAATGGTCTGGGTCAGCTATAAAAATCTGGGCAGGCGTATCTGAGGCAACAGTTGTGTCTGAAAGCAGTTTAGGAGAGTTATTAAGGAAAGAAAAGCCATTGGTGCTAGTGCAACAACGTCCTTCTCTATGCCCAGTAAACAAAGATTAAGAACATGCACAAAATCTAATTTGTATGTTTTAATTCAGAAGTAGTTAGGCGAACTATGAATAATTTTAAAGCACAGAAAAACAAAGACCAACTTTGAAGAAAGTGCTTATGAAGCTAAAAATTCTACTGACTTCCAAGGTAGTGTCTGAACATTAAGAAGAGTTCTTTTGAAGCTAGGATTATTTGGAAAAAAAAAAAAAAAAACACTAAGCGTGACAGACACATTTTAATCGAACATCGCACCATACGTGCAAAAAGGCTTAAGTATTTACTAAATATTCGGAGATATCGAAGTGAAGTTTATATAGTTTATATGGATGAAAATTATATAAATACAGCACATGCTAGACCATATGCCTGGAGTGAAATACGTTACAGGGATTCTGCAGCTATATTGAAAGGCCGACAGTTGTTTATCATGCCTGCTAGAGGAGAACAGGGTTTTGTTCCAAATTTAAGATCCAATAAAAGCGTGGAGATTACTACCATAATAAGAATTACAACATAGTTTATATCAGCTGCAAAACTGGCTTCGAGAATGAAATTTTTAGACACCTTATTCACCGCCTTCCCCTCTCGTAATCTTACGCGTGGGACGCATTGTGGCGATAGGTGCACTATCCCCACCACGGTTGCTACTCATCCCTACCGCGCAGGATTCCTGTCAAGATAAAATAATACTTCTATAAACAGGTAGTGAAGTCACGCATGTTAATGGGGATGAGAGAAAAGAAAAGTAGATGTATAGGAGATTTCTTATAAAAGTTGAGAGAAAAGTGGATTAGGGTAAAATAAGCGAAGTTCGAGATGAAATGACACCAAGCTGCTCAGGAAAACCTGAGTCAGTGATTAAATCTTCAGGAGTTTCCTGTATTTGTACAGGATGTTTAATAAGTGCATGTTCGATGTTAAAGTCATTGTACTAAAACTGTAATGTAAACTTGTACAAATATACAAATATGGATTAACAAGTTGAAACGACAAATCTTTAAAAACGTTTGGTATGTGACGGCTCTGGGAATTCATAATACTTGGTAGTCATGATGGAAAAAGGATTTCGTGAAGGGATAGTTCCGGTTCAAGGCCTGTAAACGTGCATTTTGTGTGAAAAATGTATATTGAATCTTTGAGGAGATAAATACTCCCTTAGCATACTGTGACTAAGGTATAGAGACAGTAAAAATAACAGAAAAAGGAAGATTTTCAGAAATGGCTAATGCTACGCAGAAGTTCACTGAGATAAGCTGTTCTTTAATAGGTTATACCAACACCAACTCCAATACTCAGACCTTAATACAGATTCCAAGATGGCGCCCATCGAACCCCAGCGACTCTGGTTACGCAAAATTTGAAACTATATACATGGACATAATATATTCCATATTAAGAAGCAGTAAGATAACTCTTAAGCATTTATCACTTTATACTTTCAAGCAAAACGTGTAATAACATAAATAAAAAGCACAATGACAAATCCTAATCGTTTATCACATATAGTAACACGTTCCACTGCTATTTCCTACCTTATACTTCCAATCAAAATTTAACTTATAAGGCATGATAACTCATAAGCATTTAACACTTTGCACAGGAAAAACATAGAGGAAAACATGATTAAATGAAACAAAAGTTAAGTTTTTCTTGAACACAACAGAAATGGTATAATCAAGAACACATGCACAAGAAAAGAAAGAAAGAAAAAGAAAACGAAAAAGCTAACCTGAAATATTTACTTGCTGCTAAGTTTGAGCTCCTTCCTCACGAAGTTCATCACTGGCTTTTCTTCTGGTTTCTCTATTTTGCACTTTCTTGGATAAGTGTTCAGATACATTCTATTTCATTTAACATTTTGTGTAATTGTTCATAAATATGTTTGCCAGCACTTTCACACACTCCTTCGCTTTGACAAGTAAAGGCTCATTTATATTATTTTCTTTTTTGTGTGAGTGTTCTAAGCCAGGGGTGCTTGTACATCTTTGTTAAAAATTGCCTTAGATACACAGGATGTGGTAATGTCAAGACATTAGTTTTTCTTATTGTATAGTTCTGGATATGCATATGAAATGTTTATAGCCCATATCAAAACATCTGGAGAACATTTAATCCAACTAGCACAGGCTAGCTCCAGCTGTTCTTAAGCAAACTTTATGTTACTGGACTGTATCATCTGCAGCAAGTAATAAAGTTTCTTTTATATTGTTTACATAGTTACCTTTTCTGGTAAGGACATACCTACAGCTTATACTATAATATTTAAGAGAACTCACCAGATTGTCCAGTTTACTCCATCTGTCAAATTTGAGGGTGGCAGTTCCCTCACATTGCAAGAACCATCTAAATTTTTTTTACTGGTAAGTTCATAATATTGCAAAACACACTCACTTTTAGGTTATGAAGCATTTTGAAACTCACATTAAGAGTAGGAACATCAGTGAAGGTGGGATTTTGAATGTTATTGAAAAGAACATAACTAATCATCATTAATAATGACTATGAATGTGTTAAAATCTTTCCTCACCACTTCGATTTTTAAGGACTCAATACTGCCAATAACATATTGTGCACACCAATTATTAACATTCTCTTCACTAACTCCACTAACTATGATGTCCGGGCTTGTAGGCCGTGGTCCATTTTTTCTACCTTCCAACGTTTCGCCGAAGACTGCGTTCGGCATCATCAGGGTTCTAAGTATATAGACCCGGAGTCCAACACAAGACTGGACTCTCTTCACTCTCGGCAAAATGTCTTGCATATGTTCTTCAGGATTTCGTCTTTTCTGCTTGAGCTTTACTGTGTGATAGGATGGCTGATTCTTAAAAATCGTAGGTTAGGCATCATCAGCTAATTTTGTTACTTTTTGAGGGACACGAATTTGTTTACCATTATTTGCTGGAAAAATGTCTTCCTTAACCTCAAAGTATGTTCAAAATAATGAACACAAACTACAGTTTTGTCATTTACTTCAAAATTTTTACGATATATGTTCCTGATCCACTTATCCCATAAAGATTTTTCTTTAGCAAATTTAAATATTGTCGTATGAGGTTCACTACCATAATTAGATTTGCAGTCGGGAACAGAATAAGAACGACCCTTTCGACAATATTTCACACTACTATATATTTACATAAACTTTATAACTTAATGTTATGTTAAAAACTCACTATAAACTAGCTCGTTGGTCACTAGTTACCACTTTAATGTGAATTACACTAATTCTGCAAACACACAATCAAAGTAAACAAACCGAAGCTTCACTCGGTGGACATAACCATAACATAACATGCTGGGCCACGAGCGGCGCCATTTTTGCTACAATCGATACTCGTATTATGGTCTGAGAATTGTAGTTGGTGTTGGTTATACACTATTGTGCATCTTTTAAGCATTTTGGAATAAACAGAACATTCCCAGAATTTCGAAATACCTATTTCATTTTTATGTATATACTTGAAATATGTTTTATTTTAATCGTGATCCTAATGGTATTTTTTAAAAATTGGAATCAAAAACACCTGATATAATTAAAGGGATTTCCGAGATGCAAGGTATTTTTTATTTCTTTTTAGAAAGCTAAGTTTTGTACCCTTCAAACATCAAATTGGATTTTGATTTAGGAGGGGGCCCCAAACGTTTCCGAACTCAAGATGAAGATGCCAGCATTCGTAAATTAAAGCTAGTGAATTTTGTTGCTTATCTGTAGACAGTTACTTACCAAAGTTTCAGCCATTTTGGACGTTCAGTTATTATGTAACAGTCGTTTGAGTGAGTTGATGAGAGTGTTTTTATGATAATTTACAAAATCGAGTATAAAGTTGTCATTAACTATTTGTTTTTGAAAGAAAATGCGCCTACATATGTCAAAGATGGGTCGGATTCAGTATATGAGGACTCTGCACCATCATTGACAACAGTGAAGTTTTGGGCAGCTGAATTTAAACGTGGCCATAAGAGCTTGGGGGACGATGAACGTTCGGGGCGTAGACAACTGTTAACTACCGACGAAAACATCGCCAAAGTTTGCCAAATGGTGCTAGACGACCGCTGAATTAAAGTGAGGGAGATAGCAGAGGCTAAGAACATGTCTGAAAAACGTGTTTGTCACACATCAAATCAACATTTAGGCATGAGAAAGCTCTCTGCGAGTTGGGTACCGCGTTTCCTCACGTTAGACAAAAAACATGTTCGTATGAACATCTTCAACGCTCTGTTGGCGCAGTTTAGGCGCAATAAATCCGACTTTTGGTGCCGATTACTTACTGTAGGTGAAACCTGGATAAACCAAAGGCCGCGCCCTGGCTTAGTGGTTAGACCGCTTGGCTCTCACCAAGGCGGCCCGGGTTTGATCCCAGGCGATCGCAACGTGAGGTTGGTGGTGGACAACACGGCGCTGGAGCGGTTTTCTCCGGAACCTCCTGTTACTCCCGCCATCTAATTCCAACGGTGCTCCATCTTCATCTCATGTATCATCAGAGTCAGCGCCTGCGGTGCCGTATGTAGTAAAAGCAGGCGTTAAACACTGCAAATTACTGGATACACCATTATACGCCCGAAAAATACAGTCCAAACATGGATTGCAACGGGGAAACCAGTTCGATAAAAGCGTAACCTGTTTTTTTGGGGCTAGGAAAGTGATGAGGACCGTTTATTTAGGATAGTCATGAAATTATTTTAATCGATTATCTTCAAAATAGGAAAAGCTATTCCATGTGCATACTACGTATCATTAGTTGACAAGCTGAAGGCAGAACTTGTGGAGAAACGGCCACATGTTTAGAAAAAGAATATCCTGTTTTACCAAGACAATGACCCGTCTTACAGTTCAGTGGTTGCAATGGCGAATATCCACGAATTACTGTTTGAACCGTTTGACTCACCAGATATAGCCCCAAGTGACTTGTTCTTGTTTTCTCATCTGAAAATTGTGCTCGGAGGACAGAGATTTTTTGTCAAATAAAGAGGCAATCACTTTCGTGAACAATTATATTGCAGAGGAAAACACCAAGTACTATTTGGACGTGTTACAGAGATGGGAGCACGCTGGGAGAAGTGTGTAGAGTTACAGGGAGACTATGTTGAAAACTAGAGGTAAAAATTTGAAAAAAGTCAATGTATTTTTATTAGGTGGGTAGCTTTTCGGATCACCTATGTATATACGCAGTTTAGCTGCCGTGGTTTTGCACCTAACATCATATATTGGTCGTGAAAGTCCGTTCTGTTTCCTCAGGGCTCTGCTCTTCTGTTAGAGGTTATTTTACGTACTGCAGATCTACCACACGAGACCAGAGAATTTTTAACTTCCATCCTATGGGAGCGTGCTAAGAACTTTTACACCCGTGTATTTAATATTGACTTAAAGTACGTGTGGCAAGTTTGGGTATTGACTTCACTTCCAGCTTGCTGACCTCACCTATTCAGGAAATTCAGTCATTTGTTTGAATCACGCGATGCGGTAGTCACTTCAATGCAAAGAAGTGTTTCTTTCGATTTATTAGGCTTTTGTAAAAGTAATGTATTTCTCTGATGAACAGGTAGCGTGTTCGAATTTGTCAAGGTAACGGCTGCAAGAAAAATATGGGCTCATTGTGGGTAACTTAGATCTACCATGAGATTAAACATGCAGGAAAAAGTAAAAGTTCTTTTTTTAGAAAGTCAAACAAGTTTAGGTTTTAAAAATTTAGAATGACTTAGTTGTCTACAAAATTTTCCATTAAACCAAGTGCTAAAACAATGATGACATTTTTATGACTTATTCCATAAACCGAGACTTTATAACGTCCCATTGTTTCACCTGAGGATGAAACAATGACTGCACATTTCCTACCCTTAATTTTCACAAACAAATACTACAAAAAATGCTAGGTCAGGACTGTATCCATGGTGATGACCTTTAGTATATCAGATACCCAGATGTTAATTTTGCAATATCATACAGTGTGCTGTAGTAATGTTTCCTCTTTCCGGCGTATTTCACGACTTTGTTCAAATGTTTGCTGTAAATAGATATTTCTGCAAAAGCCAACGTTAACAGAGTCAGTCCTCTAATGGAACGGTAGCAATATGATTTCTCTCAGGAAAAGAAACAAATGAAGTACGAAACATAATCTAACCTACACTAGGCAAAACATGCTGAGTTGATTCGCTATTGTTTCCGCAGGGTTAGAATGAATGTGAGATTTATCATGAGTAACAATACTCCAAAATAAATTTCAAATGCCTCCTTAGACATTTTCCAAAATATTTAGCACCAATTACTGGATGAAGGCAAGTTCTGAAAATTACAAACGAAGAAATGTCAATAACAAGTTCAGTGTAGTAGCTTTAGCAGGCGTTGAACGTGTATTTATAAAATTAACTTGCTTTAAATACATAATGTATCAGATTTGCTACAAAATAATAATGAACATGGATTGTTCCAATACGTTATCATACTCTCCTGACGTTACCAGTTCCACGGCTAGCAGAGATGGAACATATATCTGTCTTTATCTAACCGAAACCACCTAGCAAGTATCATACAGATGCTGAGATGTACAGTGATACATATACTGACAGAGAAGTTCTCTTAATATTACAGCATGTGCGTGAGAACATATACAATGATTACGCATAATCTGAACCTTAAAACCTTGAACTGGAGAACAGTTCGCTTACGTAGCTATCGTTGATATGCACACAAAACAAATGACTCAAAGTAGATGCGTTCCTCCAAAGAGAGTGTTTGCTAAAGTGAAACAAAATAGTGAACCTTCAGCTGTTTGTAAATATAGTTTCTATTATAATGATGCCATATTTGTATAATGTCTGTAATGGACTTTAAACCAATTTTTGTTTCATTAAAACACTTAAGTATGGCAAATATGTATATGTATTTATGAAGCATTTTACACTATGAATCTTAAGTGCTAATGTAGTGCAGTTTACGCAGAAATTTTAGCCTTGCAACACTAATATCGCTTCTTACAAGCAGAGGTTTGCGACCATCATTTGTTCTCCTATATTTGAACCCAATGGAGTTCAGAATATTATGCATACAACATACAGAATCCGTATATTCTATTTTCCCCTTCATTAAATTGGCCAGCATTTTGGCAGTTGTATATTTACCTTTGTTGTATAAATCATAAATTGTTTTACGTAAAACACACTTTTGAAAATTGACTAAGCTGGTAGCACCCTTTTTATCTGCTCGAAGTTTCCCTGGAGATGTAAATATGTAAACTTCTTCTAATTTAGTGAACTATTTGCCTCCTTTAACAATTTTCGTCACAAAATGCGTACTCACATGACAAGATTGTAACATTAATTCTCTACTATGAGAGAAATATGTAATTTATAAAATGTCTTTATTTGACATCTGTTTGAAAATTAAATACACATTAACAAGAACATTTTAGCCTGCTTATGTAATCTCTTACGGGTTGTTTCGCAGTTACTACTAGACTTGCTAAGTGGTGTATTTACTAAATTTGAAAAACACGCGTACACTCTTAAAAGATCACCACTTTACTGAATGTAAGGTACAAAGTACAACTGTAACATAACACGTGTGTGCTTTTCTTCACTGACAGTTAATGATTCTTTTGTTTCTAGTCAGGCGTCTTTTCTTTCCATATCTCCGAAACCAGATGTGCTACAAACGTAGGGTTTGGACAGTAATCCTCAGAAAAAAGAGCTCTGTAACATATAATTCTGTAATTTGTATCTTTAGAGCACGTAAAGAAATTAGGCGTATAGTTCGGCAAAGCCAACCAGTATGCGTGCTGAACTGTACAACATTGTCCGAAACGCATTGGACCACGCCTTGCCCCGCCTTAATCTCAATCCTACCTTAATCTGTATCAGTCAACTACCACACGTATACCCTGTTATAATGTTCACTACTGTAGCAGCCAGCAGTAATCCCGTCAATAGCGAGGTATTGGACGCATTAAAAGCGGATTATGACATAATTTACTAACAATAACTCCTAGAAGTGTGAGTAGACAAATTCATGTGAATATAACATATAAACTGAGAGTGTGACGTGAGACCCGCAACAGGTCTTTGCCCTCAGTCTTGATCTCGTTGTTACAAATTTGTTGGTGTGACAAATTTTCAGTGTCTCAGTTTAGGTGGTAGTGTGTATATGTGTATATATATGCTGGGGGCTGTCACACCCAGTAGTGTTAATTTCATACTATTAGCAACGCGGACAAATTGATGTAGCCCCCTTCCGGTATAACCCTCCTCCCCTGACCCACATCTCCCTATGCAGCTCCCTTCTTTCCATATCCTTATTCGCTTGCTTGATATTCATGTAGATTTTGTTGAAACAGAATTTATATAAAATTAATTTTTTATGGTTAACCACTACTGAGATGCTCATAATTATTGTTTGAATCCTCCAACAATTACACAAATTTTAAATATGGACGTGCACAGAGAGCGTCGTCACCTAGACAAGTAGCTTTAAAACACTTAACTATCACTTATCGTCTACTGCTTTCCCTTGTAAATTCTATAATATAAAGTTTATCTTGAAGTACATAGAGCAATAAGTGTTTGTACAAGAGTAGAGAAAGTCATGAACATAACACATTTGACTATCACTTAAAGTCTACTGTATTGCCTTATACCTACAATAAGATAATGTTTATCTTGAGGTAGATAGAGCAATAAGTGTTTGTACAAGAGTAGAGAAAGTCAAGTATATAAAACATTTGACTATCACTTAAAGTCTACTGTATTCCCTTGTAACTACAATAAGATATTGTTTATCTTGAGGTAGATAGAGCAATAAGTGTTTGTACAAGAGTAGAGAAAGTCAAGTATATAAAACATTTGACTACCACTTAAAGTCTACTGTATTCCCTTGTAACTACAATAAGACAATGTTTATCTTGAGGTAGATAGAGCAATAAGTGTTTGTACAAGAGTAGAGGAAGTCAAGTATATAAAACATTTGTCTATCACTTAAAGTCCACTGTATTCCCTTATACCTACAATAAGATAATGTTTATCTTGAGGTAGAAGGAGCAATAGGCGTTTGTACAAGAGTAGAGGAAGTCATGTATATAAAACATTTGAATGTCACTTAAAGTCTACTGTATTCTCTTGTAACTACAATAATATAATGTTTATCTTGAAGTTCATAGAGATATAAGTGCTTGTACAAGAGTAGAGAAAGTCATGTATATAGAGTATTTGACTATCACTTAAATCTACTGTATTCCCTTGTAACTACAATAAGATAATGTTTATATTGAAGTGGATAGAGCAATAAGTGTTTGTACAAGAGTAGAGAAAGTCATGCATATTAAACATTTGACTATCGCTTGAAAACTACTGTATTCCCTTTTACCAGAATAAGATAAGGCTTATCTTCAATTAGATAGAGCAGTAAGCATTTCTACAAGGGTAGAGAACGTCCTGTATATAAAACATTTACTATCACTTAAAGTCCACTGTATTCCCTTATGCCTACAATAAGATAATGTTTATCTTGAGGTAGAGGGAGCAATAGGCGTTTGTACAAGAGTAGAGAAAGTCATGTATATAAAACATTTGATTATCACTTAAAGTATACTGTACTTTTATGCAAGTACAATAAGATAAATTTTATTTTCAAGTAGACAGAAGAATGAGTGTATAAGACTAGAGGAAGTTATGCTTCTTTAGATTTAATAATTAGTGGGTATTTAAAGCCTGTTGGAAGAAAATGGGAAAAAATAAACAAACTTCGCTTTTGAGATTACTGCACACTAATTCACTAATTTTCTCTCTTCACAATATCAAAATATTTACGTCAATTTTGGAGCGTATAACGAGGTTCGATGCTTGTGTAATGTGTTTGGCATAACAGGATTGGTTTTAAAAGCAACTATACTAATTTGATGTAAAACTGCGGTGACGTAAATCGCTAAAAAACTACATAGCAACATAAAACGTTTGATTTTCGTGTTTACAGATGTTGAAAGCTCGTTAAAATTGAACATGGTTTCAGGTGGAGCTACATGGCCCTCGTGGGAAATGTCAAACGAGTGATTTTTACAGCACAAGAGGGAGCTAGTGACGCTACCCTTTTGGTAGAGTCAACTTTTGAATAAACACTTAGATAAACAGAGTTGATGTGTCAAATGTTCGTTAGAGAGTGAATTTCATGCGAAATGTAATTAGTGAATTAGGAATCTGAAAATGTGCTTTAATGTAGCAATAGAGTGTATAATTCTAGATGTTGAAATGGAGCCATTAAAGAGAGAATTTTATGATTATTATATATTTAATGCAACTACTGTTAACTTGAAATTTAAATATTTTTATAAATTTAAACTTTCTTGTGCGATATAATCTTGAACATTTTCTGATATGTAGAATTTGATTTTAAGAGGGTGGTCTAAACGTTTCCGACCTCGACATTAAGATGGCAGCACTTGTAAACAAAACGTAGTGCATTTCGCAGTCCATCTGCTGACAGCTACTCTGCTATATGTGCCATATTAACCCAGGTTTAATAATGTACCAGGGTAGTTATACAGAATTTTGTTGTATATTTACAAATAATATTTGAATCCCCTTATTCACAAATTAGATACAGTATTTGTATTTCTATGAGCTAATGATGGGTGTGAATTCACTTGTCTGTCCACAGTACCTCCTTTCAGCTTTGCAGCGGTGCGAGGCTTGCATGTCGAAGAAATTGCATAGCAACGAAGGCGTTCATTCCGAAGCTGCGAATATGTTTGTGTTTTGCATTGAAAGCCTTTAGATCGCAATGTTACTTAAAATAAATTAAATTGCTTATATTTAAGAGCCAACTAGGAAAGTATTGCAAAGCTTTCTATAACTTCTTAAATTTTTATAACAATTTGTTACTTATCAAACTTTTAAACTTTGAATTAAATCAAAAATAAAATTAGCTACAGAACATTCCTAGGCTATGAGTTTCCACGATTTTAAAGTATAATTAGAGCTGAAGGCAATTGTTTTACTTGCTAAAATGAATTCTAACGAGATTAATATGCTTTCATCAGGATATGAAAAACGAGGTCCAAGAAGTGGTGTCCTGATTTAATTAACCTTCTCCAAACTTGAGTGATATCAGACAATGAATAGAATGATGTTCAAATGAATACAGGTCACATAGAGCTTACGGTTACCAGACATTCATCTTTCACGACAAGAGGAACCCTCAAATGTTGTCATGTCAGACGATGATTGAAACGTACAAAGATGAATACAGGGTACATAGAGAGTAGAGTTAGCAGTTTCATATTTCAGGATACGGGAAAAACTGCAACGTTAATTCATATCGGACGATCAATGAAATGTTGTTAAAATGAGTACAGGGTACATAGAGCTTAGACGTACCACACATTTATCTTTTAGGATAGATACAAACTCCAACGTTAAGTCATATCGGACGATGAATGAAATGATGTTCAAATGAGTACAGGTTACATAGATCTTAGGGTTACCGAACATTCATCTTTCAGGTTAAGGGGAAATGTTCAGCGTTATGTCATGTAGAACGATGAAGGAAATGATTTTCAAATGAGTACAGGGTACATAGAGCCCACAGTCATCGGAAAAGCGAAAACCTGCAACGTTAAGTCATATCCGACGATGATGAAACGATGCTCAAAAGAGTATAGGGGACATAGGGCTTAGAGTTAGCGGACACTAATCTTTCAGAATAAAGGAAAACCTCCAACGTTAAGTCATATCGGACGAAGAATGAAACAGTACTCAAATGAGTACAGGGGACCTAGAGCTTATATTTATGACACATATATATCTCAGTATAAGAGAAAACCTCCAAAGTTAAGCCATATCGGACGATGGATGAAATGACGTTCAAATGAGTACAGTGTCCCTAGAGCTTAGAGCTAACAGACATTCATTTTTCAGGATAAGAGCAAACCTTAAACGTTAAGTCATATTAGACGATGAATGAAATGACGTTCCAATGATTACGGGTTACATAGAGCTTAGAGTTATCATTCATCATTCAGGATAAGAGGAAACCTTCAAAGTTAAGCCATGTCGGACGATGGATGCAATAACTTTCAAATAAGTACAGGGTACCTAGAACTTAGAGTTACCAAACATTCATTCTTCAGGATAAGGGAAAACCTCTAACCTAAGTCATATCAGATGAAGAATGAAATGATGTTGAAATGAGTACAGGGTACATAGAGCTTAGAGTTACCAGACATTCATGTTTTAGGACAAGAGTAAGCCTCCAACCTTAAGTTATGTCGGACACTGAATGAAATGATGTTCTAATGAGTACAGATTACATAATTCTTAGATTTACTGGACATTCATCTTTGAGATTAAGTGATAATCTTTAACGTTATGTCATGTAGGACGATGAATGAAATGAAGTTCTAATGAGTACAGATTACATAATTCTTAGATTTACTGGACATTCATCTTTGAGATTAAGTGATAATCTTTAACGTTATGTCATGTAGGACGATGAATGAAATGAAGTTCAAATGAGTACAGGGTAGATAGTTCTTAGAGTTACCAGAAATTCATCTTTCAGGATTAGAGGAAACCTCCAACGTTAAGTCATATCGGACGATCAATGAAATGATGTTCAAATCAGTCTAAGGTCCATTGAGATTGCAGCTACCACGCATTCATCTTTTAGAATAAGGCAAAACTTCTTTAAAGGCGTTATTGCCTTGACTGAGATTAGAACCCGGATTATCATGTCTCTGGGGCAGTCATAATGTCACACTACAGTCGTCCGGACTGATATTTCCCTTAACAATATTGCCACTGGTCAAGTAATGCTTTAAGAAAATCGAAGAATACTTTGTGGATTAATTGAATATTAGTGAAAATGAAATACCAAATGTATTACTTCAACATTTACAGTGAGAAAACTTTGGTGTCCCCCAGATTCATGTAAATCGACATCCGCTCAAAAACCAAAAGGTATCGAGTTGAGTAGAACTCTGCACACACTACCCAAATTTTGTTTGAAATAGCGTTACTGTTGATGAATCTTGTATTTTTGTTATATCCTGAGCAGAAAAGAATACCAAGCACAATGAATTCATAGTTTACCATAAATGTGAAACGTGCGAGTCCGGCAAAGGTGAAAATAGTTTTCCATCATCACAAACTTCCTTCTATACAGCAAAACTAACAACTGACTGTCTCGGTGTCCTAGAGCTCATTCCCACGGATACAGCATTGATTTGGCACTTTGTGATTCGTTTTTGTTTCCGAAAACTAAAAGAGAGTATATAAAATCACTTTCATTGACAGTTAAACATAAAGAAGCATATTTTTCAGAAAGTTATACAAGGAGCTCGATTGTTACTTTACGAATTGGTTTCTTTCGAATGTCACAATATATTACTGTTATAAATGAAAATCATCTAAGTTTTCAAACCAAACCTTTGATTGGCCTTATATAAGTTTACAGTTTCACCTTCATACTCACTGAAAGAAAACACTGTAAAACAAATTGCGAGAGATTCTAACGAATAGAGGGGAAAATCACATGATGTGTAATTTCATGACTTCCTGTATACAAATATGTTTTATTTCGTACAGAAATGAGCTAAAAATTAATTTCCGCCATGCATATCGCATGGCCGACGATATTTAATTTTCCATAACGACCGGATCCATCTTTCAGCGCACCAGTGGGCAAGATTTTTATGCGGATCTAATACATTATCTAACATCTGGCAACACGCAAACGTCTCATCCCTCATACATGAAGTGACTTAGGTCGAGCGTATCTCTACCTGACTTCCGTTTCCTGCAAAATTAGAAATTTGTCTGCACCGGTCATGAATACTATACGAGATACTTAGAATAACAATCTCAAGTACTGCACTCACATGACTTTCTCTACTCTTGTACAAACACTTATTGCTCTATCTACTTCAAGGTAAACATCTTATTGTAGTTACAAGGGAATACAGTAGACTTTAAGTGATAGTCAAATGTTTTATATACATGACTTTCTCTACTCTTGTACAAACACGTATTGCTCTATCTACTTCAAGATAAGCATTATCTTATTGTAGTTACAAGGGAGTACAGTAGACTTTAAGTGACAGTCAAATGTTTTATATACATGACTTTCTCTACTCTTGTACAAACACTTATTGCTCTATCTACTTCAAGATAAACATTATCTTATTGTAGTTACAAGGTAATACAGTAGACTTTAAGTGATAGTCAAATGTTTTATATACATGACTTTCTCTACTCTTGTACAAACACTTATTGCTCTATCTACTTCAAGATAAACATTATCTTATTGTAGTTACAAGGGAATACAGTAGACTTTAAGTAATAATCAAATGGTTTAAAGCAGGTTGTCTGGACCACGGCTTTCTCCTTGTATAACCAAGAAAGAGAAAAAGGAATATCAACTTTCTATTGGTGGAAGTATAGAGATACACACAAACAAAAATCAAACAAATAACAGTTTATATCTCGAAAACGTTTTCTTGCAAAATAACAATTATTTAATATGTATTGATGTTTTAAATACGTATGCAGCTTTTGTAAAATTCTGTGTGTCCCTTACGGTTTACCAGTTATGTAATTATCCTCAAATTGATAGAAATTAATCATTTCTTCACACTAGCCCTGTATAGGCTAAGGTTTTGGATAGATAGTCAAACTGAAAAATGCAATGCCACGGCTGGAAATAGAACCAAGGATCTATTTTTTCCCAGGAGTCACTTTTACCCATTGAGTTACCATAGCCAAACTGCTGTCATGACATTAAATTAAGCGGTGACATAGAGTGGCGTATCTCAGATAGCCTCTCTCGAGAGCCCCTAGTGATTTATCTGAAAAAATATATGTCATTTGCTGAATTTAACATCAGGACGGTACGTTGGCCACGGTAGCTCAATGGGTAAAAGCGACGGGAGTGAGCACTGAGCGAAGAAGTTTTCTACTTGTAACACTGTCGTCAAGTACAGTGCGATGCATATAAAACTGAACCACTTCAATAGGCCATAACTTTTCAACCAATAACAGCACACACCTGCAACTTTGGGAGAATATAATACATAATTGGGAGATTATATTACACTGTTTACATCTCAGAGAAAATGTAGAAGTGTCCTCCACCAGCATCTATACATGTTTGCACTCGTCTCACCATATTCTCTGACGTTTTCCGGAGAGTATCCTTGCCAATATTACTTATTTCGGTTCAAATTGATTCCTTGATAACATCAAATGTCTGTGGCCTATTCCAGTGTGCCCGCCTCGGTAGCGTGGTGGTAGAGTGTCTACCTCACATTCAAGAGGTCCCGAGTTTGAATCTCGGTCAGGATGAGTTACATGGATAAGGTTTTTCCGGGGTTTTCCCTTATACTGAAGAGTGAATGTTGGGTAACTCTAAGCTCTATGGACACTAGGCTTATTTGAGCATCATTTCACCCATTCCATTCACCGACCGAAGTGACTTAACGTTGGAAGACGTAAATTACAACCACAAAAAATATTCCTGTGCACTCTAATTTTAGATGCCCCCAAGTGAAAAAAAAAAAAAAAAAAAATCCGGCGATTTTAGGTCAGGTGATCTGGGAGCCACAGAGCTTTCGAGATTATTAGAATACACTGGGAAAAAATATTTTTGAATGTTTCGAGCAATCCATGAGGCAATTTCTACTAATTTTGGGTTGAGAAAAACAAACATGACAATGAAAACTTCTTATTAGCTCTATTTTCTATGATATATACAAGGTGGTAGTATTACATATTAACGGATTGAGAGAAAAGGATACAGTTAATTACATACGTAGTAAGAACAATGAAAGTGCATTTGTTTTTTAACTGGTAATTACATGCTAAGAGTTCTAAATTACTGGAAAAATACTTCGCAGATAATCGTGTCTGAAGAGAATCATGTGGTGGCCTATTGACTTCGTCGTCTTTTAGCTTGCCTCTTGTGATGGAGTTCCACAGACCAATAGTAATCCGCAAGCATTACTTCATTCCAACGGCTCCGATATCTTCGTTGCATAACAGAAATGTCCTGATGGAATCTCTCCCCATGTTCATCACTAACAGCTGCACAACTAGGAGGGAATGGGAGTGGAATAAGTGTATCTTAAGGGACATGTTGCATCCAAGGTTACGGTATTTTTGCAGGAGCACTGTCACCAAATGCTTGTAGTCGTCATCTGTTTTGTTGCCTAAAAATCCATGAACAACACTCTCAAAGGCTTCCCAAGCTTCCATTTCTTTCCCCTCCAAAATTTGGTCACATGCAGGATCCTTTACAAGTTCTCTATTTTGTGGTCCGACAAAAATGCCTTCCTTAAATTTTACATCACTTAATTTCCAAAATTTCTCTCTGATTGTGTTTCGCTATTTGATGGTTGTGACAACTCCCAAAATAAATTCCCCCAAATTTAAAATCTTCACTCTAACATACGAAATGTCCTTTATCTTCAAAACAAGAGCTAATCTAACATTTTTATCTCGCTTTTGAATTCAGCAGATAGAAATACATATAAATTCACTACTTTTAAGCCCGAAAAAAATTCATTGTTGCCCAGTGTTCTCACAGAAAGTGGTTACAAGTCTCATGGTGTCAGATGTATGGCACGGTGCTCCATCTTGCTTGAAATAACCTTCTCTCATTTCGATATCATGCAGCTGCTCCACAAATGTATTGAAGATAATAACCTTCAGTGTCTACAGTCGTAACAAAAATGTCAACAGTTGTCAGTGCTTTGTTTTTCCAGAGCCGCTGAGGTCATTAAAACAAAGTTCTTCATTCTATGAGAAATCAAAGAGAAATTATGGCCTTATGGATCGCACTACACTAAAATGCCTGTTCAAAAAGCATATTTTATGTTACCCCTTGTTACATAATTAGGTCGTTTTAGAACAAGTAACAGAATTACGTAAATATAATCGTGTTTTAAATTCTAAACTTGTGTAAATTTTTCTTTGAACGCGTGGTATGTTAAAAGTTCCAAACAGTCCAGTCAAATTGTAGAATTCTGTGGCAAATTGACTCTTTTACATTTATATTCAAAGAAGCAAAAGTCGTTACGCTTTTGAAATTGATTGTCAATTATTACTCTTTTCTCACATGACAGTCTGTTGTTTAGGAAAGCTAAAACCCTTCTTTCTGCAGACGGGGCTTGGATCAGGCGGCACGTGTCCTTATTAATTAAGCAGACGGTGTCGTACAAAGAATCCGTTTGCGATAAGATCGCCCATTGTCAGGGCCATAGTAATGTAATCATCACCCTCCCCGAGATAACGCTCTCCCCTCCCCCACCCTGGCGACCCCACCGGACGCATTGCGGTAGTCATTTGTCAGTCAACCGCTGGAAAATTTGCATCCTTTGATGTACGTCGGAGAGCCGTCTATAACAATAGATTTCGTGGTGCCCCCGTTATCTACGCGGGGGTTGTATACCCTTAACGTCAACTTCCGATTGTGAACAAGCCCTCTTTTCTACATGCACTTCCTCGCCAATATGTAGAACTTCCCCGTAATTTCCTGGCACTCGTGAAAACCTTATCTGACTCTGCATTTGTTTACTCTGCTCTTAGGGTAAGGGGAAAGAGGGGCAAGCACACTGTCACGTTAAAGAGTACCCAATGTGTTGAAATTTATACACATATATAGTGTTCTAAATTAAGTCTAATTTATTTTATTGGCACAAATGGCTTAGAGCTTTTCAGACCAATCTAGTAATAACAATGAGAAGTAGGTTGTGAAGTGGAAAGTTTTCTTGTAAATTTTGTATAATCCGATCACAGTAAAACACTTATATATTTTACAAATTTTATAAATACAGGATTAAAGTCTGACGTACTTGCTACTTTAAGGTCATGTATGACTGAAATTTCATGAAAATCGTGAAAATAACGACTTATTTTATTTTAATTCTATAAAATAATTTAGACATTCCCGAATGTGAAAAATGCATAATTTGCCTCCGGACGCCATTTTTAAATATTTAT
The DNA here is from genome assembly GCA_030765055.1 of Mantis religiosa. NCBI lineage: Eukaryota > Metazoa > Arthropoda > Insecta > Mantodea > Mantidae > Mantis > Mantis religiosa. The sequence continues at coordinate 259,210,470 of CM060947.1, read as the reverse complement.
TTAAATGTCGGTGGCCTTTAAACTCTGTCAGAGTCACGCCCTCTTTTGCCTACATCCACATTCTTTGTCTGTTTTCCGTTCTTAAATTTTCAATTCAAGAAAAGAAAAATAAGGCTTTCAGACAAAATAGTTCCTAAAATGTTGCCAATATATCAGAGGCTGGCTTCTACAACATTACTAGAGAGGTGCAAAACAGGAAAAACACAGAATGCCAATGAATCTTTGCATCATGTCATATGGAATAAGTGCCCAAAGGAAGTTTTCATATCAAAACAAAAATTGGATCTTGCTGTTATTAAAAGCATCAGTGAGTTTATCATGGGTAGTCTTAAGTCATTGGAGCTGCAGCAAAATATCAGAGGTGAAAGTGTAGTAGACTCAGCAAGGAAAACTTCAGTGCAGCGAGATCAGACTCGTATCCTGCAAAGCAAGAAGCGAAGTTTTGCAGAAGAAAAGCAATATCTAAAGAAGAAAAAGGTGGAAAAAGCAGCAACAGAGGAGAGGAAAAAGAAATCTGAGGGTCCAACCTATCAGCCTTGTGGATTTTAATGTGAGTTATGCAATCAAATCTTTAATCGCTGTTTTCTCAATGTTCATATTTTCAGCATTTTTCTTCCTGTAAAATGCTCCTTGCGATGCAGTTTTTGTACTACATTCATGAAATTTCCTACACAGGTTCCGAATATCATGAGAAATGGTTTTATTGTGAAATGTATATAAGCATATATTTTTAATTTTCAAACACAAAACTTACAGTTTTTTTAGACAAAAAAAGAATATTTGTAAATTAAAAAAGTTTTGTGACCTAAACTAAAGGAGATACAGAAAAACCCAGGGAAATTTCAAAAATTATGTGTATTATGAACATAGGGTTAAAATATTAGACCAAAATTCAAAATATTTTGTCGCAAGGGACTTTTTTAGTGACGTAACAAAAAGACATACAAAATTTATCATAATTTCTAAACTGCTGGAGAAAAATGGTTTAAATTTAGGTTGTAACATGTTTACATTATACTACACCTATGGTGTAAATTTGAAAAAGCTAGCATTATTAGTTCAGAATTTGAAAATTTCAGTCATACCTACCCTTAAACTTGTTACTGACATCTGAAGCACAAGTTTTCAAGTGACTTTCGATACCGAAATTAAGGTTTGCCAGAAGTAAAGAATCATGATGGATGTCAAAGGAATGTTGGTTCTTTGTTACGACAAGGGCAAGGCCAGTTGAGTTGGGGAAAGTGGTATAACAAAAGCAATGTAAGAAACAGCGTCCTTAGAAGATTTCCAAAGGGGCTCACTTGACTTATATGAATAGGAAATTCTTTGGGTCATTTAGAATGGCATGACAAAACAGCCACAAAGAGATTTTGGTTGAATGAAGAAGGAGTTTCCTGAGAGTGAAAGTTACATATACACACGCGCAGCTGTGGTCATTCAGCACTCTTCGGCGTGGAGCCGATGTGGCCAGTTCGTGGCTAGGAAGCTATCAGGACAGTCTTCGGCGTCAGGCCGATGAGAGCAGTCTGAGGCGTGAGGGTGATTAAGGCAGTCCTCTGGTTTTGTCTGGAATATTTGTCGGTTCGTATATATATGAGGAACGAATAAATTTATCGAGTAATAAACATTCTACATTGAGTAACTCTAAACAGAGATTGGTAACCCTTGGTCGGCAACTTTCATTTCGATGTTTTAAAAGAAGAAGCGGTAAATAAATAAGTTGGAAACGGGCATTCCAGGGTTATTAAAATCTCCTTCTCACACATCCACGCATACCCTGAGAGAAACCTCATTGCTCGCCGACTTATTTGCTCGCCATTAAATTATTGCTTCAAATTGGCGTCCACAACGTGGAATTGTGTGCACCCAGAAACATTTTAGTTACAAATTGGCGCACAACGTAGAGCTGTGTGACACCCATAAACAATTTAGTTATACTTTTTATATCCTAGGAATTCGTTTAAACTTATAACTTTCAAAATAGTTATAACATGCATTATCTGCAAAATTTAAATTCTGAAACATACAGAGTTATTTGTCTAACCCTGAGGTAAATATACCCGGTGTTCATTTTTATTTGTTATTTCCCGCCCTCCCATTGAGCAGAAATGACGTCATAGTTGACTAGTGCATCCATCCTGAAATCATAGCAGCCTCTACGGAGAAGAATCGGTAATGTTTGCGGCACATTAAGGAAACTACAGCGCACTGAGTGTGGTTTCCCTGGTAACTGATACAACCACCTTCCCCTGGATATGAACACACAGTACCGCGTCTTCATGGTTGAATGCTGCTTTCGTACCAGCATTAAAGATGGTGCGACATATAAATATATGTCGCTGCATAGAGGAGTTTATGCAAAGCTATCCAGCATTCGGACAAGTCCCGCTGTGCGTAATGTTGTCAAATGTATCCAGGTACAGTCAAATTGACTCGCTTTGGTTTGCAACATAAACGTCTTACGTTTTATCAGTCTACGATATAAGTTTTTGTCCTTCTCACGCTTAATTAAAATGTCTATTAATTTTGGTAGCCTTATGTCTTTTAAAACCAATAGCTGTTTCAAACATTTCCAAGATACAGGATCAGTTACTCGCAAAAAAGAGAGACACTGGACGCTATAAAGTGACAAGTTCCAATCTAAACCTAATAAATAATGACAGAAAGGTCTCAAACACATCTTCTCGCAATACAGACAGTGTTTAAGGGGAAGGGAGAAAGGTAATATAAGAAAATGAACACATAAGACTATGTACCAGGGATATTTTCTTCCTTCGACTTGGATAAAAGCTTTGCACATATTGTAACACTAATTTATTTTTCATTCCTAGAACATGTTCTGCTAATTTTCCGGTTTGTAATGAAGTTACATTGTGAGAAAACTGTGGGTGATAGAAGAGAATTAGGGGAACAAATGACCTTGTTGTCGACGGGCCCTTAAACACCACTCACTCACTCACTCACTAGAAGAGAATTAAGATCAAATTGAAGTATTTCTATTTTATGTGACAGGTTTACTATATGCATATATGTCGACTATAACAGAAAAACAGATGTACATTGGGAAATAAGTGTTCATTGACTTAACATTTCGTATATTTTTCATGGTGTACGTTTATGGCTGCATAATTGGCTTTGCACTGCATGTAATTGTAGCATATATATATATGCAAAAGAACGCAAAAGAAACCCAATTGTTGTCATAAAAAATTATTGAGGAACCTTTCTACAAAATTATTTCAGTCCCATTCAAAATACTCTCCGTTACATGCGATGCACTTGTCAAGTCTCTTTCCCACTGTTGGAAGCATGTTTGGAACTCTTAAAGTTTAATACTGTCCAGTGCCTTTTGCGAAGCTGTTTTTACCGCCTCAACATCGTCATAACGCTCCCCTTTTAGCGTTATTTTCATTCGTGGTCGCACGCGGCTAGATCCGGCGAATACGGAGCGTGGGGAACGACAGACTACCTCTGAGATGCCAAATAGTGGGTCACTCGTAAGGCCGTGTGTGCTGCAGCGTTGTGATGTAGAAACCAGTCACCTGATCGCCAAAGTTCCGGGCGTTTCCTCCTCACATCCTCTCGCAGACGCCTTAAAATATCCCAGTAAAAGTGCTGGTTAACAGTCTGGCCAGGGGGTACCAATTCCCGATGCACAATTCCAGGAACATCAAAAAAGACAATGATCATCGTCTTCACATTTGACCTCACCTGTCTGGGAGAATTGAGAGTCCTCCACTTGCTTGACGCTTGCTTGGTTTCTGGGTCATACCCGTAACACCAACTCTCATTCCCTGTAATGACTTTGTTCAAGAAGTTTGGATCTCGTGAAATCTCTGTTTTCAAGTCCTGACACACATTCATGCGGATGGTTTTGTGCTCCTGTGTGAGAAGGTGCGGAACAAATTTAGCAGCAACACGTCTCATGGGCAAATCCTCCCTCAAAATCCGCTGACACGAGCTCCAATTGATTCCTGTCGCTGCTGAAATTTGGTCGATCGTTTGGTGACGATCCTTGTTGATATTTTGGCGGACCTTTTCAATGTTCTCCTCATTTCGCTATGTTGAAGGGCGTCCAGAACGAGCTTGGTCTTCAGCACAAAACTCACCACGTTTAAAGCGCCCAAACCACTCGAAAACCTGTGTGCGGCTCATAGCGTCCTCCTGGAAAGCTTCCTGAAGCATTCGATCTGTCTTCGTTGCAGTTTTTTACGCGGGAAAATTATTTTCACACACACTCTTTGCTCTTATAAAGTTGCCATAATTCCTTCGCAGACGTAACCCGCCAACAGTCAGAGAAACACAATACCACACTTGCATGATCAGCTCTACACTAACGCCGTCTACACGGCTGTTTCATGAAGGTCTCTACTAATACTATCTGGCTTGACAACCCAGCACTACTTCTACGAGTGGCAACAGCCTCGGAGTCCGGTTGCTTTTGGGTCCTCTCGCTTCGTATCTACGCACAAGGCGAAATTACACACCCATTACGCAGGCAGACCCACCTCTAATAGTATATTTACCTGCCGGTAGAGGGAGGCCCCTAAGCTACTGTGAACACATCTAATACGAGCGCACGCCGCTAGGGGAATCGTATATAAACTCGCTCCCTCAGCGATTCTATTGATGACGTCAAAGTTTGTGCAGTGAAATTACAGATAAGAATTAACACCGTTTATTTCTCGCTCACAGGCCACGCAGAATGTCTATTTCCCTTACGTACATTGACTTATAGCTGATTAATTTTGCCTCAACGCAAAATTCTTCTGGATAATGAAAAGTATATGTATTTATTTTAGCTTACGTAATATATTTATTTATTAAAATATTTTAGTTATCTGTTTGAGTAATAGCAGCCGGATCGAGACGCTCATCACCTCCCACCCTCTGGTACTGCAACCTTGCCATCACAGCCGAGGTGAATGGGAACTCGGAAGATGTCCGGAAAGACTGTTGCTTTACTAGCTTCTCTATGAACATTTTAAGGAAGAATAGGTCAATAAGCTCCCTAGGTTTTCTTTTACAAAGGCTGTTCAATAAATAAAGATTATAATTTTTTACGGTCACAATTTTTCGCACTAAAATCCAATTTTATTATATTACGTTAGCTTAATGTGAAGCAAACACGCCGTATTAGTTTCATTGTTGGTACTCCTGGTTCCGCATATGAGAACCAGACAAGTTCAGACATGTTCAGTATTGGCTACCGCTGAAATGGAGGTAATATGCAGTTAAAGCTGATGTTAGAGGAAGATCCGGAGTTTCTTTCAAACGTAATCACTGCTGATGAAACTTGGCTTCATCATTTTGATCCTGAGAGCAAACAGCAAAGCTCAGTGTGGAAATCTCCTTCATCAACAACCCCCAAAGTAGCAAAAGTGGTTGCTTCTGCTGGGAAATTTATGGTCATCTCGTTCTTTGATATACATGTAATGGTTTAGCAGCATGTTGCACTTGCAGACATATCAATAATAACACAGGGATGTCCTGAAAACAATGCAAGTCCCTATCAGGCGCAAGTGACCGCATTTCCGTGAAGTAGGCTGGATGCTGCATCACGATAATGCGCGGTTGCATATTGCTAATGTTGTTGCTGAATATCTTGCAAAAGTCGACGTGAAGTGCATGCCTCACACTCCGTATAGTCTGATTTAGCTCCATGTGAGTTTCTTCTATTCCCTAACTTGAAGAAACGCCTTCGTGGAAGGCAGCATCCATCATCAGAAGTAGTGGGGAAGGCTGCGGAGGCGATTTTGAAGAATCTCTCAAAAATAGTTTCCAGCATGTCTTTGAAGACTGGCAGAAACGCTGGGACAAGTACGTCGTATTCAGGGAAGACAACTTTGAGAAGGACCATCAAAATCATGAGGAAGAGTAAGGGTACGTTGTGAAAAAAGTTTGTGATCAGTCTTTTTGATCAGTCCGCGTATTTACTTTTACTTTTGTTTGCACATACCTAGATTACAATAAGTAAAATTTGAGCATTTTTAAGGTCTCGTGTTTTGTTTTTAATTTACGAAATAAAGTTAACACAAAAAGTGAAAGCAAAGCGAAAAGCGGTATAACTGTGGGGGTGTTCACAAAAACACATTACGTCACAGCGTTTACTAATCAAAGGTTATTTATACAACAGTTGATTTCATGAATGGGGACACACGTGCGTCAGGTTTCCAGGTAACGTAGAGTATTCAGTAGAGTCCGATGTGTATCTGTTATTAAATCAGATTACACCCACAACATTTAGTACATTAATTTTTGTGCGTGGGTATGATTTGCGTATATCCGTTTCGGTGTAAAGGGACGAATGGGAGGGTGGGGATAATGAAATAATACAAACTGTACTCTCTCAAGAGAACAGAGACAACGTGCAGTGTGAGATCCCAAAGGTAAGCATCGAAGAAAAAAACAGTTTTTGTCGGAATATTTTCACAGATATATTTACAAATTTGTTAAGTATAATTAAAAGTGTTTACCTTCATATGACTTCCTCTGCCCACTTTCATTTATTACCTTGTCTACGAGTAGTACGGTATGCAACGTATAACATCCCACCAAAAGTATGAAACACAAAGAAAAAAGTTTTAAAAAAGGAGGCTGTCTGTCCGTACGAGAGGGATAGTCCAAGACCCGTAGGTCATAGGACCCTGGCCTCCTTCAACCCGGGGGCGATGGATACTCCGGGGTTCTTTGCCATAGGGCAATACCTCATTTCTTAAAAAGCCTCTCCATCGACAACAACGTCAAGGCGGTATGGAAGTGATTACGCCACTTCCGCGCGTCAATCCCTCAGGGAAGACTACCGAAAAACCTCGATGGTACCGCCTAGTAATCTAGCACCACCTCTACTAGCTCTGCAGGCTAGTACCCGGGACTTATTAGGCAACCCTCTAAATCCTCCGGGTGGCCGTAGCCTAACCGGAGGTACCCAATTATCCTTGGGTGTCGGGAACACACTGCCCCTTCGAGTCCAACCCAATCCGAAGAACTCTCCATCGGGAGAGGCTCAGTAGTTCGGCCTGAGGTTCCTCTAGTAACGTCAAAGGTACCACGGGTTCTAAGCATCCACAGCGCCTACCCCGTTGACAACGTCAAGATGGGATGGAAGTGGTTACGCCACTTCCGTGCGTCAACGTCGCAGGGAAGACTACCGAACAACCTCGATGGGGCCGCCTGGTGATCTAGCAGACCTTCTACTAGCTCAGCAGATTAGCACCCGGGACATATTAGGCAACCCTCTACCCCCTCCGGGCGGCCGTAGGCTGGCCGGAGGTACCCAATTCCCCGTGGGTGTCGAGAACACACTGCCCCCTCGAGTCCAACCCAATCTGAACAACTCCCCATCGGGAGAGGCTCGGCAGTTCGGCCTGAGGTTTCTCTAGTAATGTCAGAGGTACCACGAGTGCTAAGGGTGAGCAACGCTCGCAGTAGGAGGGGGTTAAGTTAATGCTAGGGGTTATACTCCCATTAATCCTGGACCCGTAGGACCAGTTGACCCGGTCCTTCAACCAGGAAGTTACCGAGCAGTCCCAAAAGGGCGCCCGGCGCCTCCGTGGCTCTTTCCATAGGGCAAGACCTAGAGACTAACAAACCCCACCCCATCTGGTCCTGAGGACTTAAGACGGGATGGAGGTGGATACGCCACTTACGCGTGCTAACCCCAAATTGGAAAGGCTACCGATATGACCTCGGTGGAGCCGCCTGGTGATCTAGCACACCTTCTACTACTTATGCTAGCTAGTACGTGGGAATATATGGCTTCTATCAACCCCTTCCGGAGGCCTACTCGATCTCCCAGGGGTATCGGGAACCACTGCCCTCTTGAGTCCAACCCAATCCGAACAACTCCCCATCAGGTAGGGGCTTGACTGTTGGGCCCGAGGTTCCTCTAGCAACGTCAAAGGTACCACGAGTGATAGGAGTCCGCAGCGCACGGATCACGGCAGCTGAAGGGGGCGGATCTCCTCTCCTACGGGGAGTACGAGGGTATGTCACAAACTGTTAAATATCACACTTTAAAAATGTGAAAGTTTTTGTTGATATGTGCTTGTTAGTTCTTGCCATCCAGAGTTACACTTTTGTCCCAGCATTTCTTGACCTTCCGAATACCTTGATTGTAATAGTCTGCAGAATTCGCTTTAAACCACTATTCCACTTAATTAATGACGTCATTTGTGTTGTCACATCGCCGACCACGCAAGGGATTTTACATTTCTGGGAACAAGAAAACGAGATCAGGCGAATAAGGCAGACGCTGTAAGATCTCAATGCCACACTCCATTGTTTGGTCTACTGCAACTTGACACAAATGAGCTGGTGTATTGTCAGACAGAAGACGAACAACTTTGGAGAGCATACCGCGTCGTTCCTTAATCAGAGCTCCTCATAACTTGTCAAGAAGATTGCAGTAAAGGATGGGTAATTGGGTATAAGGGCGCTCAACTGCCAAGGCCATCAGCGCCCTTAAGAAGACAATTATATGAAAAAGCACTAAAAGGGGCAAAAGCAGAGTTAGAATAAAAACAAGATGAAACAAATGCACCATGGTATGTCAAAGTGTAAAATAAGTATAAAAACCATAAAAAGGTAAAAATGCCTAAATAAATCCTAAAATAGTCATTTAAAAATAATTTTAAAACTCTGACCACTGCTTGTTCGTTGTCCGCTAAGATCTCTGCCAAGCTGGCCGGCACCTGGAGAGACCTGTGAACATGTGACAGGCTAACACATTCTAGCAGGACATGCCTGACCGAAAGGGCTCCACCACAAAGCGGGCAAACTCGAGCAGGGCTCCGACTTAATAAAAATGAATGAGTAAAACTGCAGAGGCCAACGCTCAACCGAGCCAAACGTACCTCTTACTGGCGGAGGTTCTTTAGGGCACCGGAAGGTCTTATATGTCACTTAGCTTATTTCTGTTCAGAGCACACCACTCGTCGTGCCATGTCCGTAACAGGCCGGCAAAGTCTTCCGCAGCTACAAACGGTATGGTGACCTGCGGTTGTGTGGTGGCCGTCTTCGCTGCCGAAACCGCCTGCTCATTCCCTGCCAGGCCAACGTGGCCAGGCACCCAAGCACACACCACCCTGACGCTTGAGACGTATAAAAGGTGGACGGCATCTTGGATACGCTGTACAATAGGATGGTAACTTTACAGCGGCCGTAATCTCTGAAGTGCTCTCAGGGAATCACTTAAAATGAGGCTAGCACCTAGGTTTTGTCGACGTACATATAAAACTGCTCGGTAAATCGCATAAATTTCAGCGCTAAAAATAGGGGTGCTGGTATGGAATCCGAAAGTTTAGGGTAAGGTTCCATTAGCAAAAGCACATCCAACCCCACTTGAGCTCTTTGAGCCGAAAGTATGGATTGAAATTCTAAAAAACAAGGACGGATCCCACTGGGAGCCATGTCAGATTTCGCATAGCGCGTCATGCCCAGATCTATGTGTGATATTCCCCGCAAGCAAGAAGATTTCAGTAGTATCTGCCAATGATGGTTTAACTCTTGGCAAGATAATCTGTAAGGATCACTCCACTACAGTCCAAGAAAACTGAAAGTATGACCTTCCCAGCTAAATATTACACCTTTGCCTTTTTGGAAAATGGAGGTCGAATCGAAATGTTTCCATTCCATCCTCTCGGTTTTGTCTCTGGATCATACTGATAGACACAGGTTTCATCCGCTGTTATCAGACGATCAAAAAAATCGTGTTCCAACAACAGCATCAACATCTGTCTTGAAAGGTCACGCCATGTTTGCTTGTGGAAACGCGGAACCCACCGTACAGACACCTTAGACATGTGCAGTTCGTCCAAACACTAGCCTAACCAAGATCTCTCATTCATGATCATTTGGATCGTTGCTCGTCTGTCTTCCAGACGCTTTCTTCACTGTGACAGCTGACGGTCTACCAGCTCTTGGCTCATCTGTCAGGGACATGTGACCAGTTTGAAAATTGTTTTTCCACCTCACAATAGACTCATACGATGGGCAATGGTTTCCACAAACAGCCGTCATCTCATCATGGATTTCTCGGGAAGTTTTACCCTTCAAGTGCAGGAACTTGATCACACAGGCCTCAATTTTCTTCTATCTTACACCTCAGTCACTTCTGGCACTAACTGTAAAACAACAAAAGGACTCCAATCACTGAAACTACCAACAATAAGCCCAAAGGAATCAATGATGACATTGGAAAACTTACATCACATAAAGACTACCGGGTGATATATACAACTTTACGTCCCCCTCCCCTTGTAAAATTAAATGTTTGATGAGTTGTTGAATCATTCAGTAAAGGTTATATAACTTTAGAGACAGATAGGAAATTTTTTAAACAGATTAAGCAATTCAAACTCAATTCGAAACCTCAGATATTTGTTTAACTGTTACTTAATCAAATCTCAATTTTCTGCTTTTTAATTAAATTCCTTACATCCATTTTTTCGGAACATCAAATATTTTCGAAGGATAAGTTATGTAAAGAGTAATATCCAGGGAAATCTACGAATAAAACCTCCGCGTGGAATTTAGCAGACACATTTTCTATCTACTATTTACTTAGTCGAAAGAATTCAAAGAAACAATGTATAATTTCTCTTCTCGTGGCTTAAAATTACATTTCATTTTAATGCTTATACAGTATAGTTTACAATATGTCAGTTCATTTATTTTTCTAGGTATAAACCAGGGATTTCCCAGAAGATATCACGCAAAGGTTTATGTGACAGAAAATAAATTTATTTTTCCGCCTTAGGTCGCCTGACATTTCCATATTTTGTTTCTGTGCAACGCCTTTTGTCATGAAATAACATTTTAGCAAAAATATTAATAAATAAACGGTAGTCACAAGTTGGATTTCTTTATTTTTAAATAGTGTGAGACTAGTAAAATACCCTTAGGCAGCTCCAATGATATTCATATGCAGTTTGGAAAAATATATGCATTTGCTCCAACGAACGGTGTGGGGTTTTTAAACTAAATTGCGAGGTTTGAGAAGGAATTTAAGGAAGTAAGTAAAAGTTTCGAAACCCCTGTCCATGTGAAGGGAAGCTACAATTTTGGAGCTCTCGTATTTAATGTACTTTCTTGATTTTATTTCACAAACAGACAGAAAAATAAAATTACATGTATAAGATTGTGAAAGTTCAGTGCCATAAGCGGTATTTGAACCATTAATCTACCAATCTACGTGTGTTGCTCTTAGCCATTGAGGTAACTTAACAACATGCCAGCATGACAAGTTCCCAAACTGACTGGAACCTGCTATGCACAAACAGATCACTCTTTACCCCTTCTGCAAACGGGATGTTGCTGTTTTCTGCACTACTTTTGGCCACCACACCAGTAAGACATAGACAACCATGGGTATTATTACAGCTTAATAATGTGACTGTGTGTGTTCGTGAAATGAAAAGTCCAGTTGCACCACTCAAAGATGTTCTTTATTTCCACCGAATTACATTCGGAACACTTGCCGATTACACAGAATTACGTAATGCACACAATTACAATTCACCAGTCAGTCCGCTACAGTTCCACTTTGCACTCGCAGTTACGTAGGCTCCTCCTATGCACGTACGCAGTCCGTTCCTTAACTGGACGATCCTCACGACTGCTCGACAAGAACTGACTCCATTCACTCACTGCAGCCCTTTTTACAGGAATATCGCCGTTTTCTTGAAGTCTATCGTTTCAGTGAATCACCGCGAAGGTTCCAGACGGCAGGGGAAGGGGGAAGAGGCGGCCAGCGACAAGTGACACTTCCCTAATCATCCCCTCAGTTAGTGACTGAGATAAATAAGTGAGTGTGGACCGGATGCCTCTGGTCCCTTCTCTGCTGTCGTGGTCGGGCTTTCCGATAATTGGGTGACAATACTCTCAGACCCGGTTGCATAAAAGATAATCTAAGTACAATTACATGAAAATGATCTTCAGTAAAGCTGAACTTATAATTTTGCTTGTATAAACATTGAAGTAAGTGTATGGCCTCTTGATCTAAGATCAAATCTAACTGGTGAATTTTCTCCAGTTAACTTGATTGAACTTAGATCAGCAGAACTGCAGAATTTACACAATATTTCCTAAGAAGAAGTAGGCAGTGCAGCTTTAAATATATAGTATAGTATTTCACAAATGTACACCCCTGGAAATGGAAACAAGAACACATTGACGCCGGTGTGTCAGACCCACCATACTTGCTACGGACACTGCAAGAGGGCTGTACAAGCAATGGTGACACGCACGGCACAGCGGACACACCAGGAACCGCGGTGTTGGCCGTCGAATGGCGCTAGCTGCGCAACGTTTGGGCACCACCGCCGTCAGTTTCAGCCAGTTTGCCGTGGCATACGAAGCTCCATCGCAGTCTTTAAAACTGGTAGCATGCCGCGACAGCGTGGACGTGAACCGTATGTGCAGTTGACCGACTTTCAGCGAGGGCGTATAATGGGCATGCGGGAGGCCGGGTGGACGTACCGCCGAATTGCTCAACACGTGTGGCGTGAGGTCTCCACAGTACATCGATGTTGTCGCCAGTGGTCGGCGGAAGGTGCACGTGCCGTCGACCAGGGACCGGACCGCAGCGACGCACGGATGCACGCCAAGACCGTCGGATCCTACGCAGTGCCGTAGGGGACCGCACCGCTACTTCCCATCAAATTAGGGACACTGTTGCTACTGGGGTGTCGGCGAGGACCATTCGCAACCGTCTCCATGAAGCTAGGCTACGGTCCCGCGCACCGTTAGGCCGTCTTCCGCTCACGCCCCAGGATCGTGCAGCCCGCCTCCAGTGGTGTCGCGACAGGCGTGAATGGAGGGACGAATGGAGACGTGTCGTCTTCAGCGATGAGAGTCGCTTCTGCCTTGGTGCCAATGATGGCCGTATGCGTGTTTGTCGCCGTGAAGTGAGCGCCACAATCAGGACTGCATAAGACCGAGGCACATAGGGCCAACACCCGGCATCAAGGTGTGGGGAGCGATCTCCTACACTGGCCGTACACCTCTGGTAATCGTCGAGGGGACACTGAATAGTGCACGGTACATCCAAACCGTCATCGAACCCATCGTTCTACCATTCCTAGACCGGCAAGGGAACTTGCTGTTCCAACAGGACAATGCACGTCCGCATGTATCCCGTGCCACCCAACGTGCTCTAGAAGGTGTAAGTCAACTACCCTGGCCAGCAAGATCTCCTGATCTGTCCCCGATTGAGCATGTTTGGGACTGGATGAAACGTCGTCTCACGTGGTCTGCACGTCCAGCACGAACGCTGGTCCAACTGAGTCACCAGCTGGAAATGGCATGGCAAGCCGTTCCACAGGACTACATCCAGCATCTCTACGATCGTCTCCATGGGAGAATAGCAGCCTGCATTGCTGCGAAATGTGGATATACACGGTACTAGTGCCGACATTGTGCATGCTCTGTTGCCTGTTTCTATGTGCCTATGGTTCTGTCAGTGTGATCATGTGATGCATCTGACCCCAGGTATGTGTCAATAAAGTTTCCCCTTCCTGGGACAATGAATTCATGGTGTTCTTATTTCAATTTCCAGGAGTGTATATTGATGTATTACTTGTGTTCATAACCTATACATTTGAATCATGTTCAGAACTCATATTACACTGATATCTCTGATGATTATAATTTTAAATTTAAAAGGTCTCCTCGTGTTTTCCAACATAGAGGAAATCCCATCTCAGAACTAAATGATACAAAATTCAAAATGACTTTTCGACTGCCAAAGCATGTAATCGAAAAACTGGAGCATGGGCTACGTGCACAGTTAAGAACACAAACGCTGAGGAAATATTCACTTAATCCAATATTTATGATCCTTCTCGTATTACCATGCTATTCAACTGAAATCTTCCAGATGCTGATTAGGAATATATGCAATATATATAAAGGGACTGCATTTATAACAACATACAAAGTTACAAGGGAGACTGTAGCTTTAAGATGTCATTTCATCAGGATGCCTAAGGGAAAAAAGTGAAATAAGAAGGGTTATGCGAGACTTAAAGGTAGCTGAATGCATCCTTTCTTTTGCTTGAACTTCAATTTTTTGTTGTTGTTTTACAACTCACAGTATTGTAAACAGACGAAAATGAAAAATATATACATTGGGCATATGATGGAAATAAAGTAAGCAAATAATTAACTTTTGATAAATATTGTTTCAATATGCGGTAAATTCTTATATTCTTTATTTAAATTAACATTATTTACAGGAAAAATAAACATAAAGTGAAAGAGAGAACGCAAGCTTTCACGGCCGGAGTCCATAATACAATTAATTATTTTCGGGCTGTTTTGCCGTGGTCTGCTGGCGTAAGGACGTCCAAACGTTTCGTCCACAACTGCGCTACACATCCTCGGAGGCGCGGTTGAAGTTTCCTTGCAGAGAACAGCAGACCCCAGCAGATGAGTCGAGTCGCCCAGGTTTACCTGGACGGAGTGTTTGCTGCCCAGCACCTAGCTGCTTATTGCGTCTTTATCTGGGCAGTATAGAAGTTATCTTTTGTCTCAGGCGGTTGTTTTCGGCAGTGGACATATCTAGCCTTTTGCGCGATGTCGCCCCGTGGGGCGGATGCGCCCAGTGCCCGCTGCGCTCTTCCGCCTGCCTGGGAGGCTTCTGAGCACAGTCCGCTTAATAGGCTGGAGGGAAAGGAACGGTGTTTAGGTGTTGAATTTACCAAGCCCATTTCTGGGCTTGGAGGGGTTGGAGTGAGGGGAATGTGGCCCTGTTCAGTTTTAGTTACCCAAAGCATCTTTGGACAACATGTAGCTCGGTCGGCGGCGAGGAGCCCTGTGGTCATAACGGCCAAGGGTGTTCACCAGTATGTTTGGATGAGAGTCCAGTTAATCGTAGATGGTGCGGGACCTCTCCCGCACCACGTCCACGATGTAAGGGACCCCGGAGTAGGTATGGAGGATGTGGGACGGGAATCTACGCCCGGTATCGTAGATCATGCGCAGTGCCCTGTTCTGGACGCGCTGTAGTCTGCGAATAGTGGTGGGAGCCGCTGATCCCCAGACTTCGCAGCCGTACAGGATCAGGGGCGTTATAATCGCCCGATACAGGCGTAGTTTGAGGTGCGTTGGCATGGTGGACTTGAGAATTGGGTATAACTGCGTTAGCGCTGCATGCCCTTGTCCGGCTTTGACCCGGACGTGAGGTGCGTAGGTGAGACCGCGGTCGAGGTGGACGCCAAGGTATTTGGCAGTGGGAACCCAAGGGATTTGCCTCTGCCTCAACCTCAGTGACCAATCCGGTCGCCCAGCTCAGACCTTAGCCAGGAGAACAGCAGAGCTCTTCTCGGGGCTAACGGCCATCCTCCACTTCTCACTCCAACGGCCAATGGCTCGGAGCTGGCGTTGCAGCGGAGGATGACAACATCTTAGGTTTTTATTACGTGCCATTATGAGGACGTGGTCAGCATATTGGCACGTAACAGTCTGTGGTTCTAAGGGGAGGTCAGACATGTAGACCGCAAAGAGTAACGGGGACAGTACACTGCCCTCCGGGACACCCGCGGCTATTGGTCTGATTCTCTGAGTCGCGCTATTTGTACTGGTTGCTGGGGGGCGGAGCATGGGTATCCTCTGATTGGCCCGCGTCAGTTTTGTTAGCTAAATGACCTTTCTTGTTCTCGACAGCAGGGCGCCAGTTTCTATTGAGTTTTAAGGCTTCTTCCTTTCTGTTGAAATTATTAGGATGCTTATAAATTTCAATGACCTCCCGCTAAAGTCGGTTGTGGTAATGTTCTGTAGTATAAAGGAATTGTATCACGACATATTTTCTCTCTGCAAAGAAACTTCAACTGCGTCACTGAGGATGTCCACCGCAGCTGTGGACGAAACGTTTGGACGTTCTTACGCCAACAGACCACGGCAAAACGCCCCGAAAATAATTGCAGTATAAAGCGAAAGATTTATTTAGGTTTTGTTATATCTAGATTGGCTGTTCTATGCACCTGAATTAAACAGAGTCGAGTAATACCAATAATTCTCGAATCCTTTCGATACAACACGAAAGCAGCAACATGTTTGGCGATATTGCCGCATTTGTTTTCGCAATCTCGGATCAGTATCGAACGGCGTTCAGCTGATCCAAGATTAGCATTTTACAACCCACGCGGGTTCACAAACTTAGTTCAGTTTTGATCTTCCATTATAAATGAACTGCAGTTAGCTATTTTTATGCAACCGAAGACTCCATGTTTTGCCTAAAATACTGCAGCATGTTCTCATTGCCCACAGACTCTTTCTGAGGATTCCAAGTCAATCTGCTGTCTATGATTTGTCTTGTTGCTGCAGCTCAAGTGTTACACCATCAAGATACGGGGCTGTGAAAAAATAGTCGTTTCTTTCTCCTGGAAGTTGTAATGACTGTTTAGTTGGGGTTCATAGAAAACCACTCCCCGTTACCACCAGACACAATAAGAACTCAAAGTTATAATCTAAACTTCTGTTTTTAAATATTTATTTTAAATGTTTTATTTAAAAGTTTATTTTGCAGCCTATCTACTACTAGTACCTATTGCAGCACCCTGTATATGTCGTAACATATTTCTAATTTTGTTTTAAATTTTATTTTGTTGCCCATTGCCATTATCTAGTGAAGTGTCCTGTATATGCGGCTACATATTTCTAATTTTGTTTT
The DNA here is from genome assembly GCA_030765055.1 of Mantis religiosa. Lineage (NCBI taxonomy): Eukaryota > Metazoa > Arthropoda > Insecta > Mantodea > Mantidae > Mantis > Mantis religiosa. Next base: position 259,193,798 of record CM060947.1, on the reverse strand, counting down.
AATTGTGAACTGTATATTGTTGCCTAGTACTATTGAAGTATCCTGTATATACAGCTACATATTTCTATTTTTGTTTTAAATTTTATTTTGTTGCCTATTGCTATTACCTAGTGAAGTACCCTGTATATGCGGCTACGTATTTCTATTTTTGTTTTAATTTCAAATTTTATTTTGTTAACTATTGCTAACACCTAGTGAAGCATCCTGTATATGTGCCTACTTATTTCTACGAGGGATGATCAAGAAAGACGGAGACTTACTTTTTCACACTTGTTTATTACTGCAATTCCATGTTTACATGATCTTTTTCCAAAGTAGTACCCTCCTACATCAGTGCACCTTTTATAGCGTCTCTTCCAGTCTTTGAACACGTGCCTCAGACACATTCTTTGTGAGGTCCTTGAGAATCGCCTCACTTTTCTTGAGCACCGCTTCAGAGTTATCAAATCGAATACCCCTAAGCTTTGCCTATAGTTATGGGAATAAAATATGTCACAGGGTGCAATATCGGGGCTATAAGGTGGGTGTGGTACACAGGTAATGTTGAATCGAGCCAGAAACTGCATGACTTGATTTGCGACGTGAGACCGTGCATTGTCATGATGAAGTCGTCACACAGTCCGAGAGGGCTCTGGTCGTTTCGTTTCAATGTGCTTCCTCAGTGTAGCCAATACTGACGTGTAGTATGCTGCTGTAACCGTAGTGTGAAGGGGAACTGCATACTCGTAAATCATTCCATTACAGTAAAAAAATGTGATCACATTCCCTTTTCCTGGAAATGGAACAACTTTTGCCTTTGTTGGTGTTGGAGAACCTAGCGATTTCCACACTGCGCTGGCTTGTTTTCCTTCAGAATCAAAATGAAGTGGTGCAGAGAAAAGCGAGGCAATTCTCAAGGACCTGACAAAGAATGATCTGCACCACGTGTTTAAGGGCTGGCAGAGACGCTAAAAAGGTGAATTGAAGTAGGAGGCGACTACTTTGAAACAGGTCATGAAAAAATGGAATTGCAGTAATAAACACATGTCTGTATTTGCTGATCAGCCCTCGCATTTTTTATGTTTTATTTTGTTGCCTATTGCTAGTACCTAGTGAAGCGCCCTGTACATACCTACATATTTCTAACGTAGTTTTAAATTTTACTGTGTTGCATATTGCTAGTACCTAGTGAAGCACCCTGTATATATGCTTACATATATCGCACGACCCTACATTACACTTGTAGTTTATTTTTGCACTGCCGTGACATACGAAACACGCGTGGTCGGCCCAAGACGAGCCATGAATATGCAGCAGGAACGTCGCAAGTTGAAATAGACACCGTGAACCTTCTTACATTAAAATTATTCTAGCGTATGCATATTGTTGATAAGGCTTGAGCATCCATTTAAATGGCGCTAACGTTAGCGGTAATTGTGCTCCTAAAAGTTGGAAATGATTTTTAGCGAAAGTTTACTCCAAGCGCTTGGTGATATAGTGAATGAGGGTAAGGGGTGGGGGGTTCATATCTTTGGGCCGCATCGCTGCGCGTTATCGCCCTTTTCAACATGCAGTAAAAACTTTCTAGATTAACCTTTCGGAGTGTGAGCAGGTAACGTAACTAGACTTCCCTTGTACTTCCAGCCATATAGAGCTCATACTTTACATTTTTTTTTAAATATGTTTAATTTTGCTTTAATATTTTAACCATGCTATAACTTTACTTGTATCAGCAAGAACTGCGTAAGTTCTGCATGTCAGTTGAGGGTCGTGGGTTCGAATTCCTGGAAAACCTTCCTAACCCTAATATTCTTCTAAGGTTTTCCGGGTCTCTAGCCAGTTGCAGAGCCGCCTCCTTGGTTCCACCTTTGGTTCCAAATCAAATTTTCAAAAGGAACATAGTCTTTTGGCGCTAACTGAAACACTTAAAGGTATTCTACCTGTGTACACAGTGTTCACTTTTATTTGTGATTTTGACGTCATCAATAGCAACGCTATTGGAACGAGTTTACCTACAGTTCCCCTAGCGGATGGCGATCGTATTTGATGTGCCAACAGCAGGTTTTAGGCTTCCCTCTATCGGCAGGTGAATGTACTATTTAAGAGGTGTGCCTTCCTGCGTAATATAAGGTGCGTAACTTCGATTGCGGTGTAGATACGATAACTCTTTCTGAAAAACACCTTTTTTGCAATATAATGCAATGCAAAGCTAATATTTCCCTTCTTTTGTTTTTAATTTACGCCCTCCGACGTTAAGTCGTCACGGACGATGAAGAGAATGGATGAAATGATGCTCCAATGAGCCCAGGGCCCATGGAGTTTAGAGTTACCCGACATACGTCTTTCAGCACAACGGAAAACCCCGGAGAAAACATGAATCAGGTAACTCAACTGACCGAGATTTGAACTGGGGACCTCTTGAACTGAGACAGGCAGTCTACCATCTACGCTACCGAGGTGGGCTGCAAAGCTAATTATGCAGTCATAAAAGTATACCATGAAGAATATACGAAATGACAGGTCAATGAATACCTATTTCACAATGATCATCTGTATTTCTGTTATAGTAGACATATTAGATATTGTAAACCTATCACGTAAAATAGAAATATTTCAATTTGATCTCAATTCTTTTCTGTCACTCACTGCTTCCTGACAAAACAACTTCATTACAAACCAGAATATTAGCAAAACATGTTCTAGGAATGAAAAATAAATTAGTGTTACAATTTATACAAAGCTTTTATCCAAGTCTAAACAAGGAAGCATCTCTAGTACATAGTCTTATGTATCCATTTTCTTGCATTTCATTTCTCTATTCCCCTTAAACATTGTCTGTATTGCGAGAAGGTATACTTGAGGCCTTTCTGTCATATCATTTACTGCTTCTAGATTGGGACCAGTGACTTCATAGCGTCCAGTCTCTCTCTCTCTCTCTCTCTCTCTCTCTCTCTCTCTCTCTCTCTCTCTCTCTCTCTCTCTCTCTCTCTCTCTCTCTCTCTCTCTCTCTCTCTCTCTCTCTCTCTCTCTCTCTCTCTCTCTCTCTCTCTCTCTCTCTCTCTCTCTCTCTCTCTCTCTCTCTCTCTCTCTCTCTCTCTCTCTCTCTCTCTGCCTCTGCGAGTAACTGATCATATATCTTGGAAATGTTTGATGCACCTATTAATTCTAAAAGACATAAAGATACCAACATTAATAGACATTTTAATTGTGCGTGAGAAATTACAAAAGTTATACCGTATACTGATAAAACGTAAGACGTTTATGTTACAAACACAAGTATGTCAATTTGACGTTACCTGGACACTTTTGACAACATTACGCTGCAAGGGACTTGTCTGAATGCTGGATACCGTTGTATCAACTCCTCTATGCAGCAGTTTAAACTATATTTATATGTCGCACCAATTTATATGCTGGTACGAAAGTAGTATTCAGCCATGAAGACACGGTGCTCTGTGTTCATATCCAGGGGAAGCTGGCTGTCTTAGTTACCAGCGCAACCACACTCAGAGCGCTGTAAATTGTTTACTTTTCCACAGCAATTACCGCTTCTTCTCCGTAGAGGGTGCTATGATTTTAAGACAGACTCACAAATCAAGAATGGTGTCATCTTGCTCTATGAGAGGGCGAGAAATAATGAATAAAAACAAACACCGGGTATAGGTATGTGTGAGTGTAAGTTTGACCTCTCTAACCTAAAACTGAAAAGGCAGATAAGCTATAAATTTCATATCTAAGTTCAGTATCTTCCAAGGTATGATACAAACATTTTCAAGAAATATTTTCACTCCTACCCATTTAAGTTGAAAATCCTTTATCTGTATTTTGGTTTTCCAAAATTATATCTCACAATTTTATTTAAAGTAACTACGTGTAAAATATTTTCATGACAAACGAAATGTTTACCTTGAGCCTTCTTGGAATGACCTAGGAATAGCTTTTCGATATCCAGTAAAGCACACAAAGTGGAGACCCTCTTTAAACACCGAAATGATCTCAAACATTTTTCTAGCTTTAGCCGCCTCAATGATACAGATAGTCTTATAAATAATGTTTCATATAAAATATATCTGTAATGTCTTCTGAACAGCAATTAACTAATTTTCAAATTACAGATCATTAGGTTTTATAGTCATGAATCATCATTCAGCGACTTTCGCTTTCCCACGATGTTATCAGTCTCTTGTTTTTGATGTGAAAAATTGAGTGACACCCACTTGCTCTACTTTAAAGTTATCAAGTGAGTTATCAAGTGTGAGATCAGGACTGTATGCTAGCTGTGGTAGCAGTTCCATTGCTCCCACTTCCTCATTTTTTTCATTGTTGTTCCTGCAGTATGGTCTATTGCATTGTCCTGTTACAATAGAAATCTATATCGGTTAACTAATACTGGGTGTATTCGTGTCAAAATTTCATGAACTCGTTCCAGTTGTTGAGAATTAGATCTGCATCAATCGACCTCAGCATGGAACAAACTTCCGGTGAATCTACCTTCAAAATTCCAACAGACACACAACACTACCTAGAAACACAACTGATTTATTTAAAAGATATATTTGGCAGATTGGCGGGGATGAAGACAGTGTTCGAAGCATAAGGGCTAGATGCAAGGCTCATTATTACCAAGAAACTTTACCCGCCGTCTGATTCCTTATTTGTGCCGAAACTTTTATGCCTGTTGCCGTGACAATATGTATCCAAGTTTCATCTACAGTAATTAATCAGCGCCAAAGTCCGAATTGTTGCGCCTATATTGCGCCAACAGTGCGTTGGAAATGTTCATTCGAACACGTTTTTGGTCTAACGTGAGCAAACGCGGCACCCAACGCGCGGACAGCTTTCTCATGTTTAAATATTGATTTAATAGGTGACAAACACGCTCTTTTGACATGTTCATAGCCTAAGATATGTCTCTCACTTTAATTCGGTGGTCATCTAGTACCATTTGTTGCACTTTGGCTATGATTTCTTCGGTAGTTGCAGTTTTTGCACGTCCCGGACGTTCATCGTCCTCCAAGCTCTTTTGGCCACTTTAAATTTAGCTGCCCAAAATTTCACTGTGGTAAATGATGGTGCAGGGTCCCCATACACAAAATGCAGCTCATCTTTGATTTGCGTAGGCGTATTGCCTTTCAAAAACAAATATTTAATGACAGCTCGATACTCAATCTTGTCCAATTTGATATAAACACTCACATCAACTCACTCAAACGAGTGTTACATAGCAACTGAGCCTCCAATATAGCTGAAACTTTGGTGAGTAACTTGACAACAAATGAACAACGGAATTCACTAGCTTTTGTTTACGAGTGCTACCATTTTTATGTTGAGGTGGGAAGCTATTCAGACCACCCTTGTAAATGCATGCATCCACGCGGCACGGCCTATCAGCCAATTATCTACAACTACGGTTTGAGAAATTATTTAAAATGTTACAAATTTTATTCGTGTAACACGGTTGATGTGAATTTAAATAATCGGGGTTATACTGTACTGGTTATTAGTATTATTTCTCAGGAATATAATTAAGTATCTACTTTCTGAAGCCTTGGGTAAATATTTATGTGCCTTAAACCCATCTGCAGAACCTGACGTTTTGTTTTCTGAAAATAGTCAAGAAGGATCTCTTGAAGGTGCATTAAATTTTAATAAGGTGAATGCATTAAGCACATTGAGTCTGGGATAGGTACTGACGCTCATGAAGAATTCAGTTATGTTTAACAGCACTGCACCTGAAAAGCTCTGGCAAATCTCCCCTGTTCAGCGAAGACGTTGTTCTCCCCTCACTACTTCAGTCACCCTTCCAACTTTGACCGCTTACATCTGCGTCTGTCTTGAAGCATTATCTGCTTGGATGCACTCCTGCTTGATCTTATACACGGGCTATTCAAAAACTGCATAGCAAATACAAACTTGGAGTTTCTTTGAACTCAAAATGGCGTTTGTAGAAAAACCTTCACAATATATGCCAGGTGAGTCACTTGCCCCTTGTTTTCCAGTTTTATACAATCCGCATTTTATACTTCAACATACCAGGGCTCTTCAGTAAAGAATATCGTAATTTTTACGGCCATAATTTTTCGTACTATCATTCAATCTTATCATATTCTGTTAGCTTAATGTGAAACAAACACGCCGTAGTAGTTTCATTGTTGGTACTTCTGGTTCCCACCTGTGAGAACCAGGAAAGTTCAGACATGTTCAGTATCGCCTACCAATGCAATGAAGGTAACACGCAAGGAACAATATGCGGCTTTGAAATTCTTCTTTCGTCTCAACAAATCTTCAGTTGAGGTCTACACAATGTTACAGGAGGCCTATGGAGAGTCTGTTCATCCCTACAGCACAGCTCGAAGGTGGTTTAAAATGTTTAAAGAGGGGAGACAATCAATTTCAAAGGAAGGTGGACCCGGTGCTCCAGTTACTTCTCTTACGGAAGACTTCAACACTGCTGCTGCCATTGTTAGAGAGAATCGACGAATTACCTTAAGATTACTTTCTGAAATATTGAACATTTCATTGGGCGCAACCCACACGTTGGTGACAGAAACATAACACATGAGACGTGTTTGTGCGCGATGGGTTCCAATACTGTTTATTCCCGAAAAAAAGGACATTTGCATGCAGGTCTGTATGCAGTTAAAGTTGTTGTTAGAGGAAGATCCAGCGTTTCCTTCTAATGTAGTCACTACTGATGTAACTGGGCTGCATCATTTTGATCCTGAGAGCAAAAAGCAAAGCTCAGTGTGGAAATCTGCTTCATCACCAACCCCAAAAGAGGCAAACGTGGTTGCTTCTGCTGGGAAAGTTATGGTCATCTCATTCTTTGTCAGCATGTTGTAACTGCACACACATGAATAACTGGATAATAGTACAAGGTTGTCCTGAAAAAAATTGCAAGTCAATATCAGGCGCAAAAGACCACATTCCCGTGAAGCAGGCTGGATGCTGCACAATGACACTGTGCGGCCAAATATTGCCAATGTTGTTGATGAATATCTTGCAAACATCAACGTGAAGTACGACTTGTATGTCTGGCGCTATATATTTGTCACCTTGCAAGTTCTCGTACTTGATTTAGCCTTTAAGACACTTTTAATCATTTGCTGGGTATTTTAATGTTATTACATAAATTGCAAAAGTTCTTACGCATGTTAATTGAGATGCACGAGATGTATTTTACGTCAAAATGTAAATAAACTGTTGTTTAATAATATGTCCGTTTTGACTGTACAGATGAGGCGTCTATCTAAATTTTTTCCCTAATTTTTGCCAGCCAACCCCTGATCTAAGTACAAGAATCCACCATTTTCTTTTTAGCTGATGTTGTTAGTGTACTCATACGATAGGTCCATTTTTTTCTAGGCGTTTACTGAATTACTTTGCCATGTATATTCTAGTAAAGAGTTTGTAAAATCTGCTGGTAACCTGAGTTCGGTCTCAGTAAAGAAGTCGTATGTTTTTGAGGTGTACTTTAACGAGCAGTATGTTTTGTCCCTTAAGCCACTATTCCTCTGAAATTTGCGCGTTCTTCTCTCTAAGAACGTCTAGCAATACAGTTTATTAAGCACAAAACTGGACTTAAGGTCACATGTCGTTTCATGGGTGTCCTATCTTCCAGATAAATATGGCGCGGTTGACTTACCTGTTACACTGTCTCCTAAAGTAACTTCAGTAATGATTCCTCTAGTTCATTTTGCACTGTCACTTAGTTCAGTTTCCACTGCCACTTCAGTTAATCCTCACTGTCACATCAAAAAATAATCTAGTTTTCTTTCTACTTTCTGCTATCACTTCATTCATATCTCAAGTTCACTCCAAAAATATATCTGGTTCTGTTTCCACAACTACTTCACTCCATTAGTTCTTCTAGCTCAATTTCAATTGCCACTTTATTTAATTCCCACTGTCACTTAAAAATCCATCTAGTTCAGTTTTAAATGCCACTTTATTTCTCATAGTCACTGCATTAGTTCATCTAGTTCGATTTCCAAAGCCACTTCACTTACCTCTCGCTATCACTTCACTATATCATTCACTTCAGTTCTACTGCCAGTTCACCAATTTATCTAAACCAAGTTACACTCTCAGTTTATTCAGTTCTCATAGTATTCAGTAATTTATTTAGATCAGTTTGCACTGTCACTTCGTTTACTTCTCGCTGTCTTGGCATTGTAAGCTAAGTAAAATGAAGTAATTCAATTTCCACCATCAGTTCATTAATCTAATCTGCTTCCTCATCCATTGTCACTTCACTAATGTGCTCTAGTTTATTTTACACTAGCATCTTACTCCATTCTTATTGACACTTCACTAATATTGTATACAGTCGATTTTTTCTGTCACTTCATTGAGTTATGAGTATTACTTCACTGAAGTGAACTAGTTCTAATTTCAGTGTAATTTTATTAAGCTTTCTTTTCGGTTTTCCATTCTATCAAAGGAAAATCGATATTCCACACGATGTAGTTTATTTGCTATTGATTTCATGAATTCTATTTAGCTTTTAATTTGTCTTGCTTTTATTTTCGTCACAAGGAAACACAAATAAATTTCAAATACCAATTTGGGAAGATGGAAGCTCTGAAATTGTCTTTGACTAATTTTCTTGCTGTTTCTAAAGCTTGAGTCCAAATAAATGGTCCAGAAATGTGAATTCCTTTAGCACGAACTAACAAACCACTCGAACAGAGCACGATTTAGCTCGTCAAACTCTAGATTTTGTGGTGCGTTTCACATGCCCTGCAGTTCGCTTGAAACACTCCTCTTTAATTGTTACTTTGTGTTTCAAAATATCATTTGTCTAAGTTTTTCCAACTTTAAATAACACAGATAATTCTTAATCCGGCAGTTTGTTCACTTCTTCCAGTGATATCTTACTCTTAGAACTAATTTTACAGAATTCTTGTACATACCAACTACTTTTAAAAATCACTAAAGTTCACAGTTGTCTTCCACTCGTACTCGATCACTTGTAACAACTAAACTGAGAATGAACGCAGTACAAATCAGTTGTACCCTTACGATGTGTGTTGGAAGAGAGTTGAGAGAGCTAATGGTTTGATTTTCGTTTTCCTCGAAGGATAACTGTTTATAACTTTATGGTTTATAGAACTATGGTGCAGGTACAATCCCCACATAATTATTGCATTCTTTCAAAGTAAGTACGTTGTAGCCTTTATTTAGCCTGTATTTATCATTTCTTAGAGTCCTGGACGTGTCAAAATTGGCTACCAGATTTCAGCTTAACGTTCTGAACCTCTTTTTCTCCATATAAATATTCTAATTTTCTTGTGATATATTAAATACTTTTGCATCTTGATACAGAATAAAAGAAAGACGCAAAGGCAAGGTATTTATTGTTTTTTCGATCATACCTGAAACTGGGTATTTTAAAAAGTGTTCTATATATGTAGGATTCCTTATAATTTACGTTTAAAGACCGAATAAAATCTATACTATATAAAACATTTGAAACTATATGAAAATCCAAAGCAAAGCCCTTAATATCTATTAAATTATTTCACTTTTTGCCTCTATATTGCCCTACATAACATTTTTACAGTTGTACCACATTAAGAAGGAATTTAAGAGAAATAATTAACTAAAGGGGATGAATGTAGGAAGTAAGAAACCAGAATGCGCAATATTTAGCAAGCGTTGGTAAGCCTGAAAGCCTTTCTTCGAGTTGTCTGTCTAACCTCGCGGAGTAAACGGAAAACCTTTCCACGGATTAGCTGCTGTTGCATGGTGGTACCCTTGGGGATTCCCCGGCCCTTCAGTTCCTGACAGCTCAAACTTCCTTCCTGCAGCCGGACAATAGCACAGTGTTCGCTTTAATCTCACACCTCAACGTGAGATTTTGGGCGGCTCTGTCGCACGTCACTTGATATTGTAATGGAATACACTTAGGTGTCACAGAGCAACGAAACTCTGACCATTATCGTATATGTAATAAATAACAAATAATATACACCGAGCCTCTATTCCAGTTGGTGTAATCTACCTCAACCTAGTTTAATCCTGCTGTAAACATCTGCATGAAGAGAAGCAAAGACAAAGCTATTGGGACAAAAAACGGTTAAGCTGTTGACTGGTTTAGCGGAGCTAATGGGCGATAAACCCCTTCTTTAAGTACAGTACTGTAAGTAGTTTTCTGATCCCTTGCTTTGTGCCAGCTAATTTCGGGAGAGAAAGGTATGCAAATGTTTCGATTATTACAAATGTAATGGTCACTTGTTTCATCTTTCTGCTTCACATACCACAAAGATGGTTCTGGGTTCTTGAGTTTCTGAAAGAAATATTGACAACAGATGCAGATGTATTATTTTATCTTGACAGGAATCCTGCGCGGTAGGGATCAGTAGCAACTGTGGTGGGAATAGTGCACCTATCGCCACAACGCGTCACACGCGTAAGATTACGAGAGGGGAGGGCAGTGCATAAGGTGTCTAAAAACAAGTTTCATTCTCGAAGCCAGTTTTGCAGCTCTTATAAACTAAGTTGTAATTCTTACTATGGTAGTAATCTCCACGCTTTTGTTGGATCTTAAATAGTACATAGACGTTTGGAACAAAACCCTGTTCTCCTCCAGCAGGCATGATAAACAACTGTCGGCCTTTCAATATCGCTGCAGAGTCCCTGTAACGTATTTCACTCCAGGCATTAGGCTAGTATGTGCTGTATTTATATGCTTCATCCATATAAACTATATAAACTTCACTTCGATATCTCCGACTATTTCGTAAATACTTAAGCATTTTTGCACGTGTGGTGTGATGTTGGATTTAAATTTGTCTGTCACGCTTAGTGTTTTTTTTTTTTAAATAATCCTAGCTTCAAAAGAACTGCTCTTAATGTTCAGACACTGCCTTGTAGGTCAGTAGAATTTTTAGCTTCATAAGCACTTTCTGCAAAGTTGGTCTTTGTTTTTCTGTGCTTTAAAAATTAGTCATAGTTCGCCTAACTACTTCTGAATTAAAACATCCAAATTAGATTTTGTACATGTTCATTGTATTTTTCAGTGGTTTATTTAGCAGGTTCCTCAGACAGAATTTGTTTTGGGGTGCTAGTTTTAAGTTTAGTCTTTTGAAGAGTCGTTCAAACTTTCCAAAAGCCCATGGATGGTAGGTGAATTTTCTATATTGCCAATTTGTGGTTTTAAGTGGTGTGAGAGTGGTATTTTTTGATATTATCTTCAGTTTTTCTTTTCTCTTCATCATGTTCCTTATGATGGCTGGGTTGAATCCATTTAATACCGCTATGTCTGTTATACGTTGTTGTTCATTCAAAAATTCATCCTTACTCAGTGGGATGTTGTATAGCCGGTGAATTAGACTTCAATCCCCAACAATTTGAAATCAGGAATTTATCAGATTAATTGTGAAACCTGTGAAAAAAGCTACATACGAAAAATTTAGAGAAACTTGTAAACCAGGCAAAAAGAACACCAGAGGAACATTAAGTTGAAATAAACAGAAAAATCTGCAGTTTCACACCATTTTTGGACAGAAAACCACAACATTGTCCACAACATTAAACTGTTAAAATCTTTAAGTACACCCATAGAACTGGATATTTGGGAAAAAATATTCATAAACAAAAACCGTGATAAAGTTATAAATTTTGAAATCCCGGCATTAAATGAAGTATTAAAACTTAGTGCCCCTAACACCAGATAGCAGAGTGAACGGAGCTCCGTAGTAGTGGAAGAAGAGGCATTTAGTCACCAAACAGCTGAGGATGAGATCGAATGATCTTGAAAACGTTTCAATTATACAACAACAAGTAAGTGAAGTTTGAGTGTAAACATAGTGACTCATAAATCAAACTCATATAGATAGAGCATAGCTGAAATCAGCGACATTGTCCGTGGTTTGGCGATTTATCTCTACTACATTTAAACTTAGGTTGTACTTGTACAATAACTTTGTGTTATTTTGTTTCTAGCAAAAATGTGTGTGCTTCAGCTGGTGTACGTATATTTAAATTGCGATTTCGCTGGTAGGCTTTCTTTTGTTTGGCCGTTGACAGTGTATAAAAACAAGACAAATGAAGTCCATTCAGTGACAAATGCATGGTCAGAGAGAGAATTGTTTGTTTGTACCTGAAGGCAATAATCAAACAGAAAACCGCATATTTTTTGAGCATCCCTGCAGAGTTGCTATCAAAGTAAGCTGGAGGCCTTTTATCTAACATTTCTTTAATTTCCTCTTTGATATCATGCGTTCTTTCATATGTAACGTTAAGCCCTGAGAGAGAGATTGTGTAATCGATGAAGCCACCGCAATTCTGAGCCGTGGGTACCTAGTCGCAGAATGAAATGAATTTTTATCTCAAGTCTTCGAAATTATTATTTGTAATGCAATACTTTCTGCTTCAATATTAATGTTATTTTAATTTCCTCTATTCTAAAATAAGTATCAGAAATGCTCGTATTGAGGCCAAATAAGAGATCTAGATGACTTCGACAAATATGTCGTTGGAAGGAGGATTCAACATTATGTATTTTCTTTAATAGTATATAAATATTTAAATTATTAAACATTTCTATTAAACTCATTTCAAAATAACATTATAAAATTCTTAATATATAACACAACATTTAAATTTAAACTATCATAACTTTTCAAATTAAAACCCTTCCTTCCCATTTACACTTACATATACAGAAATAATTAAAAAACAATCCATCTTTAAAAACATTTTATACATTTCCACAACTTGAAACAAATTAATATTGTACACATTAAATCAAATCCAATCATCAACCAAAACACCATAAATCCAAGAGCCAAGAGCCAAGAGCGAGAACAAGTCGTCCAGGTGCTCCCGGACGGTGGGTAGATCGCCACGGTACCTATCCGCTGTGCGGATTTACCCGTGCGGTTTTAAAGATTTTGTCATTTCTCCAAAGCTTGGATGTCATTGTCAACTGAAGGACCTGATTCGACCTCTGCTAATGCTCCTGGTGGCGGGGTTAGCTTCCAAGGAGGCCAGTGCCCTGAACCGCCACGCTGTTGGCGGTCTGCGTTGCAGGGTCCGTCCAGCGTGACGGGGCCCGGAGCGAGAGGTCGGGTAAGTTGGGGATCGTTTTGATGTGGTGTTCATCGGGGCCACACCGGGGGTTCCGGCTGCCGGGATTCAGCCGGCGGGCCAGGTCCAGCCTCAGTGTGGCCGGAACAGAGTGTAGAATTGAGGGGATGAGAGGCGGGTCTCACCACCCAAGGGCGTCCTTGGGGAGGCGGTAGCTCTCTCTCCTCCTAGGTAAACGATGGTCATACTGCCCTAGTGTGTTCACTAGGTGGTTGGGATGGAATGCAATCCTGGCATACAATGTGAGCGAGCGTTCACGCACAACGTCCTCAACGTAAGGTATGTCAGAATGGGTGTGGAGAATGTATGAGGGAAACATACGTTCAGTACCATAGATCATCCTAAGCGCCCTGTTCTGCACGGCTTGCAGTCTGCGGATGGTGGTACGAGCCACCGATCCCCAGACCTCGCATCCATACAGGATCAGGGGCGGGATGATCGCACGGCACACCCGTAGTTTCAGGCGGATGGGCATGGTCGAGCGGAATATGGGGTATAACTGCCTGAGCGCTGCATGGCCGAGGCTGATTTTTTCACGGGCATGTGGGGTGAAGGTGAGGCCGCGGTCCAGACGGACACCCAGGTATTTGTCAGTGCGGACCCAAGGGATCCTTCTCTGCCTCAACCGCAGGTTTCCTTCCGGGTGCCAGCGGAGGACCTTCCCGAGCAGAAGGGCAGAGCTCTTCTGTGGGCTATGGCCATCCTCCACCTTTCACTCCACGTGCCGATGGCCCGGAGAGATCGTTGCAGCGGAGGGAGGCAGTAGCGGATGTTTTTGTTCTGGGCCAAGATGAGGACGTCGTCAGCATATTGGCACAGGACAGTGCAAGGCTCTGTGGGGAAGTCAGACATGTAGGCAGCAAAGAGTAACGGCGACAGTACACTGCCTTCCGGGACTCCCGCCGCTATGGGTCTGACGGTGGAGAGTTTGTCTTCGACCCGCATCCTGAAGGTTCGGTCCCGGAGGAAACTACTGATCAGGGTGAGGTATGGGGCGGGGAGTTGTGCTTCCTTGAGCTTGTATAACAGTCCCTGGTGCCACGTTGTGGCGAAGGCCTTGTCCACGTCCAGCAGCACCGCGACGGTTTTGAGGTTGTCCTGGAAGCCCAGGGTAGCCTTTTCTACCAATCGCAGTAGCTGCAGAGTCGTGGAGTGGCCCCGACGGAAACTGAACTGGTGATCCGGTAGGAGGTGCTTTCCTCGAAGAGAGGAGTCAGGCGGGCCAGGAGCAATCGCTCAAAAACCTTTGAGACGATTGAGAGAAGGCTTATGGACCGGTAGCTTGACCGGAAGAGTGGATCCTTGCCGGGCTTCAGAATGCATACCACCCTCGCCTCTTTCCAACAAGTTGGGAAGTGGCGGAGGTAGAGGCACGCATTGTAAATGCGCGTCAAATTGATCACAGCTCTTTTGGGACCATAAATCCACTATTCGCTATATAAATATATATAAATGAATATATAAATCTTTATATATAAGGATTCTGCTACACCCTTCTGCCGTACTCCATTACGAATGCCATTTAGACGGTCTTAAATATAGCAAATCAACAACAGCTGCGTTCACGCCCACCATCTTGACTATTTAAACTATGTTAAGGACTTTACAACAGAAATATAGCTTGTAAGTTTAACAAGAGATTTAACGCGTGTGTTAAGCTAGCACCTGGAGAAATCCAACTTTTGTTTTAACTATTGGTAAACTCATGTTAAGTCTTTAAATCTGTAGCTAAACTGATATACGAGCCTTTCGTGGCGAACTACTAATTCTGTAATGCCCGATTTCACCAACAGATGTTAATATCAACGTTAACAATATAATTGTAACATCGCTAAAACTACTGTTAAATTTCTTGCATTTCACCAACATGTTTTCTTAAAATGTTAACAAACCTGTGTTAACGCCAAGAAACTTGTAAACATCACAGCTATAGAAGGCTATGGATGATTTTCTGAACGTACTCCGATGCGCTTTTGTTTTCATTTTCGTCTGCACAAATGGCGGATGAAGAAAATCATAAATAAAGTCATGAGGACGGATGCAGTGAATGTAAAAGAGAAAGATGTCGCGGGGAAAATATTGGAAACGAATTTAATTCAAATGCATGTGTCACTACTATAAGCACCAAACAACTTGTCAGTATTACGTAAATTTAAAACGAGGTGCGAAGAAGGACAAGTTACTTGAATGTTTCAAAACGGGAGGTGGACAATGTATTATCCACATTATTCAGTGAATTATAAAATCGCAAAGTTATTAATACTTGAAGCAAAGGCGAGATCGACATATTCCTTTCGATGCATATTCTAACTCAGTATTACTTAAATTTAAAACGAGGTGCGAAGAAGGACAAGGACTTGAATGTTTCAAGACGGGAGGTGGATAGTGTATAATCCACATAATTCAGTGAGGTCACTAATACCTGAAGCGAAGGCGAGATCGCCATATACCTTTCGATGCATATTCTAACTCATTATTACGCAAATTTAAAACGAGGAGCGAAGAAGTTCAAGTGACTTGAATGTTTCAAGACGGGATGTGGACAGTGTATAATCCACACAATTCAGTGAATTATAAAATTGTAAGGTCACTAATACTTGAAGCGAAGGCGAGATCGCCATATTCCTTTCGGTGCATGTTCTAACCTCTCTTGTACTTCCGCAGTTAACTTCATTGCAACATGTTTCGACAGTCTATACCTCCGTAAAACAATTTTCTTCCGACAGTTCCTCAAAATCATTTCTCCTCATAGGCCGTACTCTATTATGAATGCCATTTAGACGGTCTTAAATATAGCAAATCGACATCAACAGCTGAGTTCATGCTCGCCATCTTGACTATTTACAATTATTAAGGACTTAACATTAGAAATTCGGCTTTTTAGTTTAACATGAGATTTAACACGAGTGTTACGCTAACACTTGTTGGTGAAATGCAATTTTTGTTTTAACTATTGGTAAACTCGTGTTATGTCTTAACATTTGTTGGTGAAATCGGGCATAAGTATTTTTGTCCCAACATTGATAATTACCACTATTAAGTTATTTGATGAGAGTATAATCATTCATCCACACTAGACTAAAAAAATAGAAATAAAAGAGTTTAGCAATAATGTGCATGTTCGATAAAGTGTGAAACAGCGAAGAAGCGCCGGAGACTTGACGCACAGTGGATTTGGAAATTAATTTTCTGACTTTACATAGACTAGCGTGATCTCAGGTAGTAACGGTCGCTATGGGTACAGGATTTCCTTTAGCTCCGTATTCGTCCATATTTTACACTTAGTACAGCAATACTAACGTTAACTATTTATGTTGGATTTATCTTCTCCCGATAGAAAGCCATTATTATATCCAAGAATAGACTGGAGCGATTTTAAATGAATAATACCTCTTAAGATTCCGTCTTTGTACGAAGTTTTATCTCCACAGTCAATTTTAACAGTGCTGCTCTAATAACTACTGTATTGAGAATAGATAGCGCTAGAATACATTTTGTTCACGA
Organism: Mantis religiosa; assembly: GCA_030765055.1. NCBI lineage: Eukaryota > Metazoa > Arthropoda > Insecta > Mantodea > Mantidae > Mantis > Mantis religiosa. The sequence goes on along the minus strand of CM060947.1, from coordinate 259,177,220 downwards.
GGTAATTTTTTTTGATAACATACATCTGACACGAATCTGATTTACGCGGGTTGTTCAATAAAGAATAATCACTTTTTTGACGATGTACCTTTACTCATCCTCATACATTTGATGCTCGTTCTCAAAATAGTCTCCCCTGAATGCCCCAGCTTTTCTGCGAGTCTTCAAAGACATGCTCGAAATCATTTTTGAGAGATCCTTCAAAATCACCTCCGTAGCCTTCACCACTGCTTCTGATGATGCATAATGCCTCCCACGAAGGAGTTTATTCAAGTTAGGGCATAGAAAAAGGTCACATGGGGCTATATCCGGACTATATAGAGGGTGAGGGATGCACTTCAAGTCGATTTTTGCAAGATATTCACCAACAACATTGGCAATATGCAGCTGCACATTATCATGGCACAGCATCCGACCTGCTTCACGGAAATGTGGTCTTTAGCCCCTGATATGAACTTGCAATGTTTTCAGGACATTCCTGTAGTATTGTCCAGCTACTGATGTGTGTACAGGTACAACATGCTGATAAACCATTCCATGAATTTCAAAGAATGAGATGACCATAACCTTCCCAACAGAAGCAACCACTTTTGCTTTTTTGGGGGGTTGGTGATACAGGGATTTCCACAGTGAGCTTTGCTGTTTGCTCTCAGAATCAAAATGACGTAGCCAAGTCTCATCAGCAGTGATTAGGTTTGAAATAAAATCCGGATCTTCCTCTAACATCAACTTTAACTGCATGCAAACCTGCATGCGAATGTCCTTTCGTTCGGGAGTCAACAATTTTGGAACGCATCGCGCACAAACACGTCTCATGTGTAATTTTTCTGTCACCAACGTGTGAATGGCACCCAATGAAATGTTTCAGTATTTCAGAAAGTGATCTTACGGCAATTCGTCGATCCTCTGTCACAATGGCAGCAGCAGTGTTGATGTTTTCTTCCGTAAGGGCAGTAACCGCAGCACCGGGTTTACCTTCCTTTGAAATTGATTCTCTCCGCTCTTTAAACATTGTAAACCACCTTCGAGCTGTGCAGCAGGGAAGAACAGACTCTCCATAGGCCTCCTGTAACATTTTATAGGTATCAACTGAAGATTTTTTGACACGAAAGCAAAATTTCACAGCCGCACATTCTTCCTCACGTGTTATCTCCATTGCAGTTGTAGGCGATGCTGAACATATCTGAACTTGCTTGGTTATCACAGACGTGAAGCAGGAGTACCAACAATGAAACTACTACGGCGTGTTTGTTTGACATTAAGCTAACAGAGTATAATAAGATTGAATTTAATTGCAAAAAGTTATGACGGTAAAAACTATCATCATTTTTTATTGAACTGTCCTGGTATAATTTACTTTAAACTAAATATTTAAAACATTTGCGTAATATACGAATATTTATGTTGCAGTTGTGATTTCAACTGCATTATTATAAAACTTTGGGAAATTCAGTTTTTTTTTTTTTTTTTTTTACCGTGGAGGGGAAAAACCCAGTTACAGGCGACGGCCCACGTGCGATGGCCGACAGTGTGAGGGTCCCCTTGCCCTGAGGGGCCAGGCATACTCACTAAAAAAAACCTCCACGTGTTAGTTTCGTGAATCTTATATTATTTTGCGTGCATTTATTATCATGCTTCTTTGTCGGGTTCCGCATAGCACCCCGGTTAGTATGTGGTAGCTACTATGCTGGCATGCGATGCATGCAAGCGCGTCAACGTTGCCTCTTGGTGGTGACCATGAAACCTGGGCACTACCAAGTGTTAATCTTGCGTTAGTATTGTTATATACATGTGGCTCAAGCCGGAGAGGCCTCTTAGTCAGTGTTGCGCGTATGTTACTTAGCTCAGGCCTTGGTGACCTGTTGGTCAGGGATTAGTAGTGGTATGGTTATTATTGTTCTACTTATGTTCCCAGTTTCCTGGGTTTGTCAGTGGTTGGTATGTGGCATGCAGTTTCGAACTATGTGTTCGGTCGTCCTAATGTTCCGGCGTGGTCGTTCGTCAGTTCCTTAGTTCATGCGTTGTGCCGTCGGTGTGTCCTACTCCATCTGCAGTCGCCCGCTGTCTCTGCGCCTGTAGGACACTGGTGGGAGGCCCTCTAACTCCCGGACCGCCTTGACTGTTGTCAAGGGCTTGGAGGGCTCTGTGCGGGCAGCGTTCTGAAATGAGTCAGTAAGAAAAAGATTAATGAAGGGAAAGTAGGAGTGTTAGCCTAACTGTCTGTGTCAGTCGTCCCTTATTAGGTTGTTCAGGAAGTTCTGAACGTCGTCTTCGTCGTCGTGTGTGTCTTCTTTCTAATAGTGATAATGGTCGCGCGTGTATGTTTATTTCTGTAGTGTAGTTTCCGAATCGTTTCCGTTGGGAAATTCAGTTTGCGTTCCCTTACGTCTAGCGGCACGAACAGTCGTAATTGTGCGAGAGAGACGGATATATAAAAAGAGTGGGGGTAACAGGATGGCAACGCTAAAGGCTCTAGCGCATCTGATTGGCTGCAATCGAGAACACTTGTCATTTGAAACAGATAATAAATGTATTAGAACCCTTTGCTCAGTTGTTTATATCAGTCAACGTAAAGCAGTTAGAAGACAGAGCGGAGAAAGAGATGTGAGCGTAACGGAAGGCTGTTAACAGATGCGACGGTATAAAACAGCTGCCGGTATGCAAGTAGTATCGTGCTTCAGATCGCGTCATAATGAGATTATCGTATCCATTTTCCAATAATCGCCTGGCCTCAACTCTCCTGTTTACACAGCGTTACTAATGGCGGGCCCATCGATTATTTAAATAAAACATTTCCTGCCTTCCCTTACTGCTTTTAGTGGACTAAGCTTTTGGTATGCACCAACAGGTTCCTCCCCTGGGGGAAGTATTGCATTTCACCCATACATTCCAAACAGGGATTTCTTTGAAAAGGCACTCAGTTGTGCTAAATGAGCTGGGAGCTAAGTAGGCTGAGCTAGCTAGTAGTCTGGAACAACAAGGGGAACATAAAAAGTAGAGTTGATGACGGAAGGGTGATTATGCTACTCAGATATGCTAGAAGGCCTGGTAGACAAGCAGGCTGGGCTAGTGTTCTTAGACAAGGGGAAACCGATAGCAAACTAATGTAGATGATGAAGGGGTCACGATACTACTCAGCAATGCTAGAAGGTTTTGGAGCCAAGTAAAGTTGAGTTAGCTTGTGCTCTGAGACAAGAGCAAACAGATTGCAAACTAGAGTGGATGATGAATGGGTCACTATACTACTGAGAAATGTTTGAAGGCCTGGGAGGCAATTAAGGTTGAGCTAGCTGGTAGTCTGGTACAAGGGGAAACAGCAGACTAGACTGGAGGACGGAAGGGTGAATATGCTACTCAGCGGTGCTAGAAGTCCTGGGAGTCAAGTAAGCGGAGCTAGCTAGTGCTCTCGTACAAGAAGGGGAAACAGCAGACTAGAATACCGGACGAAAGGGTGACTATGCTACTCAGCAATGCTAGAAGGCTTGAGATCCAAATAGGCTGAGCTAGCTAGTGTTCTGAGACAACAAGAGGAAACAGATGACAAACTAGGGTAGAGGACAGAAGGGTGATTATGCTACTCAGCAATGCCAGAAGGCCTGGGACAACAAGAGGAAACAGATAGCAAACTGGAGTAGTTGATGGAAGGGTAACTAAGCTACTCAGCAAAGCTAGAAGCTCTGAGAAACAAGCATGCTGCGCTAGCTAGTGTTCTGGGACAAGAGCAAGGAGATAGCGAACTAGAGTAGATGATGGAAGCATGACTGTGCTACTCAGCAATGCTAGAAGCTCTGGGAGCCAAGCATTCTGAGCTAACTAGTGTTCAGGGACAAGAGGAATGAGATAGCAAACTAGAGTAAATGATGGAAGCGTGACTAAGCTACTCAGCAATGCTAGAAGCTCTGGGAGCCAAGCAGACTGAGCTAGCTAGTGTTCTGGGACAAGAGCAAGGCGATAGCAAACTAGAGTAGATGATGGAAGGGTGACTATGATGTTCAGCAATGCTAGAAGATCTGGTAGCCAAACAACTTTGCTAGCTAGTATACTGGGACAACACGGGGAAGCAGAGAGCAGACTAGAGTAGATGACGGAAGGGTGACTATACTGTTCAGCAATGCTAGAAGATCTGGGAGCCAAGCAGGCTGAGCTAGCTAGTACACTGGGACAACACGGGGAAACAGATAGCAGATTAGAGTAGATGACGGAAGGGTGACTATGCTGTTCAACAATGCTAGAAGTTCTGGGAGCCAAGCAGGCTGAGCTAGCTAGTACACTGGAACAACACGGGGAAGCAGATAGCAAACTGGAGTAGATGATAGAAAGGTGACTATGCTGTTCAGCAATGCTAGAAAGTCTGGTGGCCAAGCAGCTGAGCTAGCTAGTACACTGGAACAACACGGGGAAGCAGATAGCAAACTGGAGTAGATGATACAAAGGTGACTACGCTCTCAGCAATGCTGGAAGGCTTGAGATCCAAATAGGCTGAGCTACCTAGTGTTCTGAGACAACAAGAAGAAACAGATGACAAACTAGAGTAGAGGATAGAAGGGTGGCTATGCTCTCAGCAATGCTGGAAGGCTTGAGATCCAAATAGGCTGAGCTAGCTAGTGTTCTGAGACAAGAGGAAACAGATGACAAATTAGAGTAGAGGATAGAAGGATGATTATGCCTACTCAGCAATGCCAGAAGGTCTGGGAACCAAGCAGGCTGAGCTAGCTAGTATTTTGGGACAACAAAAGGAAACAGATAGCAAACTGGAGTAGTTGATGGAAGGGTGACTAAGCTACTCAGCAATGCTAGAGCTCTGAGAGCCAAGCATGCTGAGCTAACTAGTGTTCTGGAACAAGAGGAAAGAGATACCAAACTAGAGTAGATGATGGAAGCGTGACTGTGCTACTCAGCAATGCTAGAAGGCCTTGGAGCCATGCAGGCAGAGTTAGAGTTCTAAGGCAAGGGGAAACAAATAGCAAACTAGAGTAGATGATGGAAGCGTGACAGTGCTACTCAGAAATGCTAGAAGGCCTTGGAGCTGTGCAGGCAGAGTTAGAGTTCTAAGACAAGGGGAAACAAATAGCAAACTGGAGTAGATGATGAAAGGGTCATTCTACTACTCAGCAATGCCAAAAGGCCTAGGAACCAAGCAGACTGTGCTACCTAGTGTTCTAAGACAACAGGAACAGATAGGAAGCTAAAGTAGATGATAGAAGGGTCACTATGTTACTCAACAATGCTAGAAGGCCTGGCAGACAAGTAGGCTGAGCTAGCTAGTGATCTAATAGAAGAGGAAACAGATAGCAAACTTAAGTAGATGCTGGAAGGCTGACTATGTTACTCAGAAATGCTAGAAGGCCTGGCAGACAAGCAGATTAAGCTAGCTAGTGATCTAATAAAAGAGGAAACAGATAGCAAACTGGAGTAGATGCTGGAAGGCTGACTATGTTACTCAGCAATGCTAGAAGGCCTGGCACACAAGCAGGCTGAGCTAGCTAGTGATCTAATAAAAGAGGAAACAGATAGCAAACTGGAGTAGATGATAGAAGGGTAACTATGTTACGCAGAAGTGCTAGAAGCCCTGGCAGACAAGCAGGCTGAGCTAGCTACTGATCTAATAAAAGAGGAAACAGATAGCAAACTGGAGTAGATGCTGGAAGGCTGACTATGTTACTCAGCAATGCTAGAAGGCCTGGCACACAAGCAGGCTAAGCTAGCTGGTGATCTAATAAAGGAGGAAACAGATTGCAAACTGGAGTAGATGATAGAAGGGTAACTATGTTACTCAGAAGTGCTAGAAGCCCTGGCAGACAAGCAGGCTGAGCTAGCTAGTGATCTAATAAAAGAGGAAACAGATAGCAAACTGGAGTAGATGATAGAAGGGTAACTATGTTACGCAGAAGTGCTAGAAGCCCTGGCAGACAAGCAGGCTGAGCTAGCTAGTGATCTAATAAAAGAGGAAACAGATAGCAAACTGGAGTAGATGATAGAAGGGTAAATATGTTACTCAGAAGTGCTAGAAGGTCTGGCAGAAAAGCAATCTGAGCTAGCTAGTGATCTAATAAAAGAGGAAACAGATAACAAACTGGAGTAGCTGATGGAAGGGTGACTATGTTACTCAGAAGAGCTAGAAGGCCTAGCAGACAAGCAGACTGAGCTAGCTAGTGATCAAATAAAAGAGGAAACAGATAGCAAACTGGAGTAGATGATAGAAGGGTGACTATGTTACTCAGCAATGCTAGAAGGCCTGGCAGACAAGCAGGCTGAGCTAGCTGGTGATCTAATAAAAGAGGAAACAGATAGCAAACTGGAGTAGATGATAGAAGGGTGACTATGTTACTCAGCAATGCTAGAAGGCCTGGCAGACAAGCAGGCTGAGCTAGCTGGTGATCTAATAAAAGAGGAAACAGATAGCAAACTGGAGTAGATGATAGAAGGGTAACTATGTTACGCAGAAGTGCTAGAAGGCCTGGCAGACAAGCAGGCTGAGCTAGCTGGTGATCTAATAAAACAGGAAACAGATAGCAAACTGGAGTAGATGATAGAAGGGTAACTATGTTACGCAGAAGTGCTAGAAGGCCTGGCAGACAAGCAGGCTGAGCTAGCTGGTGATCTAATAAAAGAGGAAACAGATAGCAAACTGGAGTAGTTGATAGAAGGGTAACTATGTTACGCAGAAGTGCTAGAAGGCCTGGCAGACAAGCAGGCTGAGCTAGCTGGTGATCTAATAAAAGAGGAAACAGATAGCAAACTGGAGTAGATGATAGAAGGGTGACTATGCTACTCAGCAATGCTAGAAGGCCTGGCAGACAAGCAGGCTGAGCTAGCTGGTGATCTAATAAAAGAGGAAACAGATAGCAAACTGGAGTAGATGATAGAAGGGTGACTATGTTAATCAGCAATGCTAGAAGGCCTGGCAGAGAAGCAGGCTGAGCTAGCTGGTGATCTAATAAAAGAGGAAACAGATAGCAAACTGGAGTAGATGATAGAAGGGTAAATATGTTACTCAGAAGTGCTAGAAGGTCTGGCAGAAAAGCAATCTGAGCTAGCTAGTGATCTAATAAAAGAGGAAACAGATAACAAACTGGAGTAGCTGATAGAAGGGTGACTATGTTACTCAGAAGAGCTAGAAGGCCTAGCAGACAAGCAGACTGAGCTAGCTGGTGATCAAATAAAAGAGGAAACAGATAGCAAACTGGAGTAGATGATATAAGGGTGACTATGTTACTCAGAAGTGCTAGAAGCCCTGGCAGACAAGCAGGCTGAGCTAACTAGTGATCTAATAAAAGAGGAAACAGATAGCAAACTGGAGTAGTTGATAGAAGGGTGACTGTTACTCAGCAATGCTAGAAGGCCTGGCAGACAAGCAGGCTGAGCTAGCTGGTGATCTAATAAAAGAGGAAACAGATAGGAAACTGGAGTAGATGATAGAAGGGTGACTATGTTACTCAGCAATGCTAGAAGGCCTGGCAGACAAGCAGGCTGAGCTAGCTAGTGATCTAATAAAAGAGGAAACAGATAGCAAACTGGAGTAGATGATAGAAGGGTCACTATGTTACTCAGCAATGCTAGAAGGCCTGGCAGACAAGCAGGCTGAGCTAGCTAGTGATCTAATAAAAGAGGAAACAGATAGCAAACTGGAGTAGATGATAGAAGGGTTACTATGTTACTCAGCAAAGCTAGAAGGCCTGGCAGACAAGCAGGCTGAGCTAGCTAGTGATCTAATAAAAGAGGAAACAGATAGCAAACTGGAGTAGATGATATAAGGGTCACTATGTTACTCAGCAATGCTAGAAGGCCTGGCAGACAAGCAGGCTGAGCTAGCTAGTGATCTAATAAAAGAGGAAACAGATAGCAAACTGGAGTAGATGATAGAAGGGTCACTATGTTACTCAGCAATGCTAGAAGGCCTGGCAGACAAGCAGGCTGAGCTAGCTAGTGATCTAATAAAAGAGGAAACAGATAGCAAACTGGAGTAGATGATAGAAGGGTTACTATGTTACTCAGCAAAGCTAGAAGGCCTGGCAGACAAGCAGGCTGAGCTAGCTAGTGATCTAATAAAAGAGGAAACAGATGGCAAACTGGAGTAGATGATAGAAGGGTGACTGTTACTCAGCAATGCTAGAAGGCCTGGCAGACAAGCAGGCTGAGCTAGCTGGTGATCTAATAAAAGAGGAAACAGATAGCAAACTGGAGTAGATGATAGAAGGGTGACTATGTTACTCAGAAGTGCTAGAAGCCCTGGCAGACAAGCAGGCTGAGCTAGCTGGAGTAGATGATAGAAGGGTGACTATGTTACTCAGAAGTGCTAGAAGGCCTGGCAGACAAGCAGGCTGAGCTAGCTAGTGATCTAATAAAAGAGGAAACAGATAGCAAACTGGAGTAGATGATAGAAGGGTCACTATGTTACTCAGCAATGCTAGAAGGCCTGGCAGACAAGCAGGCTGAGCTAGCTAGTGATCTAATAAAAGAGGAAACAGATAGCAAACTGGAGTAGATGATAGAAGGGTCACTATGTTACTCAGCAATGCTAGAAGGCCTGGCAGACAAGCAGGCTGAGCTAACTAGTGGTCTAATAAAAGAGGAAACAGATAGCAAACTGGAGTAGATGATAGAAGGGTCACTATGTTACTCAGCAATGCTAGAAGGCCTGGCAGACAAGCAGGCTGAGCTAGCTAGTGATCTAAGAAAAGAGGAAACAGATAGCTAACTGGAGTAGATGATGGAAGGGTGACTACGCTACTGAGCAATGTTAGAAGGCCTGGGAGGCAAACAGGCCATACAACTAGCCTACGGAAATACGTATGTAATATACATAAAATATTGTAATTGTATAAATAAATTTTATTCTATTCTAAGAATTCTCTCTTAACATATTCGTCAATCTATTATGTTAACCTAATTGTATTTTGTGGTCATCTGTACACACTTAGAAACGCCTTATTGATCAAGAAGTGCCTTTTCCCCTTCTTTTACTGAACACAGGTGTACCACTGCACTTAGCTTTTCAAACTTCCTCCACTGCTTCTTCTATTTTTCTTTTGAGGCTGCTAACTAAGAACTGATGGTGAACATTAGTGGTGCAGTTTACTGCAAGAGAGTTACAAGACGACGGATAATTAGTTTATCTCGCGAAGGGAAGCGAGCAACAAAGTAGTCCAGATCGATCAAGAACGTCGGGTTCCTTTATTGGCGAATTTCTTTTAAACTTTTAAGTAATCTACTAGTGCTCTTTTATTTCATCTATTAAGCTTAGTAGGTTTCAAAAAAGTAGTGTAGAAAAAAGTTCTATATCGATTTTTTGTCAAAAATGCATGTTTTGAAGACCTCTGAACACTCTTTCCCCAACCTCTTGTAGATAAGGGCCTCCTGTATACTATAACAAGAAAATCCGTTATATTGATTTGAACCGCCTCGCTGACCACGTACACATAAAAAGTTACAAATTTATTTAAATCGAAATATACAGGTTTGTTTCAAAACGACACCGAAAGATTATATCCATTGCGTAATTTATAACTTAACTACTCTGAATTTCGGTGTCGCAGCTTGGAAGTTCTGTTAGGTATAATTTTATGCAGCATTAAATATTACATGATTTTGTGATTAGGCAGTGTAGGAACCACTGATGTTCGAATCTCAAAAGTTATTGGGACGTACCCGCCACGAAAACAAAGGCATTGCTCCTTGGTCTTTATCAGTGACCCTAGCCTACCTTTCAGGTAATGGGACAAAAGACAGACCTGTGAAAAAGTTGACTAATAATTCGGAAAGTTGAAGGTTGCTCTTCAGTGTAAAACTACACATTCCATCCTAACAGAGATGATTTTGCGTGTACTTAGATAACAAATCCAAGCAATATGGAGCGCTATACAAACGTCAAAATAACGGATATGGTTTTGATGGATGGAAGAGCTGAAGGAAGTTCAACGAACACACGATTAATTTAGTTTCATTAAAAATAAAAATATTTACATCAATGATATTGTGAAAGGGTAGAGCCAGACTGAAAAATTCAATGACATAGCCGGGATTTGAACCACGGATCTTCTGGTTTCCGTCCAGCCGCTCCTACCATTTGAGCTACTATGGCCAAAGTGCCAACATGGCATTAAATTCCAACTGACTCGTATTTCTCCCAGTAAAACACTAGGAGTTCTCATAAGCACATGAGACAACTACCTTAATGACGACTCACTGTGCTGTAAGTACTTTTAGGCCCGGTCTTTATAGTTCGGAGCACTATTAGGTACAACTGACTCGTGTTTTTCCTGATAAACCGCTAGGAGTTCTCATAAACACATGAGACAACTACCTTAATGACGACTTACTATGCTGTAAGTACTTTAAGGCCCGGGCTTTGTAGTTCGGACCACTATTAGCTACAACTGACTCGTGTTTTTCCTGATAAACCGCTAGGAGTTCTCATAAACACATGAGACAACTACCTTAATGACGATACAATGCTGTAAGTATTTAAGGCCCGGGCTTTATAGTTCGGACCACTATTAGGTACAACGGACTCGTGTTTTTTTCGATAAAACACTAGGAGTTCTCATAAACACATGAGACAGCTACCTTAATGACGACTTACAATGCTGTAAGTATTTAAGGCCCGGGCTTTATAGTTCGGACCACTATTAGGTACAACTGACTCGTATTTTTTCCGCTAAACCACTAGGGGTTCTCATAAACACATGAGACAACTACCTTAATGACGACTTACTATGCTGTAAGTACTTTAAGGCCCGGGCTTTATAGTTCCGACCACTATTAGGTACAACTGACTCGTGTTTTTCCTGATAAAGCGCTAGGAGTTCTCATAAACACATGAGTCAACTACCTTAATGACGACTTACTATGCTGTAAGTACTTTAAAGCCCGGGCTTTATAGTTCGGACCACTATTAGGTACAACTGACTCGTATTTTTTCCGGTAAACCACTAGGAGTTCTCATAAACACATGAGACAACTACCTTAATGACGACTTACTATGCTGTAAGTATTTAAGGCCCGGGCTTTATAGTTCGGACCACTATTAGGTACAACTGACTCGTGTTTTTCCCGGTAAACCACTAGAAGTTCAAATAAAAAAACATGAGAAAACTACCTTAATGGTGATTTACTACGCTGTAAGTACTTTAAGGCCCGGGCTTTATAGTTCGGACCACTATTAGGTACAACTGACTCGTAGTTTTTCCGGTAAACCACTAGGAGTTCTCATAAACACATGAGACAACTACCTTAATGACGACTTACTATGCTGTAAGTACTTTAAGGCCCGGGCTTTATAGTTCGGATCACTATTAGGTACAACGGACTCGTGTTTTTTCCGGTAAACCACTAGGAGTTCTCATAAACACATGACACAACTACCTTAATGACGACTTACTATGCTGTAAGTACTTTAAGGCCCGGGCTTTATTGTTCGGACCACTATTAGGTACAACGGACTCGTGTTTTTTTCGATAAAACACTAGGAGTTCTCATAAACACATGAGACAGCTACCTTAATGACGGCTTACTATGCTGTAAGTACTTTAAGGCCCGGGCTTTGTAGTTCGGACCACTATTAGCTACAACTGACTCGTGTTTTTCCTGATAAACCGCTGGGAGTTCTCATAAACACATGACACAACTACCTTAATGACGACTTACTATGCTGTAAGTACTTTAAGGCCCGGGCTTTATAGCTCGGACCACTATTAGGTACAACTGAGTCGTATTTTCTCGGTAAACCACTAGGAGTTCTCATAAACACATGAGACAACTACCTTAATGACGACTTACTATGCTGTAAGTACTTTAAGGCCCGGGCTTTATAGTTCGGACCACTATTAGGTACAATTATGTATACACGAGTCGTTTCGAGAATTTAATGTCAAGTTGGCACTTTGGCCATTGTAGTTCAGTGATATTAAGCGGCTGGACAGAGACCAGAGTATCCGTGGATCGAATCCAGGCTTTGACATTGAATTTTTCAGTCTGGTTCCTGCCTTTCATAGTGCGTCCTACAAACGGCAGGTGTGAAAGAACAACTAATTTCCATTAATTGTACCTAATAGTGGTTGTACCTAACTTTTCAACTTCAGTGCATTTTGTTATGATCTTAATTGTACAATAATTTCAACCACTTACTGCAAATACGGGTAGTGTCCGTAAAATGAAGTCTCCAAGGGTCAGGAGCTGTGAGGAACGGTATTACTAGGGATCCGGTAACACTGGCGTGTAGGTTAGTTTCATCCCTTCAAATCCCAACCACAAAGAACCCGTTGCAACCATTCGTCCTGGCTGGGCAGCCGTTTGCGTTGGAACCTCCAAGGGCACTACCGCCAAAGAAATTCATCATCAGTTATGCGAAGTCTGTGAGCCAAAGTAAAAAACGTGCGAAAGTGGGTCAGAGTGTTCAAAGATGGACGTACATATGTCTAGTACGAACAGCGTTCCAGTCGGCCTCCGGTTTCAGCCGAAACAATTGCAAATGTGGAGCAAGAAATACTTAGAGATCGGCGTGTGACAGTTTGCGAGTTGTGCGAACTTATCCCTGAAGTAGGGGAGGGGTTCCGTCCCCTTCATTTGCCGTGGTGCGGGCGCTAAGGACCTTCATCATTCGTGGTACCTCTGACGTTACTACAGGAACCTCGGGCCGAAAATTCGAGCTCCTCCCTCTGGGAGTTGTGCGGATTGGGTTGGTCTCGAGGGCGCAGTGGTTTCCGATAGCCGTGGGAATCGGGTACGTCTTCGGACGGGGTTGAGGGAAGCCATGATATTCCCGGGTACTAGCCTGCAGAGCTAGTAGAAGGTGTGCTAGATCGCTAGGCGGCCCCACCGAGTTCATATCGGTAGTCTTCACCTTTGGTGTTGTCACGCGTAGGTAGCGTATCCACTTCCATCCCGTCTTGTATCCTTGAACTAGATGGGGGCTTGTTAGTAAACCATACAGGGTGATAATTAAAACATTAGGAAATCCTCTCGTATTGCACGGCAGCTGCCCTGTTTTGAACTGATTGTCTTCAGCAGTCCTGAAGTCTAAAGAGAGATAACCTTTGTGGTTGCTTTACTAATAATAATATCAGAACAATTGATAATATAGTTATAATTAAATTACATGACAATTGTGGGAGCTTTGTTTTGTTTAGCGTAAGAAAACAATGCATCAAATTTATTTGTCAGTCGAAAATGTTACTCAATTATAACGTTCAACAATTAGTGTAAATTTTGTTATGTTGTGCAAAACTATCGTCAGAATTAATGAGCAGGCACTTTAAAAAACCTTGCAGCAAGGTAATTGAATTATATGGCATATTTCGGAGGGAATTTATTTGTTGGTAGCGCGGTGCCGAGCGCGCAGTCACTTAACAAAGCAATTACTATTTAATTGTAACGTACTTGTACGTCGGAGCGCGCTCTAATGTCGAAACTAAACGGCTGGAGTATCTGAAGATCATTTATATTGGCTTCTTCAAAAGCTATTGTACTAAATTCACAAAGCGTTCTGCGTCAGCCTTTTATTCTCCTGGGAGATAATGAACCTCTTTCTGACTTTCAATAATCATCTTCAAGTTCACTTGGCATTACGTACCTGCTTCAGAGGCATTCTGATATCGTTAGTAATGTCAAAATGAGACACTTAAATAAACCTGAACAAATATAAATTCATTAGATTCGCAGGAGTTTCTCTCCCCAATATTCGAAAATGTTTACAAAAGTTTAGTTTTCTGTAAATTGAGGAATGTACAAATGCATAAACGATATTTGTATATAAAATAATGGGAGGTTAATAGGAGAGAAATTAAAGTAGTAAGGAGATTTGATTATTTGGGGACAACGTTGAGTTGAGATGGCAGCTGGAAAGAGCAAAAATGATGTCTGTTACAAAAGGTGAAATGGCCATGAGAGTGATAAGATCATGCTACAGTAAACTGCCAGATATAAATGTCAAATGGTTGGAGAGGATTTATACTGCAGTAGTAGAAAACAGAATGTTACATGGATCAGAGGTTTAGCGAGTAGATGAGGCTTGGAGAGAGACTGATAGTGTATAGATCTTTTGTAAATATATATTGGGATTACCAATAGCATCGCCTAATGGAGCAGCACAATTAGAACTAGGCAGGCATTCTACTAAAATTAAAACCTTGTCAAGGGCAATTAAATATTTATACAGAATCACTAACTGGCAATATAATTAAAGAATGTTTTCATATTCAAAAGAGAAGTAACTGGGGTAGGTCTTGGGCACATAAAATGAATGACGTATTGAAGCAGATAGGTATGGGTCATTCTTGGATAAATGCAGAGTATGGGCACAGAGGCTTCTGGAAAGAAGTTAAGCTAAGATTAGAAGATATTGACAGACAAGAAATGTACGCCAATACAAGTGACAAAAGATCACTGAGATTATACAGAGAAATAAAAACAACCTGGGGGAGGGAAGGATATATAGATATATGTAGTAAGTTAGGGCGAGAAGGTTTTGCTTGGGCGAGAACAGGAGTGAGAAACTTGAAAGGTATAGGTCAAGAGAGGGAGCTAGATAAATGTCCATTGTGTGGAGAAGAGAATGCAGATTTCCATTGTATATTATATTGTAGTCAAACAAAGATATGGATAGAGCACACTTGGCTACTTAAATGGGACAGAAAGGTATAGGTCAAGATAGGGTGCTAGATAAATGTCCATTGTGTAGAGAAGAGAATGCAGATTTCCATTGTATATTAAATTTTAGTCAAAAATATGCAGAGAGCAGGCTTGGCTACGAAAATGGGACAGAAAGGCATAGGTCAAGATAGGGAGCTAGATAAATGTCCATTGTGTGAAGAAGAGAATGTAGACCTCCATTGTATATTATATTGTAGTCAAACAAAGATATAGAGAGAGTAGGCTTGGCTACTTAAATGGGACAGAAAGGTATAGGTCAAGATAGGGTGCTAGATAAATGTCCATTGTGTAGAGAAGAGAATGCAGATTTCCATTGTATATTATATTGTAGTCAAACAAAGATATGGATAGAGCACACTTGGCTACTTAAATGGGACAGAAAGGTATAGGTCAAGAGTGGGAGCTAGATAACTGTGCATTGTGTGGAGAAGAGAATGTAGACTTCCATTGTATATCATAGTGTAGTGAAACAAAGATGTGGAGAGAGCAGGCCTGGCTACGTAAATGGGACAGCAAGGTATAGGTCAAGAGAGGGAGCTAGATAACTGTGCATTGTGGGGAGAAGAGAATGTAGACTTCCATTGTATAGTATATTGTAGTCTAATAAAGATATGGAGAGATGAGGCCTGGCTACGTAAATGGGACAGAAAGGTATAGGTCAAGTGAGGGAGCTAGATAAATGTCCATTGTGTGGAGAAGAAAATGCAGATTTCCATTGTATTTAAATTGTAGTCAGACAAAGCTATAGAGATAGCAGGCTTGGCTACGTAAATGGGACAGAAAGGCATAGGTCAAGAGAGGGAGCTAGATAAATGTCCATTGTGAGGAGGAGAGAATGCGGACTTCGATTGTATATTATATTTTAGTCAAACAAAGATAAGGAGAGAGCAGGCCTGGCTACGTAATTGGGACAGAAAGGTATAGGTCAATATAGGGAGCTAGATAAATGTCCATTGTGGGGAGAAAAGAATGCAGATTTCCATTGTATATTAAATTGTAGTCAAAGATATGGAGAGAGCAGGCTTGGCTACGTAAATGTGCCAATTTGCGGGGTGAAGTAGTAATTAGAAAAATTTTGTCAGTAAAAGGGGAAAAGAACCGGAGAAATATAAAGGGAACTATTTAGGGAAAGTTAAAGAGAGATGACTAAGAACAATCCAAATTTCGGGAGCGTACATCTCTCCCATCATCAGAACATTGTCGCAAACCCATTATTTACGATAGCGCGGCGCGGAGCGATAAGGGACAGCTAGTGCCGCGTGGAGAAGAGCTTGCATAAGCAGATAACGTTAGAAGTCGGTAACGTTTGTGTTTTGTCTACTGACAAAAAATTTGGTTTCTTGTTCGTTATAGAACAATCTACAATCGTGAATGGTCGGGTATGAAAAGAAGCCATGGCTAGTTTATAGGTCAGTTGTCAACAGAGGCGGATCGAGAGTTGTAATTGAGCTCTTTGTTGTGGTTAACGACCTTTGTGGATGCCTGCCTCGGTAGCGTAGATGGTAGCATTTCTGCCTCACGTTCAAGAGGTCCCGAGTTCAAATCACGGTCAGGGTGAGTTACTTGGATAAGGGTTTTCCCGGGGTTTTCCTTTATCATGAAAGACGAATGTGGGGTAACTGTAAGCTACATGTACCCCGGACTCATTTGAGCATCTTCTCACCCAATTCATTCAAGAGCCAAGAACTAGGAGCAGGTGCAGGTCGCCCGGATTCTCCCGGCCGGAGGGTTACACGCCACGGTACCTATTCGCTGTGCGGATTTACCCGTGCGGTATAAAAGATAAATGTATTTGCGCAAGCTTGCGTGTCGTTTGGTGAGACGGTGCAGTTGGCCTCTACTGATGCTTCTGGTGCCGGGATATCCCCCCTTGGCGGGGGGACGGTGCCCATTCCACCTCGCTTTGTGTGGTCGCTAGATATCCGTCGAGCAGAGGGGGAACCAGTAGCGAAAGACCAGATGGGAATTTGGTTTTAGGTTTAATAAGAACAGGTCGTGGACGCGCCCCAGGGCACGAATGCAGGTGTTCACCTTCCAGAAATGGCCAAGGCACGAGGTGACCTGGCGCTGATTGGTAGGGGAGGATTAGGGATTAGAGGCAGTCTTTACCTACCAAGGGCATCCTTGGGTTGGCGATAACTCCTCCGTCTCCTGGGGAGACGGTGGTCGTGTTGAACAAGTGAATTCACCAGCTCGTTAGGTTGAGGAGTGATCTCGGCATACAACGTTCGTTCACGCACGACGCCTTCGACGTATGGTATGCCTGCCTGGGTGTGCCGGAAGGGAGATGTGAACCTGCGGTCGGTACCCTAGATCATCCTTAAGGCTCTGTTCTGCATGGCTTGCAGCCTGCGGAGGGTGGTATGAGCCACCGAACCCCAGACCTCGCATCCGTACAGGATCAGAGGCGGGACGATCGCACGGTACTTCCGCAGTTTGAGGCGGATGGACATGGTGGATTGAAAGATAGCGTAGAGTTGCCTGAGCGCAGCGTGGCTGAGAACGGCCTTTGCGCTGACATACGGAGTGAAAGTGAGGCCGCGGTCCAGTTGGATTCCCAGGTATTTGGCGGTTCGAACCCAGGGGATTCTTCTCCGCCGTAACCGCAGGTCTCCTTATGGGCGCCAGCTACGGGTCTTAGTCAGCATGAGAGCGGAGCACTTCTGCGGGCTAATGGCCATCCTCCACTTCTCACTCCACCTGCCAATGGCGAGGAGCTGACGCTGTAGATGGGGAGACAGTAGCGGTCGTTCTTGTTCTGCGCCAGTATGAGGACATCGTCGGCATACTGACACAGAACAGTGCACAGTTCCGTAGGTAGGCCAGACATGTAGGTGGCGAAGAGTATCGGGGACAGAACACTGCCTTCCGGAACCCCAGCCGCTATGGGTCTGACAGAGGATAGCTTCCCCTTGACCCGCAATCTGAAGGTGTGGACCTTGAGGAAGCTGCTGAGTATTGCCAGGTAGGGACGGGGGAGTTGTGCTTCTTTGAGTTTGAACAACAACCACTGGCGCCACGTGGTGGCGAAGGCCTTCTCCACGTCCAAGAGCACAGCGATGGTTTTGAGGCCGTCCTGGAATTCCAGGGCCCAATTCATTCACCATATGACTTAACGTTGGAGGACGTAAATGAAAAAAAAAAGACCTTGGTAGATTGTAATTGTGTATTAGACGTAATGATGCTACTGTAAGTGTTAACATACGGAAATAAATAACATTTTGAGTTTCTGCAGGTTGGACTTTTAATTCTACGAACCCACAAAGTCACAAGATCATAAAAAATATTATAACCACAAATGTGTAACTGATTATAACACAGATATAGACAAAGACAAAACACTACCAGTACTCGCATCACTGAACAAAAGAAGCTACTTTCAGTAAATTAAATGCCAGTTCAGGAGATGGCATGAATACAGAAACTTAATTGGGTCAAGAAGCGTAACTATTTAACTTAATGATGAAGCTGTATAGATCTGTGCTTAAGTCGACCTCCACTTTCGTGGTTGGCTTCTAAGAGGAGCTGAACTGAAATCCAGCATCAGGATTAAGCGTGCTCCTCTCGGAGGAAATGGCCAAAGCCTCCTTAGCTCTCCGCTCCCAGTTACTGCTGCATTTTGCCAAGACCATCGTCTTCCGAAAGTTGGCTCTAAGGTCGATATCAAAAGAATGCGTTGCCAGCCCTGAATTCTCAGGGAATGCGGTACACCGCCGGAACTTGCAAGTCCAGTTTGTCTTTTAGCAGTCTCAACAGATGTTTAATCTTCGGAGGTAACTTGCGGCTGCTTCTGGACTTACTGTTTACTTACCAAGGTTACTGAGGTTACAAAAGTTACTACTGACTTTGATTAAACTAATGCATGTTTGACTAATTCTTATGATGATATTCATCGCGAGATCTGTGAAGTTTAAGGACAAAACATTATGAGTGATGGAAATGGGTGAGAGCATTTAAAGATGGCCGCACAAATGTGCATGATGAACGGAGTGGACGTCCTGCGGTCGTTACTGCAGATTTTGTGCAGAAAGTGGACGAAAAGGTGATAGAAAACAGACGCTTTACAATTTCATCATTGTGCGACTATTTTCCCCAATATTCTCGTACTGTTTTGTATCGCATTGTGACCGAGAACTTGAAATATCGGAAATTGTGTTCACGTTGGGTTCCGAAAATGTTGACGGATTTGCACAAAACCCAACGTTTAGGCAGTGCATTGACTTTCCTTGAGCGGTACCACAAAGAAGGTGAAGATTTTTTAGACCAAATTGCTACTGGTGACAAAACATGGGTGGCCTACGTCACACCGGAATCGAAACAACAATCCATGGAATGCGACATTCATCATCACCCACAAAAGTGAAGTTTAAGCAAACAGTTTTTGCCCGGAAAATCATGTGCACAGTTCTTTTGGGACAGAAAATGAGTATTGCTAGTGGAGTTTCTGCCTCGTAATCAGACAATCAATGCAGCGTCTTATTGTGAGACATTGAACAATCTGCGCCGTGCAATCCAAAACAAAAGACATGGCAAGTTGAGTAAGGGTATCGTTTTGCTTCATGCCAATGCCCGTCCACATGTGGCTAATCGGACCAAAGATCTCATCAAATCTTTTCAATGGGAAACTCTAGATCATCCTCCATACAGCCCTGATCTGGCACCCAACGACTGCCATTTTTCCTGCACTTGAAGAAACATCTGGGCGGTCAGCGTCTTCAAGACGATAACGAAGTCAAAACAGTTGTGATACAGTGGTTAACACGTCAGGCGGCAGAATTTTATGAGGAGGGTATTCAAAAACTGGTGCGACGTTATGTTAGGTGCCTCAATATTCACGGAAATTATGTAGAAAATTAGATTAAGGCACAGGATTTCTAGTAAAAATGAAATTATTGTGATATCTATGCACGTCATTTTTTAATTCCAAAACGGTACTGACTTAAAAAACATGCCTCGTACCTTTTGTTGCGAAAAACAGTTCCGATGGATTCCGTGTTATTTAACTGATGTTTCCAATACTCTCCCATTTCTAAAATGGGAAATCGATATTCATTTGTTTATTCCTTGAACTTACTAAGACAATGTCATCATTTACTCAACAAGTTTTAAAACATTGAGTGTTACTTAAAGTCTACTGTATTCGCTTGTAACTACAATAAGATAATGTTTATCTTGGAGCAGATAGAGCAATAAGTGTTTGTACAAGAGTAGAGAAAGTCATGTATATAAAACATTTGACTATCACTTAAAGTCTACTGTATTCCCTTTTAACTGCAGTAAGATAATGTTTATTTTAAAGTAGATAGAACAATAAATGCCAGTAATAATGGTTTGTAGAAGAGTAGAGAAGGCTATGTAAACGTGACAGAATCGACTGGTAATATTACAGGTCGCATACAAATGTCATTAACCCCTCTACTTGGCCATAAGAGGGTTATTATTGATATACTCATTGTGCTGGAGGAGGAATTAAAGAAACTCTGGATCGATGGGCTAAATGTCGTTCTGACTGGGCCGTTTTCAAAACGGGGCAGGGAGATTTACATTCGCGGCCAGAGAAACTTGGTCATGCATCCCGAGGGACTTGGCACCGGTCGGCTTCTCCCGACCTCTGTTCCCTCAGGAAGTTCTCAGGTATACCTACACACTATTTTACTGCAGAAGCGAAAAAAAACTCTCCCCGCTTTATTTATACAAGTACAGAAGTTAGCCGAGCGTGGCAGCACCAGCCTAAAGC
This sequence comes from Mantis religiosa, assembly GCA_030765055.1. Classification (NCBI taxonomy): domain Eukaryota; kingdom Metazoa; phylum Arthropoda; class Insecta; order Mantodea; family Mantidae; genus Mantis; species Mantis religiosa. Next base: position 259,156,834 of record CM060947.1, on the reverse strand, counting down.
AATTTTGAGACTGTTTCACTAACTTTCCCCACTGGGACATGCCTTTTTTTATTAATAAAAAAACACAACTCTCCCTGTTTCCAAGTGAAAGATCAAGAAATAATCAAATCATAGAACAGTAACCAAAATACTGCAAATCTGCATTCAGTAAAACGAACTAGTTCATAGCCCCAGAGGATTCTACACTGGAATTTGTGTTTCATGACTTAGGGCGGCGCTTTATTCACTCACTAACTGTACAAAAATCGCCATTCCTTTTATCCAACGCAATGTGACAACATGGCAACGTCAACTTGTACTAAACATACTTCATTTGTAAATAAACTGTCACTAATTTGTTATTAAAACCGTCCTCGCGTCAGTTGCGTTACTTAATTTCATTTTTATTAGGATAAAAAGTAATGGGCTTTTTTTATTTTGGTGATTTGAAAATTTATAGGGTGTGCTGTTTGTGCTATTTACAGAATGCCATGGCTAGTGTTGTGTACATTGTGAAGCAAGTATATATTGGCGAACAAAGTTCCTCGTTGTCGGCAGTTTGAAACAAATAATGTTGATCTCAGGGTAAAGAAATGAGGTTAATCTCAGGGAACGCGTGGATATGTATGAGAAGGATAGTTTTAATGACACTGGGTTCCCCTTTTCAAACTGTTTTAATGACTGCTTCTTTTATCAGAACATCAAACTTGAAGTTGCCGTCCAAGGATTACCAATATCACTGTTTAAAGTTACTGAAGGCGGAATGCTTGTTTAGTTACGTATAAACCGACAAATATCTTCTCTCATTAATTCTGGTCTCCCTCGACCAAGACAGAAGAAGTGGACTGCCTTAATCGGACTCACGCCGTGGACTCAATATCCTCCCAGGTGCGCGTGGGAGTGTGTGTCACTTTCACTTCATTCAACCAAAGATTCCCTTTGTGATTATTTTGTCATGCCATTATTAAGCGTCTGAAGAATGCCTATTTAAACAGTAAAGTGATATCCCTTAGAATTTTGTTTTTCCCTTGTCTTTTGTTACACAGCTGAACCAACTGCATCTGTTCGTGTCGTCCATCATGATTCTTTACTTATAGCAATCCTTTAATTTCGGTATCAATTGTGAGCATGTATCAGCCTTCAGTTGTTAATATACAGTCACAAAATGCAGATAACAAATTTGAACTTTAAATATTTCTAAAACACTATTGGAAAAAAGATTATAAAGTTGCTGTCGTAGCTCGAAGAATATGTGAAGTGGAAGGAGAAGGTGTCGTTAGTCAGCGTGTCGCACAACGTTGGTTCCAACGTTTCAACAATGGAGACCAAAACAGTAAAGATTTACCACGTTCTGTAAGACATAAAGTATGGAATATACAGAATACACACCATGTTTTACGAAAAAATCCGTATCAAAAGATGCCATACATTTCAAGACAGAAGCTGTAGATCTATACCTCATGAACTGGCACCTCAACAGCTAAATATATAATGGATATCTGTCGTCAGCTTATCCGCATAAATGATAGATTCGTCAGGATTTCTGTCACTTTCATGAAAAATTGATGTATTCAAAAATCCTTACACCTTGATATAGTGGTTTGATCCCCACCAACCTGTCATAGTCCTCTCATCATTTTGCTGGATCAAGTCAAACAAAGTAGGTCTCAAATACTCAGCATAGAATTACAATAAAGGAAATTTTGTACCGTGGTCTGAAAAGTTTCCGACCTCAACACGAAGATTACAGCACTCCTAAACATAAGCTAGGGAATGTCGTTGTTCATTTGTTGTCAGTTACTCACCAAACCTTCAGTCATTTTGGACGCTCAGTTGATATGCAACAGTCATTTGAGTGAGTTTATGTGAGTGCCTTTATGAAAATGGACAAAATCGAGTATCGAGCTGTCATTATATATTTGTATTTGAAAATCAATACGCCTACGCATATCAAAGATGAGTTGGATTCTGTGTATGGGGACCCTGCACCATCATTTATTGTAGTGAAACTTTGTGCAGCTAAATTTAAACGTGGCGGTAACAGCTTGGGGACGATGGACGTTCAGGACGTCCAAAAACTGCAACTACCTACGAAAATATCGCCAAAGTTAACCAAATGGTGCTAGACGACCGGCGAATTAAAGTGTGAGATAGCAGAACCCATGAACATGTCAAAAGAACGTGCTTGTCTCAAATTAATTCAACAAATAGACACAAGAAAGCTCTCCAAACGTTGGGTGCCGCGATTGCTCACGAATGAACATTTCGAACGCTGCCCGTTTCGGTAGCGTAGATGGTCGCATGTCTGCCTCACGTTTTTTTTCTCATAAAAATATATATCTATGTATACAGATATATTTATTCTTTTTCTGTTTTTCCTTATTTAACCGTTTTTTTCATTATTTACATTTATTTTGTTATATATTTTCCTTACTTTCACACATATTCACTATGCACATAAACACCCATGCCCAAAGCGGGACTCGAACCCGCGACCCTCTACGCGGCGGAACGCTAGAGACCATAGCTACGAGGGCCGGCACATTCAAGAGGTCCGGAGTTCGAATCTCGGTCGAGGGGAGTTACCTGGATAAGGTATTTTCCGGGGTTTTCCCTTATCCTGAAAGACGAATGCTGGGTTACTCTAAACTCGATGAACCCCAGACGCATTGAACATCATTTCACCCATTTCGTTTATTGTCCGATATGACTAATTATTGGAGGACGTAAATTAAAAAAAAAAATCTAACACTCTGTTGGCGCACTTTAGGCGGAGTAATTTCGAGTTTTGGTGCCGATTTATTACTGTAGATGAAACTTGGATACACCATCATACGCCCGAAACAATAATACAGTCCAAACAGTAAATGGGGAACCAGCTCCAGAAATGTAAAAACTGTTGTTTTTTTCGATTGGGAGAGTGACGGCGACAGTTTTATAGTGATAGTTATGGAGTGATTTTAATTGATTATCTTCAAAAAGAAAAACCCGTTACAGGAGCATTCTACGCATCATTACTTGACAAGCTGAAGGCAGAACTTGCGGAAAAACTGGCACATTTACAGAAAAAGGAAATCCTGTTTCACCAAGACAGCGCACCGTCTCACACCTCAGCGGTTGCAATGGCGAAAATCCACGAATTACGCTATGAACTGCTTGACTCAACAGATCTAGCCCCAAGCGACTTCTTTTTGTCCCCTCATGTGAAAATTGAGCTCGGAGGACAGAGATTTTTGTCAAATGAAGAGGCAATCACCTTCCTGAACAATTATTTTGCAGAGAAAAAGGCCGTGTACCGTTTGGAGGGTTTACAGAGATGGGAGCATCGCTGGGAGAAGTGTGTAGAGTTACAAGGAGACAATGTTGAAAAACGCCGAGTACTATTTGGATGGGTTACAGAGATGGAGCATCGCTGGGAGAAGTGTGTAGAGTTACAAGGAGACAATGTTGAAAAACGCCGAGTACTATTTGGACGGGTTATAGAGATGGGAGCATCGCTGGGAGAAGTGTGTACAGTTACAAGGAGACTATGTTGAAAAACGCCGAGTATTATTTGGACGGGTTACAGAGATGGAGCATCGCTGGGAGAAGTGTGTAGAGTTACAAGGAGACAATGTTGAAAAACGCCGAGTACTATTTGGATGGGTTACAGAGATGGAGCATCGCTGGGAGAAGTGTGTAGAGTTACAAGGAGACTATGTTGAAAAACGTCGAGTACTATTTGGACGGGTTACAGAGATGGAGCATCGCTGGGAGAAGTGTGTAGAGTTACAAGGAGACTATCCTGAAAAATAACAATTATATCTGACAAAAAAAGTCTTGCACCTTTATTAGTTATGATAAATCACACCTCATGAGAACTTCAAGGACCAACAGGTAAAAATACAAATAAGATGATAAAATAAGATAACAAATATTCTTAAATCTGAATCAATTTTATAGTGTTAATTTATATTTATTTACACATATTTATAGTGCAATGTTTGAAGTGTGTAAATTTCGACATTTGTATCCAAAGTTGAATGAAACTAACTCTGTGTGTAGAAAGACGATTTAAGAAGCTTCACAAAGGCCTGTTAACGAACCTAACCTCACTACAATAAAGACATTCAATTGTCCCCAAATTCTCCTTCTGCTTTTTTCTTCTGCCACCTATTCACGGCCTTAATTGAATTGCTGTCTTCATTTGTTTTTGGATGTTCCTTCGCTTGGCTGGATCGATAAGATAAGACATGCTTTGGCGTGTAGCAAATGTTCAAACTGTGTTTGTTGACTCTACTTTCTGTGGCTTAGGACGTTTCTTTCCCCCTAACAACGTTACTTGTGCATTTCTCTTACGTCAAACTGAGGAAGTTTATTGAGAACTTTAAAGAATTCGGCATTAAAACATTTTAGCTCTATGGCAAATGCAGGATGTGTTGTTTTCGCCCCAAAAATCAATTTTAGTGATAAAAAGGTACAGTAGAGGTTGCATATACGAGAAGGACGTGAGCAAAACTATTTAAAATTGTTACCTACTATTTCATTCACATATGAAATACATCATTAGAATTTATGTAACCTACATTTCCTTGAACACATTTTGCCACATCGTTGTACAAGTTTGAAGTGCCATGCGACTGTTTTGTTTTAACTCCTGATGAAGGAAACCCATTTCAGTCTGTCACAAATCATCACCATCATTTTCCGCCTCTGTTGTATGTGGGCCTCAAGTTCAAGAGGCCTCGAGTTCGAATCTCGGAGAGAACGACGACAATTTTCCAAGTTTTTCCCTTATACTGAAGAATGATTTTAAGCTCTATCCATGGATTCACTTCAATATTTCATTCATCGTCCGATATGACATGACGTTGGAGGTTTCCCCTTTACCTGAAAGATGAATTTCTGGTAACTTTAAGATCTATGTACCCTGTACTCATTTGAACATAATTTCATTCATCGACCGATTATGTCAACGTTGGAAGCTTTCTCTTATCCTGAAAGATGAATGTCTTATTACTCTAACCTCAATATAACCTGCGCTCATTTGAACATCATTTCATTCGTCATTCGTAATGATATAGCATTTAGTCATGTATATAAAAAACTTGACACCATTAATTTTTCTGATTCCTTTGGATATACGAAGAGAGAGTAATTTATAGAGGTCAGCTTGAAACATTTCACTATCACTTAAAGTCCACTCCATTTCCTTTTAGCTACAATAAGATAATGTTTATCTCGAAGTACAGGGATGGGCAGCTAAGTCCCCAGCCTCAGATACAGATGGCACCACTTGGCCAGTTTGACGGATATCATCATACCATTCAGCTGGGAACTATCCTAGATCCATAGTCATACGTCAATAGCTTGTGTATTTTCGGAATGACAGCATTTCAAAGAAGATAATTGTAGACGTTTCACGAAAATGGAAGATTTGGAAAAACCAGCAGTGACTAATACTTCCATTTAAACGGCTTAGCGGCTAAAGAAATCAAGGAGGCAATATACAGTACATTAAAAGACACTGTCCCTTCATATACAATGATTAAAAGGTTGGCTGTAGAGTTTAAAATGTGACGTACGAGCACTAGTGATGAGTCTCGCTCTGGACGTCCGGTGGAAGTTACAACTACAGAGATCATTGAAAGACACTGTCCCTTCATATACAATAACTAAAAGGTGGGTTGTAGCGTTGAAAATGGGACGTACGAGCACTAGTGATGAGCCTCGCTCTGGACGACCTGTGGAAGTCACAACTACAGAGATCATTGAAAGACTCTGTCCTTTCATATACAATGATTAAAACTTGGGTTGTAGAGTTTAAAATGGAAGATACGAGTACTAGTGATGAGCCTCGCTCTGAACGTTCTGTGGAAGTCACAACTCCAGAAATCATTGAAAGACTCTGTTCCTTCAAATACAATAATTAAAAGATGGATTGTAGAGTTTAAAATGCGACGTACTAGTACTAGTGATGAGCCTCGCTCTAGATGTCCTGTGAAAGTCACAACTCCAGAGATCATTGAAAGACTCTGTCCCTTCATATACAATAATTAAAAGGTTGGTTGTACAGTTTAAAATGGGACGTACGAGTACTAGTGTTGAGCCTCGCTCTGGACGTCCTGTGGAAGTCACAACTACAGAGATCATTGAAAGACACTGTCCCTTCATATACAATGATTAAAAGGTGGGTTGCAGAGTTGAAAATAGGACGTACGAGTACTGGTGATGAGCCTCGCTCTAAACGTCCTGTGGAAGTCACAACTCCAGAGATCATTGAAAGACTCTGTACCTTCATATACAATGATTAAAAAGTTATGTTATAGAGTTTAAAATGGGACGTACGAGTACTAGTGATGAGCCTCACTCTGGACGTTCTGTGGAAGACACAACTACAGAGATCATCGAAAGACTCTGTCCCTTCATATACAATAATTAAAAGGTTGGTTGTAGAGTTTAAAATGGGACGTACGAGCACTAGTGATGAGCCCCGCTCTGGACGTCCTGTGGAAGTCACAACTACAGAGATCATTGAAAAACTCTGTCCCTTCATATACAATGATTAAAAGGTGGGTTGTAGAGTTTAAAATGGGACGTACGAGCACTAGTGATGAGCATCGCTCTGGACGTCCTGTGGAAGTCACAACTACGCAGATCATTGAAAAAATCTGTCCCTTCATATACAATGATTAAAAGGTGGGTTGTAGAGCTTAAAATGGGACGTGCGGGTACTAGTGATGAGCATCGCTCTGGACGTCCTGTGGAAGTCACAACTACGGAGATCATTGAAAAACCCTATCCCTTCATATACAATGATTAAAAGGTGGGTTGTAGAGTTTAAAATGGGACGTACGAGCACTAGTGATGAGCCCCGCTCTGGACGTCCTGTGGAAGTCACAACTACGGAGATCATTGAAAAAATCTGTCCCTTCATATACAATGATTAAAAGGTGGGTTGTAGAGCTTAAAATGGGACGTGCGGGTACTAGTGATGAGCATCGCTCTGGACGTCCTGTGGAAGTCACAACTACGGAGATCATTGAAAAACTCTATCCCTTCATATACAATGATTAAAAGGTGGGTTGTAGAGTTTAAAATGGGACGTGCGGGTACTAGTGATGAGCATCGCTCTGGACGTCCTGTGGAAGTCACAACTACGGAGATCATTGAAAGACTCTGTCCCTTCATATACAATGATTAAAAGGTGGGTTGTAGAGTTTAAAATGGGACGTGCGGGTACTAGTGATGAGCCTCGCTCTGGACGTCCTGTGGAAGTCAGGACTCCAGAGGTCATTAAAAGAATTGTTGACACCTGATCAAAAGTTGCTAAGAAAAACTGTTTCTGTTAAGAATCTGTTGGTCTACCGTAAATATCCCACTGAACTTTTGAGGCGGCTTATTACCATGGACGTAATTTGAATACATCACTACACTCCGGAAAATAAATTAGTCAAAACGGTGGATTGCGCCAGGTGAACTAACTCCAAAAGAAGCCAACTTAATTTTTTTATTTAACAACATTATGACAAGTGTTTTCTGGGATGCACAGGGAATTATTTCCATTGAATTCTTGGAAAAGGGTAAAAGTATCCCCGGTGACTACTGCGCAAGCTTACTACAACGTTTGAACGGTGAGGTGAAACGATAAAAACCTCATTTAGCAAAGAAAAATTCCTGATTCTATAAACCAGTACTCCGGCCCATCGTACAGACATTGTAATGGGAAACATGTGTGAATTAAAGTGAAATGTGTAGTGTTTAACGCCCGCTTTTACTACATACGGCACCGCAGGCGTGTGAATTAAAGTTTGAATTGTTTGAACATCCACTTTACTCCCCAGATCTAGCACCCAGTGACTATCTTCTGTTCCCAAACCTCAAAAACTGTCTTGGAGGACGAAGATTTTGCAGCAAGTGTGAGGTCATGGATGCAAAGATGGTTTAATTAAATTAGAGCACTGATATGGCAGATGTTTTAATCTTTCTGGAAGTAATGTTGAGAAATAAAGAGAATATATATGTAGTCCAGGGACTTTATGCCGATCCACGGAGATGATGCAATTAGTGTTTGTGTGGATAGGTTTGCATCGGAGTAGAGTAAGTCATGTGAGTATCACATTAACTAGATTCATTGTTGTATGGTGTTTAGCAGGTAAAAATGACGAGAATGCAGTGCAGTGCTAAACCTCTGGGGAGACATGCACGCATACTGCATCAGACGTAGGTGGCGTAGAGGTTGCGTAACTTCAATTACACTGAAGCATTACTGACCAGCTCTCGTTATTCTCAGTTCGAGATTTGCACTGCGTGTCTCAGAATTTGAGGCATCTGTTACATAACTTGACGGACTTCGCTCGGCTACTGTGCAAAGCACACGATTCTATTTTGTTTTGATTTATGCACACATGCGAACAACAAATGTGTGTAATATTTTCAACGCTGGGAATATTGTTCAAATACCAAACGTGGGTTGACATTCAAATATTATTTTACTCAACTCTCGTGCTTGATTGCCATGAATATGCACAATACGGTAAACGTCATGATGAATTGTTAATTATTTTGCATATATAGCTGGAGCGATACTAGAAATGTTTGATCTGTCATTAGTTCTAAACAAAAATTAACTTTGTTTACACTTGACGGCTATTTAAAATGTTTTTAGAGTGGATTATCGTATAACGTGTTCGTTTTGCTGGTAATTGTTTTTTAATTATCCGCATTAAAATGTTTTGTGTTCATCCAAGCAGTGGTGTTGCTATAAAGCAGTCACAGATCTTTTTTTTTTTTTTTTTTAGGATTTTGCGTTGTTTAACCTAAAATACATGCAGGTCGCTTCCGGAATACGAGGCCACGCCGTGGCTCAGTGGTGAGACCGCTTGGCTCTCACCAAGGCGGCCCGGTTCGATCCCAGGCGACCTTAAAGTGAGATATGTGGTGGACAACACGGCGCTTGGGCGGGTTTTGTCCGGGACCTCCGGTTTCTCCCGCCATCTAATTCCACCGGTGCTCCATCTTCATCTCATGTATCATCAGTGTCATCGCCTGCGGTGCCGTATGTAGTAAAAGCGGGCGTTAAACACTACACATTTCATTTCCGGAATACGATGAATCCTATTGAAGACCAAAATATATGATTGAGTAGTGAATTTAAAAGAGAGAATTTTTTATTTGTTTGTGAAATGTTTAAACAAGATCGATATACCTTTATGGGTATGTCATGCTACAAATGTGTAGCTACAAAACAAGAATGAACATGGATTGAGCTAATTACGGTTATCGTACTGTCTTTATGTTGCCAGTTCCATGGCTAGCGGTTGACAGAGAGGGAAGGTATATCTGTCCTTGTCTCACCGAATCTACCTAGCAAGTATCATAGAGATGCTGAGATGTACCATGATACAGATGCTGACAGATACGTTTGCATGTGCCAGAGATCATATACATAATCTGAACCATAAAACCTTGAACTGGAGAACACTTCCCTTACGTAGCTATCGTTCGGATGCACACAAAACAAAATGATTCAAATTAGATACGTTCTACGAAAGATGGTGTTTGTTACAGAGAAACAAAATAATGACATTTCAATTTGTGAATATAGTTTCTATTTTAATGACGGCCGCGCCGTGGCTCAGTGGTTAGACCTCTTGGCTGTCACAAAGGTGGCCCGGGTTCGATCCCAGGCGACCGCAAAGTGAGACTTGTGGTGTACAACACGGCGCTGGGGAGGGTTTCCTCCGGAACCTCCGGTTTTCCCCGCCATCTCATTCCACCGGTGCTCCATCTTCATCTCATGTACCGTAGAGGAGGTCATCCGTCCCCTTCAGCTGCCGTGGTGCGGGCGCTGCACTCGTGGTACCTCTGACGTTACTAGAGGAACCTCGGGCCGAACATTCGAGCCCCTCCTTCGGGAGCTGTTCGGATTGGGATGGTCTCGAGGGGGCAGTTGTTCCCGATACCCGTGGGAATCGGGTACGTCTCCTGACGGGGTTGAGGGAAGCCATTAATTCTCCCGGGTACTAGCCTGCTAAGCTAGTAGAAGGTGTGCTAGATCGCCAGGCGGGCCCACCGAGGTCATATCGGTAGCCTTCACCTTTGGTGTTGGCGCTCGTAAGTGGCGAATCCACTTCCATCCCGTCTTGTGTCCTTGGACCAGATGGGGGGAGGGCTTGTTTGTAACCCAGGTCTTGTCCTATAGAAAGCCCCACGCAGGACGCCGAGCGCTCTTCAACCCTCTGGTTGAAAGAGGCCCGGGTCTTGTTCCTAGTGGTTCAAGACTAATGGAAGTAGAACCTCTGGACTCAACTCAACTGTCACCGCCTGCGCCCATAGGGGAGGGAATCCGTCCCCTTCAGCTGCCGTGGTGCGGGCGCTGCTTACCCTTAGCACTCATGATACCTCTGACGTCACTAGAGGAACCTCGGGCCAAACATTCGAGCCCCTCCCCCTGGGAGCTGTTCAAATTGGGTTGGTCTCGAGGGGGAAGTATCTTCCCGTCACCCACGGGAAATTGGATACCTCCGGCCAGGCTACGGCCGCCCTGAGGGGGTAGACTGTCGCCTCATTAGTCCCGGGTACTAGCCTGCACAGCTAGTAGCTGGTGTGCTAGATCAGCGGCAGCCCTACCAAACTTATTTGGTAGCTGGTTCATTAAGGACTGGCGCGTTAGTGGCGTATCACTCACGTGATAAGCTGTAACATTAATTCTCGACTGTACACGAAATTTCGTAGCTTCGAAAATGTCTTTAATTGAAATTTCTTTGTAAAAGGAATACACTATAACAAGGATATTTGTATCCTTCTTAAGTAAAATCTTATGATTTATTTTGCAGTTACTACTAGGTACACCAGCACTAGGCTAGCTGAGCAGTATATTTACTAACTTTGAAAAGCACGTGTACACTCTTAAAAGATCACCACTTTACTGAATGTAAGGTACAAAATGCAACTGCAGCATATCACGTGTGTGATTTTCTTCACTTAGAGTTAATGATTCTTTTATTTGTACTCAGACGTATTATCTTTCCATATCTCCGAAACCAGATGTGCTACAGACACGGGGTTAGACAGTAATTATAAAAGAATAGATCTGCATCCTATGGAAACAAAATAATTCTTTAATTGGTATATTTAGAGGGCGCAAAGGAATTAGCCTAGTGTTGAGTAAGGCGAGCCAGTATGACCATGACCATGTGGTGCTGACTTGCTGTATATAGCCAGAAGGTTTCTGCTGCGCGCCCAAACGTTAAGGGTTTTACCCCAGGTAAGGTATTTGAAAACGGTATTTTGTAGGATGGATATTGTGTAGCATTTGAGGTTGATGAATTTTGTGAGGTAACAATTATTGTACCTTAGGGATGAAAGGACAGCATGCAATACCCAGCATCCTGGTGTTTTTAATTTAATTTAGGTTGGGGAGAATTTTGTTGCTAAACAACTTAGGAGATTATGTGGAGCTCAGCTTTAGCTGCTGTTAGGGTTAGCTCCTGGGATATCTTGGGTGCCCGAATGCCATACGGGGGACCCGATGTTGTCTAGAACGGCGTCTAGTGGAGTCATAATCTCCCAGTGATCTAACAAGGGCGCTTCTATGAGTTGGTAAAATTGCGTAGAATTTTGATGCCCGACGCCTAACTTCATTCTCCACGTATGGAAATCCCGAGGCTTCGTGAAGCAACATTGTAGGAAAATAGCGACTCAAAGAATAGGTAGACCGTAGCCCTCTATTCCATGCACGTTGAAGTCATGCCAACCAGCTGTCGGTGGCCATGCCCCAGATCTCGCAGGCATATAGCATCACGGGGATCCCCAGCGCTTGGAAGAGGTACAACCTCAGGACAAGCGGCATCGAGCTCAACCCCAGCATAGGATACAGGGAAGCGATTGCTCCCTGTATCCTTGCCGCTAGGTCTCTGATGTGTTGGCGAAAGGTTAGGCCTCTATCCAATGTTACTGCAAGGTATCGGACAGAGTTAGTCCACTCTAAACGACCTCGTAAGCTGAAGTTGGGGCAGTCTGCGGGGGTGTGGCGCTTTTTGAAAAGTATGGCGTGGCTTTTGTCCGGATTTACGGACATCCCCCTACGCCGGCACCACTGTTGTGTGAGACGGAGGATGAACTGTACAACGTTGCATGCACCGCACTAGCCTATAGCGATAGATCAGCCACGGCATTCATTCATTCCTATTTTGTAGCTACCTTAGGCGTTCCATCTTCTAACCATACACGACTATGCGATTTCAAAATAAGTCCGTATGGATCTTTAAAATATTTATTTTTTCTGTTCCTAAACATCCCGTACGATCTTATAATTCCAAACACATTTTTGCAATTCAGTTCTAATTTGCTAAAGGTGATCACCACTGATACAACCCTGATTTCGATTTGTTTTTCTCTCCAGAATTAAAGACATAAGAGTCACTTTGTTGTCATCGGATGAAACAATGGAAAATAAAAGAGCTTGAATCCTGCTGAGTCTGAAAAGATGTGAAATATTTAAAAAAAAATATTCTAAGGTAGTTTTTGATCAGCGATTTTAAACTGTTGCAACTGTAAACGCTGTATAAGAATAATTATAATCAGGAATGTTGAAACAGCCTCTTGAACTCTCATTTCAATCAGTTTTACTGTCACTGTATAATGTATTTCAATTTCTAAGAAAATTTAGCTTAGCTTCCATTGTTACCTCGAAACGTCAAGCAGTTCTTTCTTTGTCACTTCACTTTCTTTGACGACGTAACAGCGTAACCAAGCAGGAATGAAGAACAATCGAACGAGGAACGTGTTCCCTAACTCACTGACGTCAGCCTTTGCGAAGCTCTTAAGTTTGAGAGACTTACTCGCTTCGAGATGAAGACGATTTTATTACCTGGGATTACTACCTGCCATGTTTAAGCGCTGCCTATTTGTTTAGACCTCCAAACGACCTTGAGTGATAAGTTACTGCGTCACAGGATTAAGTAGAACAAGAAATTCAATTCTGATATTACTTCATATTTTAAACGAAATACACAAATAAAATTACTTATGCAACTATAACATTTCTCTACACATATTTCAACAAATTATTCCTTGCGAACACCTCTTCCATCATCTGCGTCAAGATAAACATTAACTTATTGTAGTTACGAGTGAATAAAATAAACTGAGTGATAGACAAAATGTTTTATATACATGAATTACTCTACTCTTGTACAAACACTTATTGCTCTATCTACTTCAAGATAAACATTATCTCATTGTACTTACAAGGGAATACAGTAGACTTTAGGTGACAGTCAAATGTTTTATATACATGACTTTCTCTACTCTTGTACAAACACTTATTGCTCTATCTACTTCAAGATAAACATTATCTCATTGTACTTACAAGGGAATACAGTAGACTTTAGGTGACAGTCAAATGTTTTATATACATTACTTTCTCTACTCTTGTACAAACACTTATTGCTCTATCTACTTCAAGATAAACATTATCTCATTGTACTTACAAGGGAATACAGTAGACTTTTTGACAGTCAAATGTTTTATATACATGACTTTCTCTACTCTTGTACAAACACTTATTGCTCTATCTACTTCAAGATAAACATTATCTCATTGTACTTACAAGGGAATACAGTAGACTTTATGACAGTCAAATGTTTTATATACATGACTTTCTCTACTCTTGTACAAACACTTATTTATCTATCTACTTCAAGATAAACTTTATCTTATTGTAGTTACAAGGGAATACAGTAGACTTTAGGTGACAGTCAAATGTTTTATATACATGACTTTCTCTACTCTTGTACAAACTCTTATTGCTCTATCTACTTCAAGATAAACATTATCTCATTGTACTTACAAGGGAATACAGTATACTTTAAGTGATAGTCAAAATGTTTTATATACATGACTTTCTCTACTCTTGTACAAACACTTATTGCTCTATCTACTTCAAGATAAACATTATCTTATTGTACTTACAAGGGAATACAGTAGACTTTAGGTGACAGTCAAATGTTTTATATACATTACTCTCTCTATTCTTGTACAAACACTTATCGCTCTATCTACTTCAAGATAAACATTATCTTATTGTACTTACAAGGCAATACAGTAGACTTTAAGGTACAGTCAAATGTTTTATATACACCACTCTCTCTACTCTTGTACAAACACTTATTGCTCTACCTACTTCAAGATAAATATTATGCTATTGTAATCACAAGGGAATACAGTACACTTTAACTGACAGTCAAATGTTTCATATTCATGACTCTCTCTCTCTCTATTCTTGTACAAACACTTATTGCTCTAGCTACTTCAAGATAAACATTAACTTATTGTAGGTACAAGGGAATACAGTAGACTTTAAGTGATAATTCAATGCCTTGTAGACATGACTCTCTCTACTCTTGTACAAACACTTATTGCTCTATTTACTTCAAGTTAAACATTATCTTAGTGTAGTTACATGGGAATACAGTAGAACTTATGTAGTAGTCAAATGTTTTAAAACTGGTTGTCTAGGTGACGACGTAATCTCTCTCCATGTCCAAGAAATAAGAAATTGAATAACAATGTCAATGACAAAAGTAGAAATATTAGAAAATTCAGACGAATGACTAGGAATATCTCGAAATTGGTTCACTTCACTTGCAATTTTTACGATATCGACACATCTAATATAGTTTAATTTTATGATGATAATTATTTCGATCTTTATATTTAAAGTGTTTGCTGGATCCTTATATTTAAAGCGTTTGCTGAAGATAAAATAAAAAATTCGTAGCAATTTGCGTGTGGAGGGAGGTTTACAATTGGGGGATTTTCTTAAATGTTTTCATGTAACGTCATTGAAGATAGTTGAACTCATGTGGAAGAAAACTTTGCTTTAGAGTTACGCTGTTCACGGAGATATACGAGGCATGTTTTTTAAGTCAGTACCGTCTTGCGATTCCGCCGCCGCAGCGCTACGGTTGGCGTTCCGCGCATGCGCGCTGGTTTCCTACATCTCTTATCTACGCACTGACGCCATTACAGCGTGATCCTTCATTGTATACGTTGGTTACTGAGTGTTTAAGATGCCTCCGACAATCGTGAATCCCGCCGATTGTGAAGTACGGGCTGTTATACGATTTCTTAGTGCTAAAGGCGTAAAACCCATTGTTATTCATCGTGAGATCTGTGAAGTTTACGGACAAAACATTATGAGTGATGGAATGGTAAGGAAATGGGTGAGAGCATTTAAAGATGGCCGCACAAATGTGCATGATGAAGAACGGAGTGAGCGTCCTTCGGTCGTTACTGAAGTTATGGTGAAGAAAGTGGACGAAAAGGTGAGAGAAAACAGACGCTTTACAGTTTCATTATTGTGCGACTATTTTCCTCAATATTCTCGTAGTGTTTTGTATCGCATTGTGACCGAGAACTTGAAGTACCGGAAATTGTGTTCACGTTGGGTTCCGAAAATATTGCCGGATTTGCACAAAACCCAACGTTTAGGCAGTGCATTTAGTTTCCTTGAGCGGTACCGCAATGAAGGTGAAGATTTTTTAAACCAAATTGTTACTTGTGACGAAACATGGAAGGCCTACGTCAAACCAGAATCGAAACAACAATCCATGGAATGGCGACATTCATCATCACACACAAACGTGGAGTTTAAGCAAAGAGTTTCTCTCCGGTAAACCATGTGCAGCTTTTTGGAACAGAAAAGGAGTATTGCTAGGGCAGTTTCTGCCTCGTAATGAGACAATCAGTCTTGTTGTGAGACATTGAACAAGCTGCGCCATGCAATCCAGAAAAAAAGACGTGGCAAGTTGAGTAAGTGTATCGTTTTGCTTCTGCATGACAATGTCCGTCCACATGTGGCTAATCGGACCAAAGATCTCATTAAACCTTTTCAATGGTAAACTCTAGATCATCCTACATACAGCCCTGATCTGGCGCCCAGCAACTACCATTTGCTCCTGCAGTTGAAGAGACATCTGGGCGGTGAGCGTCTTCAAGACGATAACGAAGTCAAAACAGTTGTGATACAGTGGTTAACACGTCAGGCGGCAGAATTTTATGAGGAGGGTATTCAGAAACTGGTGCCACGTTATGAAAAGTTCCTCTATATTCACGGAAACTATGTAGAAAAGTAGACCAAGGTACAGGGTTTCATGTAAAAATAAAATTATTGCAATATCTATGCACGTCTTTTTTAATTCTAAAACGGTACTGACTTAGAAAACATGCCTCGTATATTGTGAATTGGCGGGTTGGTAGAATTCAAATGTTCTTTATTTCCGAAGAGATACACTGTTCAAGTCTTACGTAACAACATAACATCACATATACACAATCTACCAAGGTGATGACAATTACAAAGAGCGTTCTGATTACATCAGCTCTCTTTAAAACAACACTCTACAGCTGTGTACTGCTTACGACTGTTCGCGACTGACTCTTGGCGAGACGTCGCCTGTTTAAATACGTCATTCATAAATTCTAGATATTTCCGGAACAATAAAGAAACCGAGTAATCTCTATCATTCAAGGGGTCACCAGAAATTTCCATTTATCTCAGTTTGTTTCGGCAGACCTTTACCTCGCGCTATCCTTAACTGCTTAGGCAAGCTCTTTATTACCGTGAAACACTATCTGACTGTCATCTGTTGGCGCCGAAACTTTTATGCCCGTTGACGTGACAATATGAATTCTAATTCATTATCCTTAATTTTTCTCCCTATTGAAAATGACAGCATTTTTCATCAGGTAAAATGCGGCTTGCGTCACAGATTTACTGTTAGACTAACGAAACTGGAAAGTTGCCTGAATTTTATTGGGAGATGCATTTAAGTACACTTTCTTTACTTCAAAACACAAAAATTTCACATTTTGGCAAAATCATATTTATAGTTCTTTTTTTTTTTAATTTAGGTCCGCCCCAACGTAAGTTACGGTGAATGAATTGGGTGAAATGGTGTTCAAATAAGTCCAGGGTCTATGGAGTTTAGAGTTACATTGAAGGATAAGAGAAAACCCCGGAAGAAGACTTATCCACGTAACTCACCTTGACCGAGATGCGAACTCGGGACCTCTTGCTACCATCTACGCTACCGAGAGGGGCATATTTATAGTTCTAAAGATTCCTGGAGCTGAAACTTATTAAGCCACAGATAAACCTAGGACAAACTAAAAATATTGATGTATCGGAAACCCTTGTTAAAATATTACACCAAATTTCAACTTATTTTGTCGCAAGGGACATTTTAGGTGACGTAACCAAAAATAAATAAATTTGACTACATTTTCCAAACAATCAAAAGTTAAATTGATAACACTTGAGCTGTATAATATTTCAACTAAATTACATCTGTGGTATACATTTTAAAAAGCTAGCGTTATTAGTTCAGGGTTTCAAATGTTAAGTCAAAGGTGTCCTTAAGGAGGGACGTAAGCAAATATTCAGGGTCTTACATAAACAGCCATAACATCTACAGTTTTCAAGTTAGAGAAGTAAACCTTAGTGTACTCATTTAAGATAATACTGTTAATATGCACAATTGTTTTCATAATTTTCCATTGTTTATAACTAATGCCACATATTTTTTCTATATGCAGAGATATTCACAAACTTAAGCACATTTATGTTCAAAATTCACATATGCTATCTTTCTGAAATGTGGTATATTAATTTAAAACACACTAAAAATAAATTTGTTTGATTTAGATTTCTCATTGAAGCTGTATATAATTTAAAACAAAATGTTAATTGTATGCATCCTCTAAAAATTAAACTAATTTATATATTTTGTATGATCATATTCCATCTGGAGCTTAATATTATTTTATAGAACCAACAAAATGTTCATTGTGGCATAAGAAAGCTGTGTGCTAAATTGCGTCGCTGTAGGTGATGTAGTTTGAGAGAGAAATGTGTTGAAGTTGTAGAAAATGCAAGTTACGGGGAAAGGCAATTAAAAATACAATAAATTTTATTCAGTTTGCCTTTTAATTTTAAGTCATAACTTCCCATATCCATAGTCTGTATCCTCATTCTGGTCTTCTTCAGCCTTTCTTTTCAAATTCCTCTTCTGTCTTGCTTCTTTCTGCATTAATTCCATAGCTCTTTCTGCACCAGGGATGAGAATGTTGTAAACACTCTGCAAAATTGTTTCCATAAACACAGCAGGTTGATACACTAACTGATGCATAACTTTCTTTCTGCCAACATTCCCATCATTAAACACTATTTCAGCATCAAATGTAGCAATTTTCACCACTATGGAAGATACAGATGATGCTTTGGGACACCTTTTCCATATCAGACTGTTGAGGCTTTCATTTGGGTTTTGTGTCTCTCCATAGAGACATTCTTTTAGCAAGTCTGGGTGTGCTAAGAATTGGTAGGTGGGCTTTATAGATTCCAAGACAGCTGAAGGAAGACTATGTGTTGCTACTATGTTACTATGCAACACTAGGGTATTTAATTTTTTAAGGTACATACAGACCACGTACAGACATAATATTTTGGTGTTTGATAGCTAACACTATATACTATTTTACAAAGAAATAAAAAATAGATCTTTTGAATATTTTCTCGTACGTCCCCCCTTAAAGAAAAGGAATAACTACTTTCCACATGCTTTTTTTCGAGCTTGTTTACTGCACAGACCTAGCTCTTGACGTAAGGCAACACCTGTAAACAGGGTACACATGGTCGTAAGGAGGCGTTCAGTAATAGGAGAAATAAATGCCGATCGCCAAAGCCGCCTAAACAAATGCCGATAGCCCAAGCCGCCTAAACAAATGCCGATCTCAAGCCACCTATAATGAATGAGCGGTTGTTAATGAGAGATATATTGTGTTCTTCACCTTCATTAAACCGGCATTTACCAAACCGTAATTTACAAATCGGCCTGCTGCTTCAGGCCGTGACGTGTTCACTTGACAGAAAGCTAACAATGGCGGGGGGAGGGGGGAGATGCTCTTTTGTTAATTAATGGGACATTGGAAACGTAGAGGCTGGGGATTTCATAAGCATTTCTCTTGGGGAAGTTTGATCATGAGATAGTACAATGATTAATGACTGTGTGTACATTTCCTACTCACTTTAATTCATTTTCTCCTGAACCTGACAGGCGCCGGGGCTGCAAAAATATACATACCTGATACACACAAGACTCAGCGGCGCGGAAAACTGCGATTATCCCACATTTACTCGAAATATCTCACATTTTGCTAATAATACTCTGTGGGGCTGTGTCAGGATGGGAAGAAATACATTCTGATATGCTGAAATCAAGCAAATTTGCCTTTCTTCTACCAAATATCGTCACATCTTTCAACACAGCTCACGAATTGACGTTTGCACCTTCTATAAAACACTAAAGCTCTAATGCCCGCCTTCTTAGGGTGGCGGCAGCGTCAGGTTCAAGAAGTACCGAGGTCTTATCTCAGTCACGGTGTAAAATTTTTCAAGAGTACTCCATTATTCTGAAAGATGAGTGTCTCCTAATATTAAACTCTAAAACATGAATTAACTGTTTCCCAGATATTCCTTGTTATGGGTTTGAATTGTCGAATAGCAATTCGTTATTGAAGTGAAATTTTCATTAGTTGTGGTTAGTATAAGGGCTGTTCAAAGAACATAATTTTTTACAGTCATAATTTTTCGTAATAAAATTCAGTTTTATTATATTCTGTTAGCTTAATGAGAAACAAACACGCCGTAGTAGTTGCACTGTTGGTACTCCTGGTTCCCGCCTTTAAGAACCAGACAAGTTCAGACATGTTTAGTATCGCCTGCCGCTGCAATGGAGGTAACACGCGAGGAACAATGTGCGGCTTTGAAATTCTGCTTTCGTCTCAACAAATCTTCAGTTGAGGCCTATACAATGTTACAGGAGGCCTATGGAGAGTCTGTTCTTCTCTACAGCCCAGCTGCAAATGTGGTTTAAAATGTTTAAAGAGGGGAGAATATCAATTTCAAAGGAAGGTGCTCCAGTTACTGCTCTTACGAAAGAAAACATTAACACTGCTGCTGGCATTATGAGAGAGGATCGACGAATTATCTTAAGATCACTTTCTGAAATACTGAACATTTCATTGGCTGCCACACACACGTTGGTGACAGAAACATTACACATGAGACGTGTTTGTGCGCAATGGGTTCCAAGACTGTTGATTCCCGAAGAAAACAACATTCGCATGCAGGTCTGCATGCAGTTGAAGTTGATGTTAGAGAATGATCCGTAGTTTCTCTGAAACGGTATCCGGCTGATGAAACTTGGCTACATCATTTTGATCCTGAGAGCAAACAGCAAAGCTCAGATTGGAAATCTCCTTCATCACCAACCCACAAAAAACAAAAAAGTGGTTGCTTCTGCTGGGAACGTTATGCTCTTCGCATTCTTTGATATTCATGGAATGGTTTATCAGCATGTTGTACCTGCACACACATCAGTAACTGGACAACACTACAGGGATGTCCTGAAAACATTGCAAGTCCATATCAGGCTTAAAAGACCACATTTCCATGAAGCAGGTTGGATGCTCCACCACGATAATGCGTGGCCGAATATTGCCAACGTTGTTGCTGAATATCTTACAAAAATCAACGTGAAATGCATTCCCTCACACTCCCTACAGTCCGGATTTAGCCACATGTGACCTTTTTCTGTTCCCTTACTTGAAGAAACGCCTTCGTGGGAGTCATTATCCATCATCAGAAGCAGTGCTAAAGGCTGCGGAGGCGATTATGAAGGATCTCTCAAAAAATGGTTTCCAGCATGTCTTTGAAGACTGCCAGAAACGCTGGGGCAAGTACATCGTATTCAGGGGAGAATATTTTGAGAAGGTCCATCAAAATAATGAGGATGGGTAAAGGTACGTTGTCAAAAAAATAGTGATCATTCTTTATTGAACATCCCTCGTACATTTTTTGGGTAGTGAATTAAACTGATTATGTCTGCTCAATCCGAACTAACCCTCTCCACACTCGTTCGTTATTTCTGTCTTATGTTGTCCATACCGCTATGCACGTAGATTTTCTGTGTCACTCAACGCTTATGTTTTAACATATTTCAAATACTATGAAAAATTCAGGAGCTTCATGAAACAAATAAATGTCTTAGGGCAGTTCTTACAAACGTCTGTCAAGTGTCGGTAACCGATGCGGTCAGATAACCTTCTGTCATTTAACAAGTTGACAACATGTCAAATTCCACTTTAAACAATAATAATAATCGTCAAAACGAACAGATAATATCAGCAGAGTTCGGTATTTGAATAATTAAAACCATAATAACGAAAAATGAAACGAGTGTGCTATTTGGAAACAAAAGTGTTAGGAGTTCGCGAAACAGATGTTTCATGTAAGAACTGGTTATTTAGGTTGACAATTTCTCTTTATTGTAAGTAGTAAAACGTAAAACATCAATATATTAAATGTAATAACACGTAAATAATAAAATTATCACGTATTAAAATTACGTTTTGCGTTTATTTTAATTCACAGGTTATTGTGATTTTGTGGGTTCGTGAAATTAAACGTCCAATTATACAAACACAAAATGTTCTTTATTTCCACTGAATTACAGTTGAAACACTTGCCGATTACATAGAATTACTTAGTGCACACAATTATAATTCGCCAGTTCGTCTGTCACAGGTCCATTGCACGCTCACTGTTACGTACAACTCCTCTGATACACGTACACCGTCTTCCAGTGCGTTCACCCACTTGCTGCTCCTCACGGCTGCTCGCCAAAACCTGAACTGACTAGCCTACTGCAGGCCGTATATAGGGAAGGTCGTCCTTTCTGGAAGTCTCGCGGTTCAGAAAATAATCCCGAATGTTCCAGACGCCAGGGGGGAAGGGAAAGAGGTGGCCAGCGACCAGTGACACTTCCCTAGTCATCCCCTCAGTTAATGATATGAGATTAATGGGTATGCGTGGCCGGAATACCTCCGGTCCCCTACTCAGGTGTCAGTTGGTCGTGCTTTCCGATAATTGGGTGACCTGTCTTTCCACAAACAAAGGCCGTCCGAGCTTCAAGAAAATGTTTTAATATCAGCATCAATTGTGACAAAACATTTGAAATGAATTTGAAATGTAATAAAATATGTATGAAAATATGTACGAACGTGTAAAAATGCAGTAATGAGTATATGTACGGATATGTAATAATATGTAACAAATTTATACTTAACCAAACATTTCCGAATATTAAAAAAATATGGAAATAAGCAACTGAATGTCATAAAAATTGCAATTAAGCAGCAAGGAAAACATATGAAAAATGACTGTAATTTGATTTTACTTTCTTTATACATCCTGTATGTATAACCCTCTTCGCACGGTCGCAAGTCCGTCGTCATTCAGTTGTTTCACAGTATTTTCATTTACCAGTACACTTAGCGTAAGGCATGAAGTGTTTAGCTCTTAACTGGCCTCTTAGCACAAGAATGAGTATCAACATTAAAATTTTAAAATTACTTTTCAGAATAATTTATAGTGAATAATCTTTAAGTTTTCAATTCCGTTGTGTAGTTTTAATCAGACACAACTTTTTTATCTCTTAAGGTGAGAAGGTACTGCACTTGGGGTTAAAATTCCCTTTCTTTGTTTTCACATTTTATTCTAGATTACAAATATATAGTTTACAAGGTCATTGGGGCAATATTTTATACTTAATTCGCTTATTATATTAGTGGCATTAATGTTAAGTTTTTGCCACGCCCCTTTTCGTAAGCTTTAAGAGAATCGATCATAACTTCTGTAATACTGAACAGATATTTCTGAACTAAGCCTTGTTTTGTAAGGGATTTCTCAAGGTTTCTTCTGGTACCACTGTAACTCCAATGAAGCTAGTTTTTCTTTCGTCTTTGGCTGTTTATGTGAACAGTTGTTCTGAATAATATTTTGTACAAGTTATTCGTGAATATATGATACGGGTAGTATAAAAATATTTGGAAATAGAAAGGTAATAGGCAATCGTTTTACTAAGCACAGAAAAGCAAATGTTGAAAATATAAATAGAATAGACAATAAAAGCACATGCAATATTGAGGGTTAGTAGCTCCAGTTCACACAATACATGTGATAATCATGAGAGTAGTCATATACAGAAATTGATGAGCTGCTGCGAGTCCTGAAAGCAGATAAAATAGTTGAACAACTGGCCAAGAAGGCAAGACAAATGAAGAGCAACTTGAAAAGAACAAGTAAGAATACAGAGGGCCAAGACTATGCAGCAGGGATGTTCTGACCCACGTGAGAAGTCAGTAATAAATATATAAAATTTAAAGTTTGACATTTTTTCAGGTTCCGGTACACTTTTTAAAATGTGTAGTGTTTAACGCCCGCTTTTAATACATACAGCACCACAGGCGGTGACACTGATGATACATGAGATGAAGATGGAGCCCCGCTGGAATGAGATGGCGGGGGAAACCGGAGGTCCCGGAGAAAACCCGCCCCAGCGCCGTGTGCTCCACCACAAATCTCACTTTGCGGCCGCCTTGGTGAGAGCCAAGCGGTCTAACCACTGAGCCACGGCGTGGCCTTACTTCCTCCAACGTTAAGTCATATCGGACGGTGAATGAATTGGTTGAAATGATGCTCAAATGTGCTGTCCATGGTCCATGGAGCTTATAGTTAACCGACATTTGTCTTAAAGGATAAGGGAAAACCCCAGAAAAACCTTATGCAGGTAACTCACCCTTACCGAGATTCGAACTCGGGACCTCTTGAACTTGAGGCAGACATGCTACCATCTACGCTACCGAAGCGGGCTGAAGTCTGTAATGAATATATAAACTTTAAAACTGATTTTCGCAGTTTCCGGTACACCTTTTTTTAAAAAAAAAAACGAATCAATCATAACTTATGAATCTTTTGTGTGTATTAAGCTGACTCATAAGAATAATTATAAGAAGGGCTTTTTCTCCGAAATTCGTAATAAATGTTTAAAACTATAAAGTTCTCTGAATTTTCGGTGTGTCTTTTTTATTACAAAAACTAAAAAGGTATAACAAATTATCAGTACAAAATTTTCAAATAACATAATATAATATTAAAGATGAAGGTTTTAAGAAACTGCCTGAAAATTTTCATGTACATGTGAATAACTTCGTAGTAATGTACACCCAAAGATCATATAAATAGAGTTTTGAAAATGGGCAGTACCTTCTCGCCTTAAACCTACGAACAGAATGATCAATTACAGGGATAGCACTAGGGCAATCAGTTCTATAACATTAGTAATAAAAAAGTTAATAAACGTTTCTGTGACCTTCAGTGATTTTTAAAGCCCTTATTTTGAATAAGACTTCATTACCAAATATTTTAATGGAATGAAAATGCATCTACTATTGTAAACTGCTGGTACATATAGTATCAATAAAGGGAAAAGAGATCTGAACGTCTGTAGAGAAGCAATTGAGCAAGTTGCATAACGTGCAGAGCCGGAGGAAATCGATTGTATGGGCAAGCGGAGCAGTTGGTATACCGCAACGGCTGTTATGTAAATCGTGTTGCAATCAGCTCTGTACCGAATTTCAGTAAACCACAATGGAAATAATAACCCGATCTTCAGCTACCTTTTGTTTAAACAGTCGGGGTGTTTAAATACTTGCTGAGGTATTTGCTTCGTGTTCTGACCGTTGTCTTAGCAACCTTAAATATTTGACAGCATTCTTCTCTCTTTTTGCTGCGATTAACAAGTCCAAACTTTTCGGTGCATGCAGCATCTTGATATCACATTAGCACTTCCGGGCATGTAAATACATCACAATTTATATAACTTAAGGCTTTCTTCAACTTCACCTCCTAAAAATTATAGCATATAAGACAATGGTATTCAAATAAGTTCCGGGTACATACAGCTTAGAGTTCTCAAACATCCATCTTTTAGGATAAGGGAAAACCTTAATGTTAAGTCATATCGGACGATGAATGAAACGATGTACAAATAAGTACAGGGTACACAGAGCTTAGAGTTGCCAGACATTCATCTTTCAGGAAAAGGGAAGACCTCCAACGATAAGTTATATCGGACGAGGAATGAAATGATCATCACATGAGTACAGTGTACATAGAGCTCAGAGCTACAAGACATTCATATTTCAGGAAAAGCGAAAACCTCCAACGTTAAGTTGTATCGGACGAGGAATGAAATGATGTTCGACTGAGTACAGGGTACATAGAGCTTAGAGCAGCCAGACATTCATCTTTCAGGAAAAGGGAAAACCTCCAACGTTAAGTTATATCAGACGAGGAATGAAATGATGTTCAATTGAGTACAGGGTACATAGAGCTTAGAGCTACAAGACATTCATCTTTCAGGAAAAGCGAAAACCTCCAACGTTAAGTTATATAGGACGAGGAATGAAATGATCATCACATGAGTACAGGGTACATAGAGCTAGGAGCTACAATACATTCATCTTTCAGGAAAAGGGAAAACCTCCAAGGTTAAGTTATATCGGACGAGGAATGAAATGATGTTCGAATAAGTACAGGGTACATAGAGCTTAGAGCTGCCAGACATTCATCTTTCAGGAAAAGGGAAAACCTCCAACGTTAAGTTATATCGGACGAGGAATGAAATGATGTTCAACTGAGTACAGGGTACATAGAGCTTAGAGCTACAAGACATTCATCTTTCAGGAAAAGCGAAAACCTCCAACGTTAAGTTATATCGGACGAGGAATGAAATGATCATCACATGAGTACAGGGTAGATAGAGCTAGGAGCTACAATACATTCATCTTTCAGGAAAAGGGAAAACCTCCAAGGTTAAATTAAATCGGACGAGGAATGAAATGATGTTCGAATAAGTACAGGGTACATAGAGCTTAGAGCTGCCAGACATTCATCTTTCAGGAAAAGGGAAAACCTCCAACGTTAAGTTATATCGGACGAGGAATGAAATGATGTTCAACTGAGTACAGGGTACATAGAGCTTAGAGCTACAAGAAATTCATCTTTCAGGAAAAGGGAAAACCTCCAAGGTTAAATTAATTCGGACGAGGACTGAAATGATCATCATAGGAGCACAGGGTGCATAGGGCTTAGAACTACAAGACATTCATCTTTCAGGAAAAAAGAAAACTTCCAACGTTAATTCATATCAGAAGATGAATAAAATGATTTACAAAGAACCCCATTGTTCACTTATTTTGGAGTTCTTTGAGATTCATCTTCAGGTTAAAAACAACCCTGAGATGTATTATCTTCCTGAGCCCAATTTGTACTTGGGACTCATTGAACCTGGGAAAGATACCCTACCAAAGTACTGCAGATATATGTTTAACAAATTTGAAATAATAATCAGCATTTATTCTGTAGCTACTTAAGTCCCACGTGTCATAGTTAAACCGATATAGGGTTACTTAGTGAAAATTAAATAATTTTTGAGCACTAGATGTATAGGCTAATATCTGGTAGGGTATAAGCAACCGGGAAGAGAGCGGGAGATCCACGGTTCAAATCCCGGATCGACATTGAAGTTTTCAGTCTGAATCTATGCAAATATTTGCCTGCATACGGCTAGGATAGAAGAAGGATTAAATTTCAATTAGTTTTACAATTTTTGACTCTTAGCTTAAGCCTACCTATTCTCTTGTAACTACAATAAGTTAATGCTAAACTTGAAGTAGATAGAGCAATAAGTGTTTGTACAAGAGTAGAGAAAGTCATGTATATAAAACATTTGACTATCACTTAAAGTCTACTGTATTTCCTTGTAACTACAATAAGATAATGTTTATCTTGAAGTAGATAGAGCAATAAGTGTTTTTACAAGAGTAGAGAAAGTCATGTATATAAAACATTTGACTATCACTTAAAGTCTACTGTATTCCCTTGTAACTACAATAAGATAATGTTTATCTTGAAGTAGATAGAGCAATAAGTGTTTTTACAAGAGTAGAGAAAGTCATTTATAAAGACAAAGAGCTTGTAAGTTGAAGTTATGAAAATTAGAGAAAATAATGTCAACAATGACATAAGGTTAGACGTCTTTCTGTATTTATGAGCATATAACCATTATTCTTTTGTCGAGCACACGGGTTCTACTTCTTCTGTTTTACGTTGTGGTGGTTTTTAATTGGGGGATTACTATTCAGAGCCGTGAGTGGCACATATTAATGCAATGCATGTTTCCGTTTTTGGGCTCCAGATGGATGCCATTAATTAAAATACAGCATTCGCATGCTCCACTATTCTCACGTCCGATGCTTAGATTATGGATAGAGTTACGACTGACGTGCAAGGAATCAACTAAATCTCAGATTTATGTTCTCTCGTTTTATCCTTGGTTACCTGTCCATGGTAAAATGCAGTGGAAGTCATTATATCGTTCTTATTGTATGTTTTATAAATATACTGACTTCGCAAGAGCTCCCACCACGTGATTTACAGCAGGTAGTGATTGCAGTCAAGTGTCTCTGATTGGTTAAGGTTAGATGTAACTCGATTAATACTGGATGACGAAGTACCAGTTACGTTCAAATTATAACACTACCTAGACAGAGAGCTGTACATCGCATAGAACTACAGTGGCAGGGACGAGAGTTAGGAATTTTTTATCCTTAAAATGGCGACGTTTTCATATGCAAGAACAGCATGCAATCATTCGTTTCCTCCATGTTCGTGGGCTGACACCTATTAAAGTTCATCGACAGTTGAGTGAGGCATGTAGTGATGGTACTCTGGATGTGTCTAATGTACGTTCCTGCGTGCGACAGTTCAATGAAGACAGAACATCGTGTGACAACAAACCAAGACAGTTAAGTGAGGCATGTGGTGATGGTACCATGGATGTGTCTAATGTACGTTCCTGGGTGTGACAGTTCAATGAAGACAGAACATCGTGTGACAACAAACCAAGACAGTTAAGTGAGGCATGTGGTGATGGTACCATGGATGTGTCTAATGTACGTTCCTGGGTGTGGCAGTTCAATGAAGACAGAACATCGTGTGACAACAAACCAAGACAGTTAAGTGAGGCATGTGGTGATGGTACCATGGATGTGTCTAATGTACGTTCCTGGGTGTGACAGTTCAATGAAGACAGAACATCGTGTGACAACAAACCAAGACAGTTAAGTGAGGCATGTGGTGATGGTACCATGGATGTAGCTAATGTACGTTCCTGGGTGCGAGAGTTCAATGAAGACAGAACATCGTGTGACAACAAACCAAGACAGTTAAGTGAGGCATGTGGTGATGGTACCATGGATGTAGCTAATGTACGTTCCTGGGTGTGACAGTTCAATGAAGACAGAACATCGTGTGACAACAAACCAAGACAGTTAAGTGAGGCATGTGGTGATGGTACCATGGATGTGTCTAATGAACTTTCCTGCGTGTGACAGTTCATGCAGACAAAACATCGTGTGACAGCAAACCAAGACAGTTCAGTGAGGCGTGTGGTGATGGTACCATGGATGTAGCTAATGTACGTTCCTGGGTGCGAGAGTTCAATGAAGGCAGAATATCGTGTGACAACAAACCAGGACAGTTGAGTGAGGCATGTAGTGATGGTACCATGGATGTGTCTAATGTACGTTCCTGGGTGTGACAGTTCTATGAAGACAGAACTTCGTGTGACAACAAACAAAGATAGTTACAGATATCGCCTCCAAAATTGGCATTTCTGTGGGATCTGTGCACAAAATGCTGCGTTGAGATCTGAAATATCTCATCGACGATCCTTAAAAACAACGTTCTACACTCGCTGTATCATGTCGTCAGGCCGGCTGGTGCGAGGCCGTGACAATATGTTACAAAACAATCATAAAAAAGTCTATCATTTATGGAACATGCTTTATTTAATTTCAAAGATAGGACACTTGTTAAAAGAACATCATAAGGAAAGTTTAGTCTCTGCACTACTCTTGGTTCTCCATATGTTATATATAATAGATATACCGTAAAAGATACACAGATTCTTACTGCAAAAAAGTACGACTGGTGTCGTAAATCTTTAATTATCGCCTGGTAGTTTTAATGCTGCAGTGATGAAAGATGGAGAAAATTGAGGCTGGTAATGTGACCAAGTTCCTGCATTTGAACGGCAAAGTTACCTCGGAAACCCATGATGAGATGACGGCTCTCTATGGGAATGATTGTACATCGTATGACACTATTGTGAGGTGGAAAAGGAATTTTCAAACTGGTCACATGTCCCTGACAGATGTACCAAGAGCTGGTAGACTGTCAGCTGTCACTGTGAAGAAAGTGGAATGTTCAATACTGGAAGACAAACGAGCAACCATACAAATGATCATGAATGAGACACATCTTAGTTAATGGTAGTGTGTGGATTAACAGCACATGTCTAAGGTGTCTGCACGGTGGGTTCCACGTTTGCTAATCCCTTTCGAAGAGAAAACAGCAGTGACCCTTCAAGATAGATGTTGATCCTGTTGGAACAGGATGAAGAGGATTGTTCTGATCGTCTGGTGACCATGGATGAATTGTGGACTTATAGTATGATCCAGAGACAAAAGCCATGAGCATGGAATGGAAACATTCCGATCCCCCCTCCCAAAAATGCAAAGGTTCAAACGTCAGCTGGGAAGGTCATGTTTTCAGTTTTCTAAGACTGTCGTGGGGCCATCCTTCCAGATAATTTGCCAAAGATCAAACAATCACTGGCAGATTCTTTTGCAATATACTGGACAAGTTACGAGCAGCTCTGGTTAAGAAAAGACGTGGTATGCTCTTCAGAGGTGCTCGTCTTCTGGCTCAGAATGCACCAGCTCATTCATCTCATTTAATCTCAGATTAAAGTTTCAAGAAAGTCTGTAATCTCTTATTGTACAAGTTTCTGGAGCAATTTCAATGCATATTCCTTATAAATCTATCTTAAACGAACTCAAAAAATAACAAAATGCCAGAAATGGAGCAATTACATACCTCCTTTCCGGAAAAGAAGCTAGATGTGTTTCTAAAACCTTACAGCATCCGCCTTATTTGCCCGATCTCACACCAAGAGACTCTTTGTTATTCCTGGAAATGAGGAATCCGATGCGTGGTCGGCGATTTGACAACACAAATGAAGTCATTAATGAAGTGGAAAGGTTGTTTAAAGCGAATTCTGCAGGCTTTTACAATTAAGGTATGCGGAAGGACAAGAAACGCTAGTTCAGATGTGTAAATCTGGATCGTGACTACGTAAAGATGAACTAATGAGCTCAAATCAACACATACTCTCTAACACATTTGTTTTTAAAGGGTGATACAGCTTTACGACAAACCTATTGCATATTTCGTTTTAATATCTACTTTTATTTGAGATGGGTACAATTTAAAGGCATTGATGCTACGGCTTTCAACTATCTAATTACTTAAAATTTTCTTGAGTCTCAAGTCGTTATTCGTTTGTTTATCTCTTGGAATATAAGGA
Organism: Mantis religiosa; assembly: GCA_030765055.1. NCBI lineage: Eukaryota > Metazoa > Arthropoda > Insecta > Mantodea > Mantidae > Mantis > Mantis religiosa. The sequence goes on along the minus strand of CM060947.1, from coordinate 259,126,472 downwards.
GCATGTCATCTCCTAGGCAACCAATTTTAAAACATTTGACTTCATTTAGTCTAGCGTATTCCCTTTCAACTGCAGTAAGATAATGTTTATCTTGAGGTAGGTAAAGCAATAAGTGCAAGAATGGTCTGTAAAAGAGTAGAGAATGTGATAGTGTGCAGTGTAACAGAAACCTTCCATTTTATTATATTTTGAAATGCTTTTAAACTCACTTAAATTAATAGAATTGAGTTAAATGATATTTGAATGCGCGTGTTTTCTATTCTAGCTCTGCATTGTAATGTGGTCGACCTGATTTCAGTGGATCAGCTTTAACCATAAATCAATTTCTGTGTTATCGGAGACATCATCAGACTGCGCTCCAGGTAATAGAGATTGCAGATTTCAGACGTTCTGCAAAGATAACAGGTTAAAAAGAGTCATTATATAATCTAGCAAATAGGTCGCATCAAAATGAAAATAGATTATTCTGTAAGGTTAACTTAAAGATTGGAATAGTTGACGTGACCTGTTTTTGGAAGGTTAGGGGTTCCCTTTCTGAGCCCCAGTTTTTTGTGTGTTTCCCAGGGCGTTAGGTGCTGGAAAATGATACTAACCACAAACTTTGCTGATCCTTCATGTAATATGGATTTACCTTTCATCCTGATTGGCTCTTTTAAGCCCTCTACTTGTCAGTGTGTGTTCCCGCATTGCATTCCAGGGAATTCGTATTGGTATCCTGATTCTTGGGCAGGAGGAGGCCTCCGAGTCCTGTGTGGGCCTCAAACGGGAAGCTGGAATCAGATTGTCAGCTTGGGTATCGTCTCTCCTAACGTACGGAACCCTAAGTACGACATCCTACGTCAGTCTACGTGTAGCAAGATAGCCTTCCGTATCTTGTGATAGTAGTGAACAAGAGTAACTTACAAAAATTTTATAATATAAATAATATCCATACAGATTTATGTAACCTTTCAGGATAAGGGAAAACCTCCAACATTAAGTCATATCGGACGATGAATAAAATGATGTTCTAGGGAGTACAGGGTACATAGAGCTTAGAGTTACCAGGCATTCAACTTTCAGGATAAGGGAAAACCTCAAACTTTAAGCACTATCGGACGATGAATGAAATGATGTTCTAATGAGTACAGGGTACATAGGGCTTAGAGTTACCAGGCATTCAACTTACAGGATAAGGGAAAACCTCCAACTTTAAGCAATATCAGACGATGAATTTAATGTTGTTCAAATAAGTACAGGGTACATAGAGCTTACAATTACTGGACATTCATCTTTCAGGATAAGAGTAAACTTCCAACGTTAAGTCATGTCGGACGATGAATGAAACGTTCTAATGAGTACAGGGTACATAGGTCTTAGAGTTACCAGGCATTCAATTTTCAGGATAAGGGAAAACCTCCAACTTTAAGCAATATCAGACGATGAATTTAATGTTGTTCAAATAACTACAGAGTACATAGACCTTACAGTTACTGGACTTTCATCTTTCAGAGTAAAAGTAAACCTCCAACGTTAAGTCATATCGGATGATGAATAAAATTATTTTCTAATGAGTACATGGTACGTAGAGCTTGCAGTTACTAGACATTCATCTTTCACGATAAGGGTAAGCCTCCAACGTTGTCATAGCAGATGATGAATGAAATGTTCTAATGAGTGTAGAGTACGTAGAGCTTAGAGTTATTAGACATTCACCTTTCAGGATAAGGGAAAATCTCCAACTTTAAGGCCACGCCGTGGCTCAGTGGTTAGACCGCTTGGCTCTTGCCAAAGCGGCCCGGGTTCGATCCCAGGCGACCGAAAAATGAGATTTGTGATGGACAACACGGCGTTGGGGCGGGTTTTCTCCGGGACCTCCGGTTTCCCCCGCCATCTCATTCCACCGGTGCTCCATCTTCATCTCCTATATGATCAGTGTCACCGCCTGTGGTGCCGTATGTAGTAAAAGCGGGCGTTAAACACTACATATTTCATGTTTCTCCAACTTTAATCGAAATCGGACGATGAGTGAAAAGTTGTTCAAATAAGTACATGGTACATAGGGCTTAGAGTTACTGCACATTCATCTCATAGAATAACGGAAAACCTGAAGTCATATCGGACAACGAATTAAATGATATTACAATGAGTGCATGGTAAATAGAGCTTAGAGTTACCTGACATACATCTTTCAGGATAATGGAAAACCTCCAACGTTAAGTCAAACGTTTCCAAAGATACTTTCTAGAACTTTGACCCCTCCCCCCTAAATTATATTTTACGCCGTTAGACACGGTGCATTGTAATGTTATCAATTTCACATCCCTGCTGTTTGATTATCTTATACTGATAAAATAACAACACGTTAGCGTGTTGCACCCTTGGCTACTAGTAATAAACACTTTATTTACGAAAACACTTCATAAATTTTCACAATGTGGGTCAGGAGTTACACCGACAGTTCATTTCCTGTGCGCGACTTTGTAGCATTAAAAATAAGATAATAAGGGCCTTATCAGAGAAATAACAGAATAAGACCTCCCTGTTTAAATTAGTTAACTAGCGTGCAAAATACTTTCTCCTTATTACATTTTCCGCATTTCTGCCTTCAGCTTGTCAAGAAGTGATACGTAATATGTTGCTGTATTGGTTTTTCCTTTTTCTTAATAACCGATTAAAATAACTCCACGACTATCCCCCCCCAAGAAAAAACAGTTGACGGCACTTTCCTAGCCCAAAAGGCAGCTTTTTTTTTTTTTTTTTTTTTTTTTTTTTGAGCCGGTTCCCCCTTTACATTCAACTGTTTGGACTGTGCTTTTGTTTCGGGTGTATAACGGCGTATCACCGCTTCATCTACAATAATTAGTCGGCGCCAAAACTCGGATTTATTGCGCCTAAACTGCGTCAAGAGCGCGCTGAAAATGTTCATTCGAACACATTTCTGGTCTAACGTAGGCCAACGCGACACCCAACGCTTGGACAGCTTTCTCATGTCTAAACGTTGATTTAATCTGTGAGAAACACAGTGTTTTGAGATGTTCGCAACCTCTGTTATCTCTCTCACAATAATGCGGCTTTCGTCTAGCACCATTTGTTAAAGTTTGGCGATGTTTTCGTCGGTAGTTGTAGTTTTGAACGTCCCGAACGTTCATCCCTTCCCGGGCTCTCACAGCAACGTTTATATTCAGCTGCCCAAATTTTCACTGTGATAAATGATAGTGCAGAGTCCCCATACACAGAGTCCAACTCATTTTGATTTGCGTTGGCGTATTGTCTTTCAAAAACAAATATTTAATAACAGCTGGATACTCGTTCTGGTTCATGTTCATAAAAGCACTCACATCAGCTCACTCAAACGACCTTTATGTAACAACTAAGCTTATATAATGGTTGAAACTTTGGTGCATAACTGTCAATTGCTTTTATCAGGGAGTGCTGCTATCTTCATGTTGAGGTCGGAAACTATTCAGACCACCCTCGTACTTACCCAGATGAATGTTATTAATGTCATTCATTGATTACACGAAAGGTTACTGCTTAGAAGGAGCTGCTCGCCGAATCAAAGAACTCGGATGACCGCCTGTGAACTGCTTCTCTTTACCAACTTCTCAACACAGAGATGCACTGGTCGGTTCAACTCAACTGACACACTGGAAACTAAAACACTAATCATTGATCTGCCAGGCGTCGTGTCGCCTGTTATATAGACCTGTCCAACGGGAAAGAAATTTTCCAAAGTCGAATACTATCGAATTACATTCTGGAACGGTAATAATATTACTAGATTCTGACTTGTAACGTCTTCGTGACGTCACCATGTGCCCGGCCCTCCAGACAATAAACGACAAGCGCGGACAGTTGCCATTCTTTTCCACGACAGACCCGTCTTCGGGAATGTGACAATATTGTAGCAAGGATTTTAAAGTTTCGTTATTCATTGATTAGAACATAATACAAATAAATAGAGTTCATGCTAAATATGAAGGAAACCACTCTCAGAACCAAAAGTTAGCCTGTGGTGGAAATTAGACAGACTTAAGCTTCCAAAAATCACATATCACCTAAAACAAACCGATTGACCGATTTCTAATTTTATCAGTATTAACTTTTGGGACAAGCATATAAATACCCTATAAAAGAACTTCGTAAATAAATAAGAAACAATATTAAATTTTCTTTTATAAGAGATACTTAACATTGGAACACATGTTGATGTTGAGTTATATGTAAACAGATAACATTGTTTCTTATTTAATAATCTTATTGTGGTTAAAAGGGTTTAGTGTAATTAAATGTTTTATAAACACGTCTTTCTCCACTCCTGTACAAACAGTTATTGCTGTATTTACTTAAAGATAAACATTATTTTATTTTAGTTACAATGGAATGCAGTATACTTTAAGTGATAGTCAAATGTTTTATATACATGACTTTCTCTACTCTTGTACAAACACTTATTGCTCTATCTACTTCAAGATAAACGTTATCTTACTGTAGTTACAAGGGAATACAGTAGACTTTAAGTGATAGTCAAATGTTTTATATATATGACCTTCTCTACTCTTGTACAAACACTTATTGCTCTATCTACTTCAAGATAAACGTTATCTTATTGTAGTTACAAGAGAATACAGTAGACTTTAAGTGATAGTCAAATGTTTTATATACATGACCTTCTCTACCCTTGTACAAACACTTATTGCTCTATCTACTTCAACATAAACATTATCTTATTGTAGTTACAAGGGAATACAGTAGACTTTAAGTGATAGTCAAATGTTTTATATACATGACTTTCTCTACTCTTGTACAAACACTTATTGCTCTATCTACTTCAACATAAACATTATCTTATTGTAGTTACAAGGGAATACAGTAGACTTTAAGTGATAGTCAAATGTTTTATATACATGACCTTCTCTACTCTTGTACAAACACTTATTCCTCTACCTACTTCAAGATAAACATTATCTTATTGTAGTTACTAGGGAATACAGTAGACTTTAAGTGATAGTCAAATGTTTTATATACATGACCTTCTCTACTCTTGTACAAACACGTATTCCTCTACCTACTTCAAGATAAACATTATCTTATTGTAGTTACAAGAGAATACAGTAGACTTTAAGTGATAGTCAAATGTTTTATATACATGACTTTCTCTATTCTTGTACAAACACTTATTGCTCTATCTACTTCAAGATAAACATTATCTTATTGTAGTTACAATGGAATACAGTAGACTTTAAGTGATAGTCAAATGTTTTATATATATGACCTTCTCTACTCTTGTACAAACACTTATTGCTCTATCTACTTCAAGATAAACGTTATCTTATTGTAGTTACAAGAGAATACAGTAGACTTTAAGTGATAGTCAAATGTTTTATATACATGACCTTCTCTACCCTTGTACAAACACTTATTGCTCTATCTACTTCAACATAAACATTATCTTATTGTAGTTACAAGGGAATACAGTAGACTTTAAGTGATAGTCAAATGTTTTATATACATGACTTTCTCTACTCTTGTACAAACACTTATTGCTCTATCTACTTCAACATAAACATTATCTTATTGTAGTTACAAGGGAATACAGTAGACTTTAAGTGATAGTCAAATGTTTTATATACATGACCTTCTCTACTCTTGTACAAACACTTATTCCTCTACCTACTTCAAGATAAACATTATCTTATTGTAGTTACTAGGGAATACAGTAGACTTTAAGTGATAGTCAAATGTTTTATATACATGACCTTCTCTACTCTTGTACAAACACGTATTCCTCTACCTACTTCAAGATAAACATTATCTTATTGTAGTTACAAGAGAATACAGTAGACTTTAAGTGATAGTCAAATGTTTTATATACATGACTTTCTCTATTCTTGTACAAACACTTATTGCTCTATCTACTTCAAGATAAACATTATCTTATTGTAGTTACAATGGAATACAGTAGACTTTAAGTGATAGTCAAATGTTTTATATACATGACCTTCTCTACTCTTGTACAAACACTTATTGCTCTATCTACTTCAAGATAAACATTATCTTATTGTAGTTACAAGGGAATACAGTAGGCTTTAAGTGATAGTCACATGTTTTCTTTTAGAGAAATGGCGGTATATGATTACGGCGTGTCAAATCTGAAGATTAGAGCTTGGAAAAATTATCCTAAGTCTAATATACTAATTTTGCAAGACGTACAGCATTTTAAAGGCATCAATTTTCAATATTGTCCATAAAATATGACTATCATGTTAAAATGCTAGTTTGTTCATTGTTGGGGATCCATTGCATGTTTTGTGTATTGCCTCGAATATGTAAGTGTACAATCGTAACATTTTCAGGAAAAAAGGTTATTCTGCTGTTGTAACAAAGCTTTTGTTTGGATCCCGTGTAACACAGAGTGCGTTAACAATTTACAGATGTAAAACGTAGACTTGTCCGGGGCAAATAAAAAAAAAGTGATTAAAATGTGAATTGCAAAATCCTGAGTTTGTATCAACACTGACGGAATCTCTTCATTAGGCACGCGCGTATCTGACCGTTCGCTGTATTCAAATGAACTCTCTTATTAGGCAGAGCAACATGCACTAGTTTGTATCTGTACATACAGCGCCACTGGTAGCTGGAAATGGTACTAACAACATGTACAGTGTGTTGTCACGGACTAATAGAAGGCCATATAGGTTTTTCTTTTTAAATTATACAGGTTGTTTCGATAAGAAACCGAATGGTTATAGCCGTTTCGTAGTTTATATCTTAACTAGTTCGAAATTACGAGGGTGGGTCAAAAAGTAATACTTCCTATTGTCACAGATTGTAGTAATTTACTCTGTTGACTCAAGTAGTGGGTGACGTCACTACCTCCCCTCCTTTATGACTAGATGAAGAATGTTTAAGAGAGAGACTCTCTCTCTCTGTAACTGCGAGCTGATTGAACAACATGTATCTGTATTTAGCTCCGCTTTTGGGTAGGTTAACGGCCGTTATGGCCGCTTTTGTAAATGTGTTTGTTGTAGTAAATATTCTTATTAAGTGAATTCCACTTTTAATAGGCTTCACCCTACCTTTTTACCAATGAACCATTATAGAAAACATCCCATCGTCTCGCTAAAGCAAGTAGTTCTGATCTGAGTGCTTGCTCCCGAGTGTTCGACCTGACCACGTGTTCCTTAATTGTTCACAAAGTAAGAACAGGTCGTCACACTATTTTTTTCCTTAAATAAGTAAGTTATGTGAAAACTTTGTATTTGCTGCAATTCCTCAAACCTTCTTCTCCAATCCCCTGCAGTAGTAACTTCCTATGTCAACAGGTGGCAGCACTGCATCCTCTTGCAAAATGGCTGACATCGACATTCGTATTAGAAAGCGTTATGTGATTGAATTTTTTACTGCGGAAGGTGAAACGTCAATTCACATTCACGAAAGGCTAAAAAATGTGTATGGTGATGGAACGGTGGATGTCAGCACTGTTAGACGATGTAACGAAGCTGAAGGGCAAACACCTTTGGCAGATGAAAAGCGAAGCGGCAGGCCGGTGGCTTACCAGGCTTTAGGATCTTTGATTTGTTATAACTGTTCAACACGAGAACACTTAGTTTATTGCCCTCTTGTAGGAAGTCGTGCTGAACATTTTACACCCAAATCAAAAATCCAATTTACCTCCATAACGTTCGAAAGCAAGACCCAAAATATCGAAAGATAATAAATTACCTGTGTGCCACGGATTACACAATAGACTTTAGAGTACCCTAACCTTGTAATTTCTCAAAATTCCAACCTAGTGGTCTAGATCAGGCTGTTTCGTGCGTAGCCCGCTTCGATTCCCGTTGCCGTCTGCGGCATACCCGCATGTCAGATTTCAATTGGTTGGTGTTTACTTTTGATTTGGGTTCTAATTGGAGCTATGAGATCTCTTATCTTCAGGTGAATGGTTGTAGGAAATGGATTTGTTGTTTGTTGGCTGCTCAGTTGTCTCAATAATACACTGGTTCGTTGCAAAAAATGATTTAATTTAATTCTCACCAAGTTCGTTGATTCAGATTGATTTGTAGCGGTGACCACCTGTTACTAAACTTCCTAACAGAATTCTCTTACTTCTTTATACGGCGAATACTTTGCTATTATAAAATTCTTCTGCTGCCTCTCTTACGCTAGTTGCGTTATTCTTGACTTCCCTACATTTCGGACTTAGAAATCTTTGCTACTTCTTCTTCACGCGCACTAACACGTCTTTCCCCTCGTAGTATGACTGTTGAAGTGATCTTTCCTCTACTCTGCGATTCAGTTCGTACTTTATTCTGATCCCTACTCTAACTCTTATCACATGACCAAAATAACTCGCCCTTCTCCCATTTCTCAAATCTTACATTATTATTGGTTTCTCATTTTATTTCGATTTTTCTTTATTGGTTAGCAAAACTCATCGAACTCATTGACGTTACGTCCCACCGTGAGTTGGGTCACGCCTACCCTGGGCTCTTTGTAACGGTATACATCGTTATCACCTCAGCAAAGTAAATCCTTTTAGGTCTTACGCTTGACCGCATCTTGAAAACCTTATTGTTCCTACACATTCTTAGTTATAGTTCTCAGACATTGAACCTTTCCTTAAACAAAGAGGCTAACGGTCACCTCTTCCTGTCTCCCCGACTTGTGTTCAGATTTTACAGAAATATTTTCTCTCCCTTACATGGATTTTAGCATGTTAGTTGTCTTAAATTATATTCTTCCCATCTTATTCTTAATTAAACCGCTATTTTAATCATTACTCTAATTTCATTCTAATTTCATATTAATATAACAATATTTTATATTAGTTTAGCAAAGCATTTTCATTAATTTATCTTCTTTTTTAATTCTCGTGATTTCAATTCATTCGCCGCCTCCTAATCGCTGTCTGATACTGCGGTTACACGTCCTACCTGAACGATGAGGTTCTTTGGGGGGGGGGGATTTCCCGGGTCGCTAGACGAATGCCCTCCATTTCACCTTCATCACAATTTCATATCAATTCCATTCAGTTGATCTCTTTCAGAGCGCAGATACAAATTTTCCAATGTCATCTTTGATACCCCGGGACATAATGTTGGTAGTTTCAGTGATTTTAGTTCTTTTTTTTACAGTGAGTGCCAGAAGTGACTGAGGTGACACTGATGATACAAGAGATGAAGATGGAGCACTGGTGGAATGAAATGGCGGGGTAAACCGGAGGCCCCGGATAAAACCAGCCCCAGTGCCGTGTTGTCCACCACAAATCTCATTTAGCTGTCGCCTGCGGTTGAACACGGGCTGCCTTGTTTCGCGGTCTAACCACCGAGCCACGGCGTGGCCTACAGGTGTAAGATGGAGAAAATGGAGGCCTGTATTGTGGTCAAGTTCCTGCATTTGAAGGGCAATACTTCCTGGGAAATCCATGGTGAGATGGCGGCTGTTTATGAAAATGATTGCTGATCGTATGACACTATTGTGAGGTAGAAAAGGAAAATTTTAAACTGGTCACATGTCCCTGACAGATGAGCCAAGAACTGGTAGACCGTCAGCTGTCACAGTGAAGAAAGTGAAGTGTTTAATACTGGAAGACAAAAGAACAGCCATTGAAATGACCATGAATGAGACACATCTTAGAAATAGTAGAGTGTGGCAAATTGATCATGACGAACTGCACATATCTAAGTTGTCTGCACCCTGGGTTCCTCCTTTGCTAACCCTTTCCAAAAGCACACACGACGTGGCCTTTCAAGAGAAGTTGATGCTGTCGGAACAGCATGAAGATGATTTTTTTACCTTTCTGTTAACTATTAATGAATCCTGGATCTATTACTATGATCTGGAGACAGAAACTATGAGCATGGGTTGGAAAAATGTCAATTCTCCCCCTTCCAAAAAGGCAAAGTTGCAAAAGTCTGGGAAGGTCATGCTTTCAGTTTTCTGGGACTGTCGTGTAGTCATCCTAACAGATTATCTTGCCAAGTGTCAAACCATCACTGGCATATACTACTGCAATCTTATGGACAGGTTACGAGCAGCTCTGATTATGAAAAAACGTGGTATGCTCTCCAAAGTTGTTCTTCTACTGTCTGACAATACACCAGCTTATTTATATCAAGTGGCAGTTGACAAAACAAGTGAATGTGACTTTGTGACCTTAGAGCATCTGCCTTATTTGCCCGATCTCGCACCAAGTTACTTTTTCTTGTTCCCGGAAATGAAGAATGCATATCGTGGTCGCCGATTTGACATTACAATTGACGTCATTATTGAAGTGGAAGAGCAGTTTAAAGGGAATTCTGCAAACTTCTACAATCAAGGTATCTTAAAGGTCAAGAAGCGGAGGGAAAAATGTGTAACTTCAATGGTGACTACGTAGAGAAGAACTAACAGGCACTATCAGCACTATCACATTTTATAGGATGACACCCCCTCGTATTAGTCTGCATCCATCAAATTAACTGATTTCAAACATATAACGCAGTATTTGCTTACTTTACGCTTTGCTATAGTAACTCTGTGATTGATACTACAGTTTCTATTGTTAAGATTCCACCAGCGTGACACTGGGAGACAAGTGACTGTGAAAGTCGTGTGAACGCTAACCCCGCTCGGCCAGATTTATGCCTCAACAAAAGCACTTCCATTCCACTTTGACAGAGAGTTTAGGGAGGTCGACCCAGGTCAGTTTGTGAATAGCGTTGTTTACCCACGGATACCAACTTAACTACGAATGTAAACACGAAATAAAAGCGTTCAGGATGAACAAAGGACAGCGGGGTGGAAATGTTTAGTACCCTGGCAACAAAAGTTTTACTACACACATCATGAGGAGGAATGAAATGGTACCCACCTCTCTGTTTTACCAAAAAAAAAAAAAAAAAAAAAAAAAAAGGCTTATTTTCTGCTTGGCTGGATTTCGCTGCAATCTAACACTGGCGACCACGAAAGTGTAATAGACGAAAAATAAAAAAGAGGGTTCATTCCTCGTTTTTATTCTGGAATTTAATTATCATTACCTGCCTGCACTGCCATCTATCTCATTTCGCAGTTTAGCATTTCGAACAAGTAACTGCAGTAGAGAAGTATGACGCTAAAAGTTTACGAACTTTTGATTGCAATCCTTCATAATTTATTTCAAAGTGTAATATATTTTTCCCTGCTAAAATAAATAAATACGAGGGCAGTCCAACAAAGAATGATCACAAATTATTTAAAAAACGTGCCTTTACTCATACTCATAATATTGACGGTCTTTCTCAAAATAGTCTCCCCTGAATACGATGTACTTGTCCCAGCGTTTCTGCCAGTCTTCAAAGATATGGTGGAAATCATTTGTTGAGAGATCCTTCAAAATCGCCTCCGAAGCCTTCACCACTGCTTCTGATGATGGACAATGCCTCCCACGAAGGCTTTTCTCCAAGTTAGGGAATAGAAAATATCTCACATGGGGCTACATCCGTACTATATGGAGTTTGGGATGCACTCCACGCCCGCCTCGGTAGCGTAGATGGTAGTGAGTCTGCCTCACGTTCAAGAAGACCCGAGTTCGAATCTCGGTCAGGGTGAATTACCTAGATAAGGTTTTTCTGGGGTTTTCCCTTATCCTGTAAGGCGAATGTTGGGTACCTCTAAGCTCCATTGACCCTGGGCTCATTTGAGCATCATTTCACCCATCCCATTCATCGTCCGATATGACTTAACGTCGGAGGACGTAAATTACGCACACACACACACACACACACACACACACACACACAAAATGCACTCCACTTTGATTTTTGCAAGATATTCAGCCTGCTTCACGGAAACGTGGTGTTTTGCGCCTGATATGGACTTGCAATGTTTTCAGGACATCTCTGTAGTATTGTCCAGTTACCGATGTGTGTGCAGGTACAACATGCTGTTAAACCATTCCATGAGTATCAAAAAATGAGATGACCATAACTTTCCTAGCAGGAGCAATCACTTTTGCTTTTTAGGGGGTTGCTGATGAACGATATTTCCCCACTGGGCTTTGCTGTTTGCTCTCAGGATCTAAATGATGTAGCCAAGTTTCATCAGCAGTCATTGCATTTGAAAGAAACTCCGGATCTTCCTCTGAAATCATCTTTAAACTGCATGCGAATGTGCTTTTATTCGGGAATCAACAGTCTTGTAACACATCGCGCAAAAACACGTCTCATGTATAATGTTTCTGTCACCAACGTGTGGGTGGCACCCAATGAAATGTTCAGTATTTCAGAAAGTGATCTCAAGGTAATTCGTCGATCCTCTCTCTCAATGGCAGCAGCAGTGTTGATTTTTTCTTCCGTAAGAGCAGTAACTGTAGCACCGGGTCCACCTTGTTTTGAAATTGATTGTCTCCCCTCTTTAAACATTTTAAACCACCTTCCAGCTAAAAGTTCAGGCAGTGAATTTTTTGATAAACATTTGATTATCATTTAAAGTCTACTGTGTATCCCGTAGGGGAGAGGATCAGTCCCCTTCAGCTGCTGTGGTGCGAGCGTTGCGGACCCCAAGCATTCGTGGTACCTCTGACCTTACTAGAGAAAACTCGGGCCGAACATTCGAGCCCCTCCCATAGGGGAGTTGTTCGGATTGGGTTGGACTAGAGGGGGCAATGGTTCCCGATACCCCTGGGAGATCGGGTACGTCTCCGAACGGGGTTGAGCGAAATCATATACTTCCGAGTACTAGCCAGCATAGCTAGTAGAAGGTGTGCTAGATCACCAGGCGCCCCTACCATGGTCATATCGGTAGCCTTCCCATTTGGGGTTGACGCGACTAAGTGGCGTATCCACTTCTTGTGTTTCCGAACCAGATGGGGGGCAAGTTAGTCTCTAGGTCTCACCCTGTGGAAAGCTCCACGGAGGCGCCGGGTGCCCTTCGGGGCAGCTTGGTAACTCCCTGGTCTTGAGAGGGGGGTCAAGCTCACCTTGTGCAGGCTGCCCTTATATATGTATTCTCTTGCAAATACGATAAAATATTGTGCATCTTGAAGTGTATAGGTCAATAAGTGTTTGTATATACAAGGGTAGAGAAAATCATGTATATAAAACATTTGACTATAACTTAAAGTCTACCTCTATTCCCTTGTAACTACAATAAGATAATGTTTATCTTGAAGTATATAGATCAATAAGCGTTTATACAAGGCATGTATATAAAACATTTGATTATCACTTAAAATCTACTGTATTCCCTTGTAACTAAAATAAGATAATGTTTATCTTCAAGTGCATAGAGCAATAAGTGTTTGTACAAGAGTAGAGAAGGTCGTGTATACAAAACATTTGACTATTAGTAAAGGTCTATTGTATTTCCTTGTAACTACAATAAGATAATGTTTATCTTGAAGTAGATAGAGCAATAAGTGTTTGTACAAGAGTAGAGAAAGTCGTGTATACAAAACATTTGACTATTAGTAAAGGTCTACTGTATTTCCTTGTAACTACAATAAGATAATGCTTATCTTGAAGTAGATAGAGCAATAAGTGTTTGTACAAGAGTAGAGAAAGTCGTGTATACAAAACATTTGACTATTAGTAAAGGTCTATTGTATTTCCTTGTAACTACAATAAGATAATGTTTATCTTGAAGTAGATAGAGCAATAAGTGTTTGTACAAGAGTAGAGAAAGTCGTGTATGCAAAACATGTGACTATTAGTAAAGGTCTATTGTATTTCCTTGTAACTGTAATAAGATAATGTTTATCTTGAAGTAGATAGAGCAATAAGTGTTGGTACAAGAGTAGAGAAAGTCATGTATATAAAACATTTGAATATCACCTAAAGTCTAAAGTATTATATGTTGATGTAGATGGAGATACAAGTACATGTAGGAATAAGTTGTTCAAGTGTAGACTGTAACACCCCTCTTGGTATTTTATTACGCTACTTTTATAACCGTTACTATGTTGTCACCGTTACTTCTTGTCGATGTCTAGGAACGTAACCTGATTCCTGTGACGTGTTTTCTCCAGCAGTTAACTCAGGTTAATTTGGTACTTATTTTAGAAGCGGCCCTCTTATCCAAGTTGGCAAGTGAGGCTCTTGTTAAACTAGCCACTGGAGGTTCAAAGAGCAGATGTGCAGATCAGATTAAAGTTCCTACTCTCTGTAGATGAGATTACTTGAAACAAGTTTGACCGGACACACCAAGAACACTTACAAAGTGCTTCTTAACTCTCTCCTTCATGAATCTTGCCAGTTATAACCTTTCTCCCGACCGCAAGACTCTAACGTCATGTCCTTCACAAACTTGTAACGTAATCCTGACCTGTAAAATTTGTATTGGGTAGAGCATTTCACTCATATGAGTTTCTACAAACTTTCGTTGTTTCGATTCCAGCTGCCACCCTCGAAAACCAGAAAGGAGAAACAAATTCCCCGTTAGTCGTTACAATTGAACCACTCCGCGTCATTTATTATCCTTCTTGAGTGTTTCAGTATTCAAAGTTTTGACCGGAGCTTTCTTTACTTGTCATGATCCACAGAACCGTTACACTATCTTTTGTTTTTCTGTACGTTACGCTACTACAGATATCACATTAGTGGTTTGAAAGCTTTCCGACCTAATAATGATACATGACATTTTTCAGATTCTTTTCAACAGTCTCCTTGTAACTCTACACACTTCTCCCAGCGATGTTCCCATCTCTCAAACCCGTCCAAATAGTACTCGGCATTTTTCAACATAGTCTCCTTGTAACTCTACACACTTCTCCCAGCGATGTTCTCATCTCTGTAACCCGTCCAAATAGTACTCGACGTTTTTCAACATAGTCTCCTTGTAACTCTACACATTTCTCCCAGCGATGCTCCAATCTCTATAACCCGTCCAAATAGTACTCGGCATTTTTCAACATAGTCTCCTTGTAACTCTACACACTTCTCCCAGCGATGTTCTCATCTCTGTAACCCGTCCGAATAGTACTCGACGTTTTTCAACATAGTCTCCTTGTAACTCTACACATTTCTCCCAGCGATGCTCCAATCTCTATAACCCGTCCAAATAGTACTCGGCATTTTTCAACATAGTCTCCTTGTAACTCTACACACTTCTCCCATCGATGTTCTCATCTCTGTAACCCGTCCAAATAGTACTCGGCGTTTTTCAACATATTCTCCTTGTAACTCTATACACTTCTCCCATCGATGTTCTCATCTCTGTAACCCGTCCAAATAGTACTCCGCGTTTTTCAGCATAGTCTCCTTGTAACTCTACACACTTCTCCCATCGATGTTCTCATCTCTGTAACCCGTCCAAATAGTACTTGGCGTTTTTCAACATAGTCTCCTTGTAACTCTACACACTTCTCCCATCGATGTTCCCATCTCTGTAACCCGTCAAATAGTACTCGGCGTTTTTCAGCATAGTCTCCTTGTAACTCTACACACTTCTCTCATCGATGTTCCCATCTCTGTAACACGTCCATATAGTACTCGGCGTTTTTCAACATAGTCTCCTTGTACCTCTACACACTTCTCCCAGCGATGTTCCCATCTCTGTAACCCGTCAAATAGTACTCTGCGTTTTTCAACATAGTCTCCTTGTAACTCTACACACTTCTCTCATCGATGTTCCCATCTCTGTAACACGTCCAAATAGTACTCGGCGTTTTTCAACATAGTCTCCTTGTAACTTTACACTCTTCTCCCAGCGGTGCTCCCATCTCTGTAACTCGTCCAAATAGTACTCGGCGTTTTTCAACATAGTCTCCATGTAACTCTACACTCTTCTCCCAGCGATGTTCACATCTCTGTAACTCGTCCAAATAGTACTCGCCGTTTTTCAACATAGTCTCCTTGTAACTCTACACACTTCTCCCAGCGATGCTCTCATCTCTGTAACACGTCCAAATAGTACTCGACGTTTTTCAACATAGTCTCCTTGTAACTCCACACTTCTCCCAGCGATGTTCTCATCTCTGTAACCCGTCCAAATAGTACTCGGCGGTTTTCTCTGCAAAATAATTGTTCACGAATGTGATTGTCTCTTCATATGATTCAGATGGGGAACAAAAAGAAGTCGCTTGGGGCTAGATCTGGTGAGCCAAGCAGTTCAAAACGTAATTCGTGGATTTTTGCCATTGCAACCACTGAGGTGTGACACGGTGAATTGTCTTGGTGAAAGAGGGTTAC
The DNA here is from genome assembly GCA_030765055.1 of Mantis religiosa. Lineage (NCBI taxonomy): Eukaryota > Metazoa > Arthropoda > Insecta > Mantodea > Mantidae > Mantis > Mantis religiosa. Next base: position 259,110,342 of record CM060947.1, on the reverse strand, counting down.
TTTTTCTGCAAATCTGCCCTTTTGTCCACAAGTTCTGTTGCCAGCTTGTCAAGTAGTGATGCGTACGTAGTATGCTCCTGTAATTGCTTATCCGTTTTGAGGATAATCGATTAAAATAACTCCACGACTATCCCTATAAAGGTACGCCATCACTTTTCCAGCCGAAAAAAAGAAACCTTTTTTGCTTTCTTTGCAGCCGGTTGGCCCTTTGTTGTCCACTTGGGACTGTATTTTTGTTTCGGGCGTGAAATGGTGTAACCAAGTTTCATCTACAGTAATTATTTGGCGCCAAAACTCGTTTTTATTGCGCTCAAACTGCGCAAAAAGAGCGTTGGAAATGTTCATTCGAACACTTTTTTGGTCTAACGTGAGCAAACATGGCACCCAACGCGAGGACAGCCTTCTCATGTCTAAATGTCGATTTAATATGTGACAAACAGGTACTTTTGAGATGTTCATAGGGTCTACTATCACTATTTGTTGAACTTTGCCGATGTTCTGGTACCTGTCGCAGTTTTTGGACGTGCGGAATGTTCATCGCGACCCAAGCTTTTACTGCCACGTTTAAATTCAGCTGTGCAATACTTCACTGTTGTGAATGATAGTGCAGAATCCAACTCTTCTTTGATTTGCTTGGGCGTATTGCATTTCAAAGCATATATTTAATGACAGCTCGATGCTCGATACCATAAACTGGCGGTGCTTTTCAATGGGTGTCACACCAATGTAAATAGAGAAAGCATATCAATTATACGCTGTTCTTGCAATGGTAAACGTCGCCATTTTAAGTATCGAAACAGTCCTTACTCTAGCCGCTGCCACTAAAGTTCTGTGCACTGTGCAGTAATGGCATTTCTGGCACGCATTTAGAAAAATTCCACGTGTATTTAAAACAAAAGTTCATATCTGGTCCATTCCTGAAAAATGGACCATGATTGCACGTCATATTGGCGGTTCAAGATAAATGTAATTTATCCTGTATTTCTATGGTAACGTCAATAACTCTTCAAAAGTAAATCGGGTGCAATTATACTGTTTGTATGGAGAGAAAGTACACAGGTCTTGTACTTTGTTTATTTCAACAAAACTTTTATATCTCTCTAACATTCGTCCAGCGTTCAGGGAAAACAACAGAAAAGAGCTGATTAACCTCAGAACGGAGAGAAATCACAGACGTACTGAACTGCTAGTTTGGAACAGTTATTTTAACCTAGAATTGTTCTTGAAGGGCTATACGTGTTACTTAAAAATCACCATTTACGTAATTCCGTTTTGGGTTGATTCGCGTAAAACATAAATGGCTTCAGTTTGATCTTTGCCAAGTAAACATCAAAACAAAGTTTACCCAGAGGCTAACAAATAAAACCGGAATATATATGATACATGGTAGAGCAATAAAGCGATAAAGGCCATCAGCCAATTATTTGAATCACGTCTCCGAAACACCTTGAGGGCAGGTAGGCTCTCAAGGCAGTAAAGTATCGGTTTTCATTTTTATATGCGCTGCCCACAATTTATAGATAGGCCATACATATTGATTTATATGTATATATGACTCTCCTTTTTCTAGGTCACGAGCTGACAACCCAAGAAAAATTAAAACCCTGCGTCACGGGAAATTTAAACTCTTGAAAAATATGCCCTTTTATTTCAAATTCTTACACTGGTGGTAAAAATGTTTAGGTCAATAAGCTCCTGTACGGAAATGAAGGAATAATACGAGAGGGGGGGTCAAAATTAACCAGATGTTTTCATAAAAACTTGATTGATGAACAAATTTACTTCAGTCACCTACAAAACACTCTCCAGTACATGCTATGCACTTTCAAGTCTCTTTTCCCACCGTTGGAAGCATGTTTGGAAAAAAATGAAATGTGTAGTGTTTAACACCCGCTTTTACTACATACGGCACCGCAGTCGATGACGCTGATGAAACATGAGATGAAGATGGAGCACCGGTGGAATGAGATGGCGGGGGAAACCGGAAATATCGGAGAAAACCCGCCCCAGCGCCGTGTTGTCCACTACAAATCTCACTTTGCGGTCGCCTGGGATCGAACAGCATGTTTGGAGCTCTTCAAGTTTGATATTGTCCAGTGCCCTTTGCGAAGCTGTTCTTATCGCCTCCACATCGTCATAACTCTCCCCTTTTAGCGGTTCTTTTTTCTCTTGTGGAAATAGGAAAAAGTCGCACGGCGTTAGATCCGGCGAACACGGAGCGTGGGGAACGACAGACCAACTCTGAGATGCCAAATAGTGGGTCACTTGTAAGGCCGTGTGTGCTGGAGCGTTGTGATGCAGAAAGCAGTCACCTGATCGCCAAAGTTCCGGGCGTTTCCTCCTCACATCCTCTCGCAGACGCCTTAAAACATCCAAGTAAAAGTGCTGGTTAACAGTCTGGCCAGGGAGTACGAATTCCCGATGCACAATTCCACGAACATAAAAAAAAAAGACAATGATCATCGTCTTCACATTTGACCTCACTTGCCTTGCTCTGCGAGACTTGGGAGTCCAACACTGGCTGGACGCTTGCTTGGTTTCTGGGTCATACCCGCAACACCACCTCTCATCCCCTGTAATGACTTTGTTCAAGAAGTTTGGATCACGTGCAATCTCTGTATTCAAGTCCTGACACGCATTTATGCGGATGGTTTTGTGCTCCTGTGTGAGAAGGCGCGGAACAAATTTAGCAGCAATACGTCTCATGTGCAAATCTTTCCTCAAAATCCTCTGGCACGAGCTCCAACTGATTCCTGTCGCTGCTGAAACTTGCTCGATCGTTTGGTGACGATTCTCGTTGATCTTATGACGGATGTTTTCAATATTCTCCTCATTTCGCGATGTTGAAGTGCGTCCAGAACGAGCTTGGTCTTCAACACATATCTCACCCCATTTAAAGCTCACAAACCACTCGGAAACCTGTGGGGCTCATAGCGACCTCCTGGAAAGCTCTAAAGCATTAGCTTTGTCTCCGTTGCAGTCTTTTTGAGCAGGAAACAAAATTTCACACACACTCTTTGTTCTTTTAAAGTTGCCATAACGACTTCGCAGAGGTAAGCCGCCAACAGTAAGAGAAACACAATACCACACTTGAACGCTCAGCTCTACACTGACGCCGTCTGCACAGCTGTTTCATGAAGGTCTCTAATAACACCATCTAGCGTGAGAACCCTGCAGTACATCTATGAGTGACAGCGCCCTAGAGCCGAACCCCCCTCCCAAAAAAGGCAAAGATGCAAATTCAGCTACGAAAGTCATGCTTTCAGTTTTCTGGGTTTGTCCTTAGGTTACCCTTACAGATTATCTTGCCAAGGATCAAACCATGACTGTCAGATTTTTACTGCAATCTTCTGGGCAAGTTACGAGCAGCTCTGATTAAGAAACGACGCGGTAAGCTCTCCAAAGTTGTTCGATTTCTGGCTGACAATGCAACAGCTCATTCATCTCAAGCTGCAGTTGACAAAACAAGTGAATGTGGATTTGAAATTTTACAGCATCAGCCTTATTCGCCCGATCTCGCAGCAAGGGGCTGCCGATGAAAATGACATGCAGATAAGGGCCTGCCGAGGCAAACAAACTGAGATAAATGTATATTTCTGGACTTATAGAGGTTGTTTGGGTTCTGGTTTATTTTCGAATCGTCTGGAAATCCTCAGCGAGGCATTTAAGAGATTGTGACACGCCAGCGCGTGTAGTAAGTTGTGAAACAGGAGTTGCTGTAAAGACCTGTAACATGAGTGAGTCGCGAGAGGTAAGAAGAGAACAGCTGATAGTGTTGTTCTAAACTGGACACTGTTATTGTCATCGACCTTGGTGCTGTAGATTATTATATGTGATGTAATGTTGCTACGTGAGAATTGAACAGTGTATTCCTGAACATTTAGAATTCCGGCAAATTGGACTTTTAATTCTGTGAACCCACAAAGTCTCAATATATCGGGTTGTCTCATAAACTCGTTCGATTCTTGTTACGCGTTTACGACTAAGAAGTCCTGAGAACACTGCATGCCCCCATTACTTTTACGTAAAAGAAGTTGCCTAACAATATGGGGTTTGTTTACAAATACAATAACTGAAAAGAATGCTATGAACACAAACTACAGCGACCTCACGGCCAAAGGTAAATAGGTCAACTTATGTAAGAATTGGTAACCAAACTTCAGTACGAGTTTGTGGATGCAACAATGTGGAGTTGTAACTTGTGAATGTTAATATGGAAGGCAAGAAGGAACATTTTGGACAATTAATGCTGTTTTATTACCGTAAAGGTAAAACAGCCTCACAAACTCAACGGAAAATTTGTGCTGTTTACGGAGAAGATACAGTGACGAGTCGGGCATGTCAAAAATGGTTTACTCGATTTCGAGCTGGGAGCTTCTCTGTGAAAGACAAACCTCGTTCTGGACGACCTGTGGTGACGGATGAGGAAAGGATAAAGGACATGATTACGAACAACCCCAGAATAACAACTCGGGAGGTAGTTCAGGAGCTAAACTTACCTCATGCAACTGTAGCCAGGCACCTAAAGAAACTTGGTTACGTAAATCTTCGGGATGTATGGGTTCCGCACGAACTGAGTTAACAAAATTTAGTTCAGCGCGTTTCCATCTGTGACGCATTGATAAGACGCAATGAAACTGCCCCTTTTCTGAAACAGCTGGTTACAGGAGACGAAAAGTGTATTGTGTACAACAACATCCGAAAGAGAAGGTCATGGAGTAAGAAAGGGGAACCACCAATCTCAATTCCTAAACCAGGGCTTCATTCTGAGAAGATTATGCTGTGCATTTGGTGGGACTGGAAAGGAATTATTTATTACGAATTTCTTCCTCCTGGGGAGACCATCAATTCAGAGAAATACTGTTCTCAGTTGCCCTAGGAGAGAAAAGGTCACAGTTAGCATCTAATGGTGGAGTCGTCTTTCATCAAGACAATGCCAAATCACACATTTCTATGGTAACTCGTCAGAAATTACGGGATTTTGACTGGGATGTGTCACCTCACCCGCTTTATTCTCCAGACATTGTCCCATCCGGCTACCATTTATTCCGATCCCTGCACAACTTCCTTAATGGCAAACGCCTTACTTCCTTGGAGGATTGCAGACTCGCCGTAGAAGAGTTCGTCAACCAGAAAACTGCAAGATTTTGGAAAAATGGAATTGATAAGCTTCCTGAGAAATGGAGATATGTTATTGATAATGGTGCATAATGTACAAAATAAAGTTTGCTTTGAAAAGTTCATTGTCTTGTTTACTTTCGATGACCTTGCGTATGTAAACAGATTACCCCTAGATAATTAGGCAACTTCGTTGCCGTAGTTGTGATACGGGCATACAGTACAGGCGTTCTTTGTCGTAAACACATAACAAGAATCGAACGAATTTATGAAACAAATCAATATTACTCTGCTACCCTACTTCACGTTAACGGAGTTCAACAATTGTATAAATGGTTTTGTTATATAGTTCATTGTAGATGAAAAGGAAAATACGGAAATATGGTAGTTTACACCATGGTCAAATATCTCAAGCACTGGAAGCCTTTTGCTTGCCATGAAATTTTGTTCTTTTGCCTGATTAAAAGGAGAAAGGTGAATTCAACCTCTTATTTGAGAAAAACAGTTGAAGTGGAAATTATACACACAAACTTCTTTCTAAAGAGTTTATTTCTTTTTATCCCGATAATGTTCCGTAGACATCTCTGTAGACAATACCTCCACTATCTACTTGCTGTAAGAATGTAGGAGAAGAGCAGAAGGTGTTTTTTGTGCTACTTCAAGCAGACTTATTATTAATTTGGCTGAAAGTTCCAATACGTGGAAGTGGTAGATAAGAATCTTGGTTTTCGCAACTGACGAGAGTTACGTAGAGGATTATAAATTATCGTTGTGGGTCACTGCAGTGATCCTCTTGAGGGCCCTCCCTCTCTCCCCGAGGTGAACGCCAAGAGAAACTTTCACACTGTAGTTTCGATGATAGGACTTGTTTCAAAATAAGACCTTGTTAACACAATCCAAACTTCTATTCCCCGATGGAGCAGTAATTAAGCTCTCTTAAACAAGCACAAGATAGATTCTACAACATGTAAAAATAATAATAATCATCATTTAATTAAATACGAAATAAGCAACTGCTGCAGCATCATTGAGATTTTTAATTTTGTACAAACTTTACGAAAACTTTATATTTGATAATTGACTTCTGAAGAACCGCTTTGAAAAATACCAAGCACTGTGTACAGATACTTCCATGAAAAACCTTTTGACTTTGTTTTCTCTTTTCTTGTTTTCCATTGTTTCTATCTTCCTATTTCTTCATCTTTTTCGTTCTCCCTCCCTTTTCATTTCTTCCTTTTTTCCTTTCTCTCTCCCTTTTTCTCCGTTTTTTATTCCTTTTTCAATTCCTTTCTTGCAATCTACTTATCTGCTTCCATCTTTCCTTGATTCCTTTTTCTTTCTTTCCTGACCTTCTTTCCTTCTTACTATCTCTTTCTTAAGCTTTTGCTTTCATTATTCATTTCTTTCATTCTCTCTTCCTTCCTTTGTTTATTTCTTTCCTTCCATCCTTCCTGCCTTCCAGTTTTTCATATTCCTTTCTCTCTTCCTTTCATTTTTTTCATTCATTCATGCATTCATTCGTTCATTCGTTCGTTCATTCATTCATTCATACATACATACTTACATACATACATACATTATTTCATTCATTCATTCATTCATTCATTCATTCTATCATTCATTATTTCTTTCTTTCTTTCTTCCTTGATTCCCTCCTTCTCTCCTTCCTTCCCTCCTTCTCTCCTTGCTTTCCTCCTTTTCTCCTTACTTTCCTCCTTCCCTCCTTGCTTTCCTCCTTCCCTCCTTGCTTTCCTCCTTCCCTCCTTGCTTTCCTCCTTCACTCCTTGCTTTCCTCCTCCTTCCCTCCTTTCGTCCTTTCCTCCTTTCCTCCTTCCCTCCTTCCCTCCTTACTTCATTACTTCCTTGCTTACCTACTTACCTGCTTCCCTGCTTCCCTGCTTCCCTGCTTCGTTGCTTCCTTGCTTCCTTTTATTTTTTCGTTCGCTTTTCCTTACTTTCTTTCATTTTTTCGTTCGCTTTTCCTTACTTTCTTTCTATCTTTCTTTCTTTGTTCCCTACTTTTTTCTTTATTAGCTTTTTGTTCCCTACTTTCTTTATTGCTTTCTTTGTTCCCTACTTTCTTTATTACTTTCTTTGCTTTTAGCTTCTTTTTCATCCTTCTTTTCTTTCTTTATTCCACACTTTGCTTTCTTTCCATCTCTTCTTGCTTTCATTTCTCCACACTCCTGTCTCTCCTCCTTTCATTTTTCTTCGTTTCCGTCTTACTTTCTTTTGTCCTTCCTTGCATTCTCCCTCTCTCCTTCCTTCGTTCCTTCTGTCTTTTCTTTATTTGTAACTATCTCATTCATTACCGTTTTCTTTCAGTATTCATTTCTTTCTTCGTCCCTTTGTTTCTTTGTTTGCTTCCTTCCTTTCTTCCTTCCATCTTGTATTATTTTTTATTCCTTTCATTCTTTCTTAATTTCTTTCCTCCTTTAGTTTTTCCTCTCTTTCTTTCCTTTTCCTTTCAATCTGTCTTTGTTTTTATTCTTTTTCCTTCTGTACTTCTTTCTACCTATTTTTACCTTTTCCTTTCATTCTTTCGCCCTCCCTTTGCTTTCTTTCCTTAATTATTTTCTTCCATCTTTCCATACTCCATTCTCCTTTTCTTTCCTCTTTTCTATTTCCTTCCTTTATTTCTTTATATATTTTTCTCGTAAACTGTTTTATTCTTTCTTACTTACTTTCTCTTTCTTACTTACCTTCTCTTTTCTTTCTATCTTCCTTCTTTTATCTGCCCTCTCTTATTTATTTTTTATCATTTCTTTGTCTCTTTCTTGATTTTCTTTCTTTACTTGTTTATCCCCCTTTGCACTCCCTTATTCGACATAAATCTATGCCATACAGCTATGTCTTCTGATTCGCAGGTTTAGCTCTGTGCCAGACAGAAGACCTGAGTTGTGTAATAGCCGTTCTGTGTCATATTCTGCATTAATCTGATAACAAATAACCACATCTGCTGCTTTCAAAGCTTCTATATGGACGTCTTTAGTAATCCAATATTTTTTAAATTTTTATTTACATTCCTTTTAATTCGTTTACCACGAAAGTAGGTACACAGAACTTTTGGATGCAATAATGTAAACATATTTATAGAAACCAAGTGCATAAATATATTGAGATATAACTTTTACTCACAAACGTGTGTACACTGTTTCAGAAGTAAATGTGAAACGAGTTACAAATAATTCCTCCTTTATCGGATAGGTGGAAAATAAATTCTTTCTGTGAAGAAAACATGTGTGATAAAGAAATTCTGCTGAAAGTAAAGAAAAAGTTGTCTTTTTTTCCTAAAGCCCACCAATTAAAAACAAGAAAGGTTTAGTTTAGCACCAAGTGTACGGTTTTCTCATTAGCGGCGCGTTGCCTGCGGCCACAGCACCGCACATGTGACACTCTGTTTTCTGCTTACTAAATATTAATATGTGTTTTGGAGACTTTCTAACAACAAGCGCTCCGTGTGTATAAATAGCGTGCTACAATCATATGATTCTCCCAACTCAGTCTTCTGCAGAACATTGTTATGGCGTATCCATTGCGAGAATAAGTAGACTGGAGGTTGCAGCCCGTAGTAAAATCTGTCTAGTCAACGCGTGTGCAGATCGTACTCAAAGGAACTTGACCCTGCCGCCCAATAATGACCGTCATATATCTATCTGCGCACTTCAGGAATGGAACACTGTCGTTGAGGGCCAATAGCAAACCTGATTTTCTCGAAGTGACTGTCGCTTGTCTACTCCACGTGGAGTCTCAGTTGCCAAAGTTTCAACTTCCAGTTGATCTGTTTCATTACGTGCAGAAATTCGTTGTGTGTCACGATGTGGAGACAGTGGGAGAGATATGCAGTGATAAATGCAAATGAAGTAGTAGATAACTTTCAGTCAGGTGAAAATAATCAAAGTGAAGACAGTGTGAATAACTGGGCCGAGTTATATTACCAGAAAATCCTCGAGAAACAAAGTTATAACGGGAACTGTTTCTAAGCAAATTCAAGCGTTTGTTTTGAACACATATAAATATGTGCTGACAAATAATCTTGGTAAGGGGTCATGCAATGAACCTGAAAAATTCTGGGTATTCACAGAAATACAGTAAGAAAAACTGTGACGAAAGGAATAACAAAGACGCTGATTAAGTGTGAAAACAAAAGGAAACGTTCCTCTAAGGTAGATTATTTCACATGCAATTTAATTCGCCGAGAAATTTATAGATTCTATGCAAAAGGGAGAGCGCCCACCTTAGATGAATTGGTTGCACATTTGCAAGAAATTTGTGATTTTACTTATGGGCACTGCACTTTTCTCGGCCTCCTAAAGGAGCTGGGTTTCAAATACTGCACTTTAAATAAGTTAAGGGTTATTATGGACTTCAGTAGAATTGTAGCTTCGCGATATAACTCAGGAAGTTTCGCAGTAATGTACATAAGATAATTTATTTAGACGAAACCTCGTACGATACGCATGAGGTATTGAGAAAGGTGGCAACCTTGCAGAACGGTCTGGGAGAAGGAGGGCCGGGTTTGTAAAACGATTATAAGGCCAACGTGCACACGCGTTAACTCTTAACGCTTAGCTCTTGGATGTACAAGACCACCTCAGACACGTACAGTGAGGCTATCTCACGCAGTAGTACTGAGTGGCTTGGATTATTAATTAACTATCCCATATTAAACCACAGTATTTTGATGGCATGTGATTTAGAGATATTTTTGAGAAATCATATATATCGGAGACTTTTCTTGAAAAAAAAAAACAACTTCGTAACATCTGCTTGTAAGATGAATGTATTTTTGGTCTCTACAGGTTGCTCCAAAACGACACTGAACGTAGTTTTTAACTTAACTAGCCCAAATTTCGGTGTTGCAGCTTCGAAGTTCTGTTAGGTATAATTTTACACAGCATCAAATATTACATGATTTTGTGATTAGGCAGTACACGAACCACTGGTGTGTGAACCTTAAAAGTTGTTATTGTGACGTACCGGCCACGAAAACAAAAACATTAGTCCTTGCTCTTTATCATTGACCCTAGCCTACCTTTCAGGTAATGGGACAAAGGACAGTTACTTGTGTAAAAGTCGACTAATAACTCGGACAGTTGAAGGTTGCTCTTCAGTGTAAAACTACACATTCCGCCCTAACAGAGAGGACTTTGCGTGTACTTAGATGGCAAATCCAAGCAATATGGAGCGCTATACGAACACCGAAATGACGGATATGGTTTTGATGTATGGAAGAGCTGAAGGGAGTTCAACGAACGCACGATTAGTTTACTTTCATTAAAAATAGTTACATTAATAATAATATTTATTTTTGATACTTTCAGAGGATTTTACTATGATCTTAATTGTACAATACTATCAACCACTTTCTGTAAATATCAACAGCTTCCTGGCAGTTACAAATGCTTTATTTAGTATTATCAAACACATGAAATAAAATGCTCGTCTCATTGTATAAGCCATTTGGTTTTGGTTAATTTATCTGCAATTCTTTGATATTTTCTGTTCTATTTATCATTTAATGCTTCCGTCCTCAACCTCACTAACATTAACTTCCCTCTGAAAAGAATAAGTTGTATATCTCCATCAGCTTATTTGCCAACATGGACTGCTATAACAGGATTTTAGAACACGTTAAAGACTAATAAGTATAAATTAAGCAATAGCTTCTTTGTTGTGGTTTCAGAAACCAAAGAAATTCTTAATACTACCAAGCTACTGCGGAGTATGTCGGTACGTTTACAAACAGTTACAGCACATGCACGGCGTGTGACCTATACCTGCGAACTCCGACAGCGTGGGGCACGCGTCTTTTTTCCCGTCACTGCCTAATGCACACATATTATGGAGCGTTTTATGGGGCTTTATTGGGACTTAAATCCCAGGTACTGGCCTGCAGATCTAGTACAAGATCACCAGGCGGCCCCACCGAGGTTTTCGGTAGTCTTCCCTGCTGGGTTGACGCGCGTAAGTGGCGTATCCACTTCCACCCGTCTTGACGTTGTAGTCGATGGTGGGGCTTTATAGACTCAAAGTATTGCCCCATGGAAAGACCCCCGGAGTTTCCATTTCTCCCGGGAAGAAGGAGGCCCGGGTCTTTGGTCTTCTGCTAGCTCTGCAGGCTAGTACCAAAGATCACCAGGCGGCCCCACCGAGGTTTTCGGTAGTCTTCCCTGCTGGGTTGACGCGCGTAAGTGGCGTATCCACTTCCACCCGTCTTGACGTTGTAGTCGATGGTGGGGCTTTATAGACTCAAAGTATTGCCCCATGGAAAGACCCCCGGAGTTTCCATTTCTCCCGGGAAGAAGGAGGCCCGGGTCTTTGGTCTTCTGCTAGCTCTGCAGGCTAGTACCAGGGAATTATGAGGCAACCCTCTACCCCCTCCGGGCGGCCGTAGCCTGGCAAGAGGTACCCAATTGCCCGTGAGTGTCGGGAACACACTGCCCCCCTCGAGTCCAACCCAATCCGAACACCTCCCCGACGGGAGGGGCTCGGTAGTTCGGCCCGAGGTTCCTCTAGTAACGTCAGAGTTACCACGAGTGCTAAGGGTCCGCAGCGCCTGCAACACGGCAGCTGAAGGGGACGGATCCCCTCACCTACGGGAATGAGCTCTGCATATTCATCAGGAGTATAAATCCTGTCCATCTTTCTCAAGACACGCTTTATGCTTCCAAAATCTCTGTCGCATGGAGAAAATGAGTAGCCACCTACAGGGTAGTTGTGAGTTATTGTCACAGCGAGTCACAAAACACATGAGGTCATCAAGGCTGCCAACCGTCACGAGTGAAATTTACCGCAGAAAGAACCTAAGCGTCGGCGCTTGGATTCTTTCTGAAATAAACGGGTTATTTTCAATGCATAAAGTAGCATTGCTGATATGAAACATAGGTTATGTAACCTATGTTATAAAGGATGGGTCATAGTTTTAGCTCAAATAGTTTTTCTAATAAAAATAAATGAATCACTATTACCTGTATTATAACAATATATCGCGACGTAAGCACTGTATGAATATAATTATTGGTTGGCATGTATGCGTGTACGTATATCTGTAATCACTCAGAACTGAAACGTAAATGTTTGACATGACGTGATAAAAGAATTATTTTGAGTAATCCAATTCGAGCGAGAGGAAACAATAAATTTCCTGCTGCCCTGGCAGAGCGTGTCTGGTCACATTATATCTTTGTTTATGAATGGTTCGTAATCTCTATTTACTCTAGAGAATTCAAAGTGGTTGGTGTGTATGTATGTACTCGTAGATATACCTTTAATTACTCAGAACTTAAATTTAAACTACTGACATGAGGATAAAAGAAATACTGTGAATAAGTCAAGGTGTTAAATTCGTGAAAGAGCAAACACTTCATTTCCTGTTAGCCTGTGGAATGCTGTATGCTTATGTTTATGAATTAATGCTGGATAAGAAGTGTTTATTTACTCTGTAGAGTTCAGATCAATATCATTCAGTTGTTCTTTACAAAACAGTAGAGTAAGACTTAAATAGTGCAATGGCTTCAGGCGGTGAATTTAGTGGCAAGTCAAAAAGCGAGGTATTGCGAGGTCAGGCTCGAAGTATTATTTTTAAGGTGTACACGTTCTTCAAAAAAATTTCGGAAACAGAAACTCGTGCCAACCGTCACGAGTGAAATTTACCGCAGCAAGAACCTAAGCGCTGTCGTTAAGGTTCTTTCTGAATTAAACGAATTGTTCTAAATGCTAAAAATAGCATTTATGATACAAAACATAGGTAAAATATTTCTTTACCTTTAAATTGTACAGTACCACCAAAAACACATTTTTTTATATTTTATCTCATAGGTGGTTTCTGAAATAAAGAATTCATTTACAGGAAAACAATATAGTCAAAATTTGGTTGCAGATCAATGACCACTCCACCTGCCGTGTACAAGGGAGAGAATATAAGAAGTAGATAAAGCCACGGGCATGCCCTTTTCTAAAATTAAACAACAAATGCGCTTCAGATGAGCTTCAGACGTCGTATAAAAGTGCTTAACGAAGTAATATTAAAACCACACTTACTTACGTCAGATAAAGTTTTAACGCCAATAAAGTGACGCGGATATAATCAAAAAAAGCGAAGTTCTCGTCACTTTTCGAAGACAGTAAAAAAGCGCGGTTTATTATCCCCGGTTGTGAATGCCACTTGACAAAAACTGAGACGACGGGAATTTTATAGCATTTTACAAAATTACAGCGAGTCAAATGAAGGCGCATAAATTAACCCTGGCGCTCGTGAACGTTCCGTACTCCTATAAAAAGGAACGCTATAAATATCGTGTTTACTTTAAATTCCGTTCAAGGGGCGTATTCATAAACTTAACAGATTCGAATGAGACCTGCGCAGTGTTTTTATGTCCTCCAGTGCTCTGGATTCAGCTTCTGGAAGAGGATTATCCACAAAAATTCCTTTTGTTTATCTAGATATTTACCATGGATATATCTTATTTGAGAATTTAAGGAATGCACCAGTGAAATTTCACAAAACGTTTAATGCCCGATTTCACCAACAAATGTTAAGACTTAACACGAGTTTAGCAATAGTTAAAACAAAAATTTCATTTCACCAACATGTGCCAGCGTAACACAAGTGTTAAGTCTCATGTTAAACTAACACGCCAAATTTCCAATGATAAGTCCTTAACAATTGTAGTAAAGATGGCGAGCATGAACTCAGCTGTTGATGTCGATTTGCTATATTTAAGACCGTCTAAATGGCATTCGTAATAGAGTACGGCCTATGAGGAGATGAGGAAGTATCCGAAGCAAATTGTTTTACGGAGGTATAGACTGTCGAAACAAGTTGCTATGAAGGTTACTGCGGAAGTACAAGAGAGGTTAGAACATCCATCGAAAGGAATATGGCGATCTCGCCTTTACTTCAAGTATCAATAACCTTGCGATTTTATAATTCACTGAATTATGTGGATAATACATTGTCCACCTCCCGTCTTGAAACGTTCAAGTCACTCGTCACTTGTCCTTCTTCGCTCCTCGTTTTAAATTTACGTAATAATGAGTTAGAACATGCATCGAAAGGAATATGACTATCTTGCCTCAGCGTCAAGTATTAATAACTGCGATTTTATAATTCACTGGATTATGTGGATAATACATTGTCCCCCTCCCTTCTTGAAACGTTCAAGTCCCTTGTCCTTCTTCGCTCCTCGTTTTAAATTTACGTAATAATGAGTTAGAATATACATCGAAAGGTATATGCCGATCTCGCTTTTGCTTCAAGTATTAGTAACTTTGTGATTTTATAATTTACTGAAATGTGTGGATAATACATTGTTCACCTCCCATCTTGAAACGTTTAAGTCACTTGTTCTTCGCACCTCGTTTTAAATTTACGTAATACTGACAAATGATTTGGTGCTTGTAGTAATGACATATGCATTTGAATTTAATTCGTTTCCAATATTTTCCCCGCGACATCTTTCTCTTTTACATTCACTGCATCCGTCCACTTATTTTCCACGATAACCTCACACTTCGTCACCATTTCGATTAACAATTCGTTCTCCGTCGATGAGAAATTTGTCTCACGTCTTTATTTATGATTTTGCCCATCCGCCATTTGTGCAAACGAAAATGAAAACAAAAACGCATCGGAGTACGTTCAGAAAATCACCCATAGCATTCTATAGCTATGATATTTACAAGTTTCTTGGCGTTAACACAGGTTAGTTAACATTCCAAGAAAACTGGTTGGTGAAATGCAAGAAGTTTAACATTAGTTTTAGCGCTGTGACAATTGTTACGTTACATTAGTTAACGTCGAGTTTAACGTCTATTGGTGAAATCGGGCATAAGTATATATTCACTTGACTTTATAAAGCAACACTGTCTCATCTTAATCAGGGCAGAGATACGCGAAAAGTGTTTTACTATCTGAGAGTTGACTGAAAAGCCCGGGGGCTCAAAGTAAAATAAAAGAAATCCTTTATTCCTCAACTTAATCTAAAGGAAGGCTAATACATTTGTCAAATCATATATATTTGTCATAATAGTTACTCATGGTGTACCCCAAGGTTTCGTGTTAGGGCCTTTATTATTTCTAATCTGTATAAATGACCTCTCACTTTATATAAAGGACATTGCAAGTACAGATCTTTTTGCCGATGACACTAGTGTCCTGGTGACCTATACAAACTTAAATGAGTGTATAATTAAAATGAATTATGTTTTGAACTGTATGTCATGCTGGTTTAAAGCGAACAAGTTATCTGTGAATCTAGACAAACAGAAAGTGGCTGGCGCTGGGGAGGATTTTCTCCGGGATCTCTGGTTTCCCCTGCCATCTCATTCCACCGGTGCTCCATCTTCATCTCATGTATCATCAGTGTCATCGCCTGCGGTGCCATATGTAGTAAAAGCGGGCGTTAAACACTACACATTTCGCCCCAACTTGAACGGAGTTTACGAAATTTCAGTTTTTCGGTAACAATTTCATGAACTAGTGGTGGTGAGATTTGGGGAAATTCCATAGCTAGTGCACTAATTGTAAACTTGCTGTTTTCCTGGATCTTGCCATCAATCGCGTGAACCAGTTCTTATGTTACTGAAGATGGACGCCCACTTCGTTCTTCATCGTGCACTTCACGTTATCCTTCATTGTACTGTCGGACCCATCTTCTCACCATTGTATCACTCATCGCATTTTGTCCGTAAACATCGCAAATTTTCCGATAAATGTCAATTGGTTTCACTTTCCTAGCATTCAGAAAACGAATCACAGATCTGATTTAACAAGCGGTGGGATTTTCAATCAACACCGACATTGTAATCAGGCACAACAAAGCGTACGTGGCCGACAGCGATCTCACAATTGCGCACGTTTCTTCTCCTTGATACAGAGCATCTACCACGCATGTGCGAAACTACGATCGCAGCGCTGCAGCGGAGATAAATTGAAACAGAACTCTCTTTCTGGACGCCCCTTGTATCGCTACTAGTCAATGCGGTGCATGCAACGTTGTACAGTTAAGCATGCATACTGGCTCGCTTTGCCGAACCATACGGCTAATTTATTTCCGCGCTCTGAAGATACTAATTACGGAATTATTTTGTTTTTCCATGTTACAGAGGTATTTTTTTAATAATTTCTGTCCAAACCCCATGTTTGTAGCACATCTGGTTTTGGAGATCTGGAAAGATAAACTGCCTGACTAGAAACAAAAGACTCATTAACTGTCAGTGAAGAAAAGCACACACGTGCTATGCTGTAGTTGAAATTTGTACCTTACATTCAGTAAAGTGGTGATCATTTAAGAGTGTACACGTGCTTTTCAAAGTTAGTAAATATATCGCTTAGCAAGTCTAGTACTGGTGGGTCTAGTAGTAACTGCGAAACAACTCATAAGAGTTTGCATAAGCAGGCTAGAAATATTCTTGTTAATATGTATTACTTTTTCAAACAGATGTCAATTAAATACATTTTTTAAAGTACAAATTGCGCTCAGGTTTGAGAATTAATGTTACACGCGTGTCACGTGAGTGCTCATTCTGTGATGAACATTGTTAAAGAAGGCAAACACTTTCCCAAATTAGAAGAAATTTCGATATTTAGATCTCCAAGGTAACATCGAACAACTGAAAAACGTGCTACCAACTTAGACAATTTTCAATAGTGTGTTTCATGTAGAACAATTTATGATTTATATGTGCAGGGTGAATATACAACTGCCAAAAGGCTGACCAATTTAATGAGGGGGAAAATAGAATATACTGATTTTGTATCTCCTTTGCACAATTTTCTGAAATCCCTTGGTTTCAAATATAGGAGAACAAATGATGGTCGAAAATTTCTGCTTGAAAGAAGCGATATTGTTGCTGAAACCTAAAATATCTACGCACAATGCACTACATTAGTACAGGTGATCCATGGTGTAAAAATTCTTAAAAAAATGCACATTCATATCTTTCGTACTTATTAAGTATTTTAATGAAACAAAAATTGGTTTTAAGTCCATTACAGGCAGTATACATATATGGCATCATTAAAATAGTAACTATATTCACAAATCGATGAAATTTCACTATTTTGTTTCACTATAGCAAATGCCTTCTTTCTTAGAACGCATCTCATTTGAATAATTTTGTGTTTTGTACATATTTTGACTTTGCGGGTTCGTGAAATTAAAAGTCTAATTGCACAAACTCAAAATGTTCTTTATTTCCACCGAATTACAGTTGGAACACTTGCCGATTACACAGAATTACGTAGCGCACACAATTACAATTAGCTAGTTCGTCTTGTCACAGGTCCACTCTACACTCACAATTACGTACAACTCCTCTGATACACGTACACAGTCTTCCAGTCCGTTTACTAGCACGACGCTCCTCACAGCTGCTCGCCAAGAACTAAATGGGCTCGCCAACTGTAGCCCCTTTTTATAGGAAGATCGCTGTTTCTGGAAGTCTCGCGGTTCAGTGAATCATCTCGAAGGTTCCAGACGTCAGGGAAGGGGAAAGAGATGGCTAGTGGTTTTTCCAACCATCCCGTCGTTAGCGCTACAAGATAAATGGGTAGGCGTATCTGAATACTTCCCGTCTAGTCCCTACCTGCCAGCTGCTGGTTCTATCGGGTATTCTGATGTTTGGGTGACAATATGAAAGATAGCTAAGTAAGCGAACTGTTCTGCAGTTCAAGGTTTTAAGGTTCAGATTATGTTATGATCATTGTATATGTTCTCACACACATTCGAACTTCTCTGTCAGTATCTGTATCACTGTACATCTGAGCATCTGTATGATATTTGCTAAGTGGATTCGGCGAGACATATACAGATATATCTTCCATCTCTGTCGCTCGCTATTCTATACTGATTCATTTCTCCAATACTCTTCCTGCATATGCTTAATTTGAATATTTGAATTTTGATTAATTGCAAAATATATACAGATGTATTATTTTATCTTGACAGGAATCCTGTGCGGTAGGGATGAGTAGCAACTGTGGTGGGGATAGTGCACCTATCGCCACAATGCGTCACACGCGTAAGATTACGAGAGGAGAGGGCAGTGCATAAGGTGTCTAAAAACAAATTTCATTCTCGAAGCCAGTTTTGCAGCTCTTATAAACTAAGTTGTAATTCTTACTATGGTAGTAATCTCCACACTTTTGTTGGATCTTAAATAGGACATAGGCATTTGGAACAAAACCCTGTTCTCCTCCAGCAGGCATGATAAACAACTGACGGCTTTCAATATCGCTGCAGAGTCCCTGTAACGTATTTCACTCCAGGCATATGGTCCAGTAAGTGCTGTATTTATATAAGTTTCATCCATATAAACTATATAAATTTCACTTCGATATCTCCGAATATTTCCTAAATACTTAAGCCTTTTTGCCCTATGGTGCGATGTTCCATTAAAATTTGTCTGTCACGCTTAGTGTTTTTTTTCCTCCAAATAATCCTAGCTTCAAAAGAACTCTTCTTAATGTTCAGACACTGCCTTGGAAGTCAGTAGAATTTTTAGCTTCATAAGCACTTTCTTCAAACTTGGTCTTTGTTTTTCTGTGCTTTAAAAATTATTCATAGTTCGCCTAACTACTTCTGAACTAAAACATCCAAATTAGATTTTGTGCATGTTCTTAATCTTTGTTTACTGGGCATAGAGAAGGACGTTGTTGCACTAGCACCAATGGCTTTTCTTTCCTTAATAACTCTCCTAAACTGCTTTCAGACACAACCGTTGCCTCAGATAGCCTTCCCCAGATTTTTATAGCTGACCCAGACCATTGTTCCTTTTTTTTATAAATCTATGGATATTAGTTATTACTTCTCGAGTTTTTAAATGTAGCACTTTATTTCCTAATGTGCTGCTGGGGGGCGTCATTTCTAAATGCTCTATTGGAACCAGGAGACAGGCACATTTTGAAACAAGCTGTAGTGTTACCGAGTAGCTCTGCACGTGTTCAGTTGCTCGCAACTGTTACGCAACTGACCTGCCCTCCCCTCCAGTTGCAACCGTTCTGAGGTGGACTCGTCCTGATACCACTGCGCATCGCTCTGCAATTTTCAAGATAAAAAAATACATCTGTACAAATTTTCAGTAAAATTCCTTGATATGTAGATACCTGCTGGAGCAATCAGTATGGTTTACCGCCTTGCAATATTCTTCAACTGTCCTGTCCCGTCACTCTCCTACTACCCTTGTCCTCCTCTTAACCTTGTCCTCGCCCTTTTCTCTACCCAACCTATCTGTCATCTCCTACCCTGCTCCGCCCTCTCCCGTTCTTCGTCTTTCACTCTCCTCCCTCATTCACTCTCCTCCCTCATTCACTCTCCTCCCTCATTCTCTCTCCTCCCCTCTCCTTCCCCTTGAGTTTCCTTATTCTTTTTTCTTTCAGTTTTGTTAGAAAATCCCATACGTTATTACTTCTTGCTTTTATGTTAATATTTTCAGTGTAACTAAAGTTTACTCCGCCCTCTTTCCCATTTTTCTCCCTCTCTATTCTACACTTTCACAAAATTAACTTATTCCGTTTGTCGTTTTCCTTAATGTCTCTATATGTCGTTCATAAATTAATCTCTAGTTATAGATATTTACCAGTGATTCTTTTGTTCGTTTCAGTGAGCACTGTGGGAGTAGATGCCGTCCTGGGTCGAAGTGTCACGCTGCCATGTGACATTGAACCAACAACAAGAGAAGATCGTGTGTACATGGTACTTTGGTTCCGGGATAGTGCCGGAAAACCGCTATACAGGTAAGATAACACCAGTCTCGTTACACTAAGCTACCTGGTTTTGTGCCCTCACCACGTATTGGCTAAACAATTGACGCGGAGTCTATGGAGTAGGCAAGTGACAGATTTGGTGTTGTACGTGCACTTGTCATTTTTGAAACTAGTATTGATTTATAGTAAAAAGACTTGTGAAGCAGAAAATTTTCGCAGCTAAGAATTTTCTTAGAACCTACCATTTCATTTCACATTATGTCTTCAAAACCTCGACATAATATCTACTTTTTGTCAATGATAATATTAGGACTAATAGAGTAATTATAAGCAAATTAAATAAATTACACTCCTGGAAATTGAAATAAGAACACCCTGAATTCATTGTCCCAGGAAGGGGACACTTTGACACATTCCCGGGGTCAGATACATCACATGATCACACTGACAGAACCATAGGCACATAGACACAGGCAACAGAGTATGCTCAATGTCGGCACTAGTACCGTGTATATCGACCTTTCGCAGCAATGCAGGCTGCTACTCTCCCATGGAGACGATCTTAGAGATGCTGGATGTAGTCTTGTGGAACGGCTTGTCATGCCATTTCCAGCTGGCGCCTCAGTTGGACCAGCATTCGTGCTGGACGTGCAGACTGCGTGAGACGACGTTTAATCTAGTCCAAAACATGCTCAATGAGGGACAGATCCGGAGATCTTGCTGGCCAGGGTAGTTGACTTACACCTTCTAGAGCACGTTGGGTGGCACGGGATAAATGCGGACGTGCATTGTCCTATTGGAACAGCAAGTACCTTGCCGGTCTAGGAATGGTAGAACGATGGGTTCGATGACGGTTTGGATGTACCGTGCACTATTCAGTGTCTCCTCGACGATCAGCAGGGATGTACGGCCAGTGTAGGAGTTCGCTCTCCACACCATGATGCCGGGTGTGTGCCTCGGTCGTAAGCAGTCCTGATTGTGGCGCTCACCTGCACGGCACCAAACACGCATACGACCATCATTGGCACCAAGGCAGAAGCGACTCTCATCGCTGAAGATGACACGTCTCCATTCGTCCCTCCATTCAGGCCTGTCGCGACACCACTGGAGGCGGGCTGCACGATGTTGGAGTGTGAGCGGAAGACGGCCTAACGGTGCGCGGGACCTTAGCCCAGCTTCATGGAGACGGTTGCGAATGGTCGTCGCCGATACCCCAGGAGCAAAAGTGTCCCTAATTTGCCGGGAAGTGGCGGTGCGGTCCCCTACGGCACTGCATAGGATCCGACGGTCTTGGCGTGCATCCGTGCGTCGCCGCGGTTCGGTCCCAGGTCGACGGGCACGTGCACCTTCCGCCGACTACTGGCGACAACACCGATGTACTGTGGAGACCTCACGCCCCACGTGTTGAGCAATTCGGCGGTACGTCCACCCGGTCTCCCGCATGCCCACTATACGCCCTCGCTCAAAGTCCGTCAACTGCACATATGGTTCACGTCCACGCTGTTGTGGCATGCTACCAGTGGTAAAGACTGCGATGGAGCTCCGTATACCACGGCAAACTGGCTGACACTGACGGCGGCGGTGCCCAAACGCTGCGCAGCTAACGCCATTCGACGGCCAACACCGCGGTTCCTGGTGTGTCCGCTGTGCCGAGCGTGTGATCATTGCTTGTACAGCCTTCTCGCAGTGTCCGGAGCAAGTATGGTGGGTCTGACACACCAGCGTCAATGTGTTCTTATTTCCATTTCCAGGAGTGTATAATATATAAAAATTCGAATATTTGTAAACTTGTGTTAAATGCTGAGAGACTGTAAGTTTAACAATTGATTATGAGGACGTTTCGGTTCGTGGCGTCATGACAAGCAGGCAACTTCCTAAGAAATTTGCACGGTTACTCCAGTGAAAGCGGAGGGTTGCTATGCAAGGTTGTATGGCACGCTAGCTTGGAGTGTGAGGTAGGATTTTTAAGACTGGCTTTAAGTCATATCGGACGATGAATGAATCATGATCAAATGAGTACATGGTCCACCGATCTCAGAGTTCCAAGACATTCATCTTTCAGGATAAGAGAGAACCTCCAACGTTAAGTCATATCGGACGATGAATGAAATAATGTTCAAATGAGTACAGGGCGCACCGAGCTTAGATTTAGCGGATAATCCTCTTTTAGGATGAGAGAAAACCTCCAACGTTAGGTCACAGAGGAGTGAATCAAATGATGTTCAAATGAGTCCATGGTACATAGGGCTTAAGGTTACTAGACACTTATATTTTAGGATAAGGGAAATCCCCAACGTTGTCTTATTAGACGAAGAATCAAATTATGTTCAAAGAGTACAAGATAAATAGAACTTAGATTTACCAGACATTCCTCTTTCAGGATAGGGGAAAACCTCCAATGTTGAGTCATATCGGACGATGAATGAAATGATGCTGAATTGACTGCAGGGTACATAGAGTTTTGACTTACCAGACATTCATCTTTCAGGATGAGGGGAAACTTCCAACGTTAGTTCATATAGGACGCTGAAAGAAATGATGTTCAGATGAGTTCAGTGTCCAAATGGCTTAGAGTTACAAGAGATTCACCTTTCAAAATAAGAGGAAACCTCCACCGATAAGTCATATCGGACGGTGAATGAAATACTGTTCAAATGAGTACCAGATACATGTAGCTTAGTTAATAGACATTCACCTCTGAGAATAAGGGAAATCCTGCAACGGTAAATGGTGTCGGATGTTAAAAAAAGTGATATCCAAATGACTACAGGTTACATAGGTCTTAGAGTTACCACTTATTTATCTTTCAGAACAAGGGAAAACCTCCAAAGTTAAGTCATATCGAATGATGAGTGAAATGATGTTCAAATGAGCACAGGGCGGTCAGAGCTTAGAGTTATCAGACATTCATCTTTTAGGGTAAGAGAAAACTTCCAAAGTTCAGTCATGTCGGATGATGAAGTAGTGTTCAAATGAGTACAGGGTACGTAGAGCTTAGAGGTACCAGACATTGATCTTTCAGGATAAGGGAAAACCTCCAACGTTAAGTCATATAGAACGATGAATGAAATGATATTCAATGAGTCCATGGTTCACAGGGCCTAAAGTTGTTACACATTTATATTTTAGTATAAGGGAAAACCTCCAACGTTGTCTTATCAGACCATGAATGAAATGATGTTCAAATTAGTACAGGATGTATGGAGCTTAGAGTTCCCAGACATACATCTTTCAGGATAAGAGAACACCTTCAACGTTAAGTCATATCGGAGGATGAATAAATTACTGTTCAAATGAGTACAGAGTACAAGAGATTAGAGTTATCAGACATTCATCTTTCAGGGCAAGGGTGAACCTCCAACGTTGTCTTATCGGACGATGAATGAAATGATGTTCAAATGAGTGCAGGATACATAGAGCTCAGGGTTACCAGACATTCCAGGATAAGGGAAAGCCTCCAACGTTAAATCAGAAATGATGTTCAGGGTACATAGAGCTTAGGGTTACTGGAAATATCTTTCAGGATAAGAGAAATGCTCCAACATTAAATCATATTGGAAATTAATGAATTTTTGTTAAAAGAGTACACGGTACATAGATTTTAGAGTTACCAGATATTCATTTTTCAGGATAAGGGAAGGCTGCAGCATTATGTCATAGAGCAGTAAATGAAATGACGTTCAGATATGTCCACGGGACATGGAACATATAGTTACTTGACATTCATCTTTTTGGATGAGAGGAAATCCGCGGAATGCCCTTATCACTCTGACGGATGTTAGAGCTGGGAACCTCATGCGTGGGAAACAGAAACGCTAGCACCTTCGCCACAGGGGCAGGCAGTGAATGTTTGACAAACCACCTGTTTACATTTCAGGTACATGGCTCTAATTGTTAAGTATTCTAGAAGCCCGCTAGATTAACATGGGCGTTATGTTGAACAATGCATTCAGTTGCCTAACTCCTTGTAGAATTTTGACAGCTCGTTGTGATTTCTGTGTTCTCGTGCCTTCGCAGTTTTTATTGCACTTCCTTACAAAAACGTGTTCCATAAATTCGTGAGAGATGGCAGCACCTGGCAAGGAATGTCAGCAGTATAAAATATACTTGTCAGTGTATTCCACATCAGGTGTGACCCAATTCCGCTTCGCCGTTACGTCCACGCCCAAACGATAAATCAACCGTCGAGGACGACCTAATATCTCATCTTCTCATCACGAATGATACCCCGGTCCACGAAATTGCCAACTTTCTGCGCTTCGGTTAAAGAAGAAAGACAATCTACACTATATGCACTTGTTTTGATGTCTCACCTAAGTTAACACCATTCGCTAAGCTCAAATACAAACAGGTCAGAACAGACATTTGTATACAAAGGTACTTGGCTAACGTATTATGTGATTTTATTACCATTAGCGGGATGCCTCGGATATTGGCGGCTCTGATAATGTGATTGAATATTCACTTTTATTGTACAATGTTGGTATTTTTGTAAGTTTCCGAGTTCGCTAGGTAGGATAATGGCAACCCCTGAATTTGCACTACAGACATTTCACTTCGCCTTCAATTCTCTTTGACTGTTATAAGTGTCGGCGTATCATGACAGGGAACTTGCTTTCCATAAGGACTCGTCCTTGGAAACGATCTGCTACTGTCTAATTTTTAAATGAAGATACATGAAGGTCATCTGTTACTCCGCGTGAGGTCCCGCAATGTCGCCCAACAGCACACGGGAAGTAATGCAGATCCCCTTTCTTTATCCTCTCAACAGTTGAAGGGTCGAGCCGTGGCTCAGTGGTTAGACCGCTTGGCTCTCACCTAGACGGCCCGGGTTCGATCCCAGGCGACCGCAAAGTGAGATTTGTGGTGGACAACATGGCGCTGGGGCGGGTTTTCTCCGGTATCTCCGGTTTCCTCCGCCATATCATTCCACCGGTGCTCCTTCTTCATTTCATGTGTCATTAGTGTCATCGCCTGCGGTGCCGTATGTAGTACAAGCGGGGGTTAAACACTACACATTTCATTTCAACAGTTGAAACATAAACAAGCGTTCGGCTATCAGAGTATGTGATTCACCAGTGTAACATATCTGACAACCTTTGTTTAGTTACCATAGCAACGAACTTCCCCTCTTACCCTTCAACTCCCTTGCTTGATGGGCTTCACGTTTCTTCTTTTAAAAGTCAGACTGTAGTCCTTGGACCACCAGGTGATGTGTGACACAGTTTTATCTGCCACTACCGTGCAGTTTCAATGAAATTGCTCTCGGTTTCCGTACCACCTTAGCTTCGTCCTCCTTCGGTAACATCTCACCTCTCCCGTCCCTTCCAAGGCGTCCTTTTAGTGGCATAGATACAAAAGTTTTCTGATGGACGAGGGGTTTGGAGAGGCAAGGGGAACAAATGTCTATGCTCGATTAGTTTATTCTAGTGAAAGCAAAGGTCAGGTTTACCTGCTAATCTACACTGACAACGTTCCCCTCCGCCGACCACAGAAGGCAGGTAACAATGAACGTAATAACGTACAATCCTGCCTTTAAGCAGCGTACTTGGCAATAATGATGATGATAATAGTAATGATAATAGTAATAATAGTGATAATGATCATGACGATGATAGTGTCATACTTATCGTCACCATCATCTACTGCTGCTACTGCTAAAAGCTGACCAGGATGACTTAGATGCTGGCATTCAGATCTCAAGTTTGCCAGTTCAAGCCCGCACTAGTTCAATGGTTTCTCATCATCATCATCGTCATCGTCATCGTCATCGCCATCGCCATCGCCATCGCCATCGCCATCGTCTTCGTCTTCGTCATGGTCATGGTCATGGTCTGTCGTCGTCGTCATCGTCATCGTCATCGTCATCGTCATCGTGTTCGTGTTCGTCTACGTCTACGTCTAAGTCTACGTCTACGTGTACGTCTACGTCTACGTCTACGTCTACACCTTCGCCTTCGCCTTCGTCATCATAAACCTTCAAGATAGGCCATATAGGCCTCTTTCGACCCAGAAGGGATCTTCCCAGGGTCTCCGTGGTCTTCCAAGATCTCTAACACCAACTGGTTTATACTACAAGGCCTGTTTGGTGAGTCTTTCTTCTGGCATTCGAGAGAGATGATCTTGCCATTTAAGTCTGTATTCCCTGAGTTTGTCATTTAAAGTAAATATTTTTAGTTCTCTTATTGTTTCACTTTTAATGTGATCTTTAAGACTACAGCCAGCTATGTACCTCAAAAGTTTCATTTCAGCCGTTTCAATTATTCTTTTATCAGTTCTGTTCAAGGTCCAGGTCTCGGCTCCATAAGATATAACACAGGCACTGCCATAGTTTTATAAAACTTTAATATGGTATCTCTTCTTGTTTTGCTTTTCAATGTTTGTTTTATAGTGCCGCATATATTTTGAAGCCCGCCTCGGTAGCGTAGATGGTAGGGTGTCTGCCTCACGTTCAAGAGGTCCCGAGTTCGAATCTCGGTCAGGGTGAGTTACTTGGATAAGGTTTTTCTGGGGTTTTCCCTTATTCTGAAAGGCGCATGTCGGGTAACTCTAAGCTCTATGGACCCTGGGCTCATTCGAGCATCATTCCACCTATTCCACTCATCGTCCGATATGACTTAACATTGGAGGACGGAAATTGCAATATATATATATATATATATATATATATATATAAAAAGTTTATAGATCTTTTGTTTTAAATATCTGTCACATTCATAGGAAATATCACATCTTAAGTCATTAAAATATTTAACTTGTTCTAGTATTTTGTTTTTGAGGAGCATTTAGGACCGTGTTGGGCATTTATCAATAAAAGCCATCACTTTCGTTTTCTCTGCTGAAATGATAAAATTATACTTTGAGATTGTTTTGTCGAGATGGTACAGAGCTGTTTAGGTATCTGCCAGAATGACATGATCATCTGCAAACAGGACTATATTTAAGATTGTACGTCCTAACTTAAAATCTACTTTCAAATGAACTTGCCATTTGGCAACTGATGCGTTGATATAATTATTAAAAAGAGTTGGTGACATTGGGCAGCCCTGTCTTACACCTAGGTTGATAGTTTCTGTCTTAAAACCATTATCCATGCTGATACAAGTCCCTTCGTACATTTTACTTATCATTAAAATTAAATGTTCAGGATATCCGTTTAAGTAATTATATCCTATAGCTTTTGTCGTATAACTTTATCAAATGCTTTTACGTAATCAAGAAATAATATATGGGTCTCTAAATTAAATTCTCTTCTCTTTTGTTTTATTGTTAAGACGCAATCAGCACAGGATCTGCCTTCCTTGAATCCGTATTGTTCATTACTGAGTAGTGATTCAGTTATTATATTTAATCTTTTTGCTAATATTTTATAGCTTGTATTTAAGAGACTGATCCTTCTATAACTTTTACATTCATTTCTGTCTCCTTTTTTAAATGTTGGTTTTATTACAGCCATTTTCCTTTCTTCTGGTATCTGTAGGCTGCACCAACAAATATTTAAAAGATTTAGTAGTCGTATTTTAAAATTTTTTGATGCATACGTTATCAATTCCACATTAATTCTATATTTTCCTGGTGTTCTGTGATCTTTAAATGACGTTAATATGGTTTCTAATTCGTTTGCTGTAATAGGGTCTACTTCTTCATTAGTAGTACTTAATTGTTGCTTTTTACTATCCGTCGAATAACTCCATAGTCCTTTGAAGTATTGAAGCCACTCTTCTTCTTAAATGTTATATAATTCTACTGTATCTTTTTTACGATTTATTTAAGTAATCGATCGTTTCTACTTGTGGCTGAAAGTGTAATGCATCGTATCAGTTTACTGACATTTAAAGAATTCCTCAGTGAAATCTCCGAATGGCCGGTGACGGTAGCGTGATTTTGTATTTGAAGAGTATCAAACCAAATAATTACTTTATTTATTTCCTGGTCATTAAAAGTCTAATAGCTAGCTAGTTAAAGTGAAATTTTGTCCAGTTTAAATATTAAGGTGTTATTTTGGTAGGTTATTTTGTATTATTAAAGTACAACTTTAAAGTGAGTTATGTAAAAAACTGAAGATGCTGACAGTGAAGTAAAGTAGGCTATCAAGTTCACAATAGAAATTGAAAACAATGGTTACATCCCCTTTCTAGATCTAAAGATAATAAAAATAACAATAAATTAAGTTTTGGCAATATAGAAAGTCAACTCACACGGATACATATATCAAAATTAAAAGTTTTAACCCTATGTCACACAAATTTGCTGTTTTTAATAGTTTGATTTACAGATTGAAAAACATACCTCTAAACAAAGAAGAATTTAATGCGGAATATAAACATATTATAAACACTGCATTGATTAACGGCTTTAATAAAGATTTTATAACCAGAAGAGTAGAAAAATTTAAATATCAAAAAAGTGTTAATGATGTTTCCACTCTTAAAAAGGTAAAAAAAAAAAAAAAAAAAAAAAAAGATTATATTTTCAAAAAATTTACTTATCATCCATGGCGAATAAAAAGTTCCAAAAAATTTTCAAAGAAGTGGGTATAATACTAGCATAAATATTAAAATCAAAATCAAAAGGATTAGCTATGGGGAGCCCACTTTCGCCTATTTTAGCAGACCTATACATGAGCTATTTTGAAACACACATAGTAAAGGTCTTCCCACAGATTTATAAATTTTGGCAGAGATATGTTGATGATGTTTTTTCTATCATTCCGGAAAAACTTCCAGTTTCACATCAACTAGCTGCCTTTAGATGTCTAATTCACCGGCTATACAACGTCCCACTGAGTAAGGATGAATTTTTGAAAGAACAACAACACATAAAAGACATAGCGGTATTAAATGGTTTCAACCAAGCCATCATAAGGAACATGATGAAGAGAAAAGAAAAACTGAAGATAAGAGCAAAAAATACCACTCTCACACCACTTAAAAACACAAATTGGCAATATAGAAAATTCACCTACCATCCATGGGTTTTTAGAAAATTTGAACGAATCTTCAAAAGACTAAACATAAAACTAGCACCCCAAAAGAAATTCAGTCTGAGGAACCTGCTAAATAAACCACTGAAAAATACAATCCCCAACAATTTGAAATCATGAATTTATCAGATTAATTGTGAAACCTGTGAAAAAAGCTACATAGCAAAAACTAAGAGAAACTTGTTAACCAGGCAGAGGAACATTAAGTTTAAACAAACAGGAAAATCTGCAGTTTCACACCATTTTTGGACAGAAAACCACAACTTTGGCCACAACATTAAACTGTTAAAATCTTTAAGTACACCCATAGAATTGGATATTTGGGAAAAATATTCATAAACAAAAACCGTGATAAAGTTATAAATTTTGAAATCCCGGCATTAAATGAAGTATTAAAACTTAGTGCCCCTAACACCAGATGACAGAGTGATCGGAGCTCCGTATTAGCGGAAGAAGAGGAAAGTTCATTTAGTCATCAAACAGCTGAGGATGAGAACGAATGATCTTGAAAACGTTTCAATTATACAACAAGTAAGTGAAGTTTGAGTGTAAACATAGTGACTCATAAATCAAACTTAAATATAATACTAGCACCTCATAAAAATTACAGTGTAAAGAATTCGCTACAGTTTCCTAAAAAAGACAAAATTTCAGACAGCAAACAATGTGGTATTTATCAAGTTAACTGTTTAGAATGCGATAAGATCTAATTGGTATAACAAAGCGTAATTTAGAAATCAGAGTGAAGGAACATTTTAGAAATATTAAATATAGACAGACAGAGATATCGGCAGTGGCTGATCATTTTTGGTCATATAATCAAGAAGTAAATCCAGATGTTAAGTTATTGAAACAATTGAAAGAATCGATAGATTTAATGGTTTGGGAGAAGATATTTATTTTGAAAAATAAGGATCGCGTAATGAATTTTGATATCCCGCCAATAGATGTCATCAATAAGTTTGTGTTGTCCCCAGTAGATGGCAGTTAGATAAGGAGCTATCCTTCAAACTCCGGTAGTGGTCAAGGTCAGTCATTCAGTCAGTGGGTGAGTGTCAAGCTGAGTGGCTGAGGACACCTAATCGGTTAGGAAGACAATTTTCCCGAAAATCTTCGTGCCGCATCTTTGAAAAAAAAATATTGAAATTAGGTACAAGGACTTAACTTCTGTGTGCTCTACTTTTTGAAAATGTGACTTTACTTTTTTGTATAGAACGAAATGTGTAAAATGAAAGTTTATCTCCACAAGAAGTAGATCTAAGTTAGGTGGCAATGTTGATAGAAGGGTAACATGTGGCAAATTGCTCCGGTAATTTTCTTTTCATGCAGCGACCCTTTGTGCTGGTGAAAACGTTTTTCAATGGGTTAGCTGATACGGAAAGCGATAGCCTTAAACGTCCTATCTGTTTGAGGATACGGTGCATGCGGCGTTATAAACTTGTTTTGTTTTTAAAATGCATGCTGGGAAGGAAGTTTACGCGGGGCGAATTTATTTTTGGTGTGCCTTTGGGGGCAAAACACCCCGCGCATACAAATAAGCCCCGTTTCCAGGAAGCATTCTGCTGCATATGTTTATATAATATTATAATATTACTTTGCTTTACACCCCACATATGGCACTGCCGCCAACAAAACCACAATACATTCCCCCCCGGCGGGATTTACACTATTAGAAA
The DNA here is from genome assembly GCA_030765055.1 of Mantis religiosa. Lineage (NCBI taxonomy): Eukaryota > Metazoa > Arthropoda > Insecta > Mantodea > Mantidae > Mantis > Mantis religiosa. Next base: position 259,079,855 of record CM060947.1, on the reverse strand, counting down.
ATTCCCTCTATCGCTGCAACTTGCGCTTTTCTTTGGGTCTTTTGTCAGTAAATCTTTTTCATTAAAACTCTTTTTTCTTCTTCCAGCAGCAATGTTATTCTTTCTTCTTTCTCGACCATCTTTCCCTTTTCCCAGAGGTTTCTCTTGAGCTCAACATTTTTTTTTCTTTTCTTTCTTCATATTTCGTCTCCGTTACTTTTCTGTATGAACTTCTGTTAGTTCTGTTTCTTTGTGAATCACGCTGGAATTAATATCGAACCTTTTCCGTCTATATACAACGGTTTACTATTTCTCCACATTTTATATCGTACCAACCAAGGAGCACCAAAAATACCAAGGGCAGTTCTGAAAATTATAAAGGCAGTGCATTCCTTTGAATTCCCTAAGTCATAGTTATGTGAATAATAACCTTGGAATTTAGTATTAGACATATCTGTAAAATGACATGAACATCTTCAAGAAGTCACCTTTTCCTACTGGAATCGAGTCCTGCCGATTAGTGGTCTGAAAACTTTCCGACCACAGAGTGAGTTGATGTAAGTGCTTTTATGAAAACGGACAAAATCGAGTATCGAGCTGTCACTAAATATTTACTTTTGAAAGGCAATATGCCTACGCAAATCAAAGATGAGTTGGATACTATGTATGGGACACTTTTCCATCATTTACCACAGTGAAATTTTGGACAGCTGAAATTAAACGTGTCCGTAAGAGCTTGGAAAGCTATACTACCGACGAAAACATTCCAAAGTTCAACAAATAGTTCTATACGGCCGCCACATTAAAATGAGAGAGATAGCAGAGGCTATGAACATGTCAAAAGAACGTGTTTGTCACATATAAATATTAAATCAACATTTAGACATGAGAAAGCTGTACGTGCGTTGGGTGCCGCGTTTGCTCATGTTTGACCAAATGAACATTTCCAACGCTCTGTTGGCGCAGTTTAGGCGCAATATATCCCAGTTTTCCTGTCAATAAATTACTGTAAACGAAACTTGATTAAAACATTATACGCCACAAATCAGTGGACTGCAAAGGGGGAACCGGTTCCAAAAAAAAGCAAAAACTGTTTCTTCGGCTGGGAAACTGATGGCGACTGTCTTTTGGTATAGTCATGAAGTTATATTAATCGATATCTTCAAAAAGGAAAATCGATTACAGGTGCATACTACGCATCATCACTTGACAAGCTGAAGGCAGAACTCGCGGAGAAACGGCTACATTTGCAGGGAAAATGATCCTGTATCACCAAGACAGTGCACCGTCTCACACCACAGCGGTTGCAATGACGAAGATGCACGAATTACGGTTTGACCTGCTTGACCATCCGTCTTACTCACCAGATCTAGCTCCCAGCGGCTTCTTGTAGTTCCGTCATTTGAAAATTGTTTTTGGAGGACAGAGATTTTCGTCGAATAAGGAGCCAAACACCTTCGTGAACAATTATTTCGCAGAGAGAAACGCCGAGTACTATTTGGACGGGTTACAGAGATGAGAGCATCGCTTGGAGAAGTGTGTAGAGTTACAAGGAGACTATGTTGAAAAACGCCGAGTACTATTTGGACGAGTTACAGAGATGGGAGCATCGCTGGGAGAAGTGTGGAGTTACAAGGAGACTATGTTGAAAAACGTCGAGTACTATTAGGGCGGGTTACAGAGATGGGAGCATCGCTGGGAGAAGTGTGTAGAGTTACAAGAAGACTATGTTGATAAACGCCGAGCACTATTTGGACGTGTTACAGAAATGGGAGCATCACTGGGAGAAGTGTGTAGAGTTACAAGGATACTATATAGAAAAACGCCAAGTACTATTTGGACGGATTACAGAGATGGGAGCATCGATGGGAGAAGTGTGTAGAGTTACAAGGAGACTATGTTGAAAAACGCCGAGTACTATTTGGACGGATTACAGAGATGGGAGCATCGATGGGAGAAGTGTGTAGAGTTACAAGGAGACTATGTTGAAAAACGCCGAGTTTTATTTGTACGTGTTGCGAGATGGGAACATCGCTGGCAGAAGTGTGTAGTTTTACAAGGAGACTATGTTGAAAAACGCCGAGTGCTATTTGGACGGGTTACAGAGATGGGAACATCGCTGGGAGGAGTGTGTAGAGTTACAAGGAGACTATGTTGAAAAACGTCGAGTGCTATTTGGACGGGTTACAGAGATGGGAACATCGTTGGGAGAAGTGTGTACAGTTACAAGGAGACTATGTTGAAAAACGCCGAGTGCTATTTGGACGGGTTACAGAGATGGGAGCATCACTGGGGTAGGTGTAGAGAGTTAAAGGGAGACTAGGCTAAAAATACTAAAATAAAAAGGGTCTAAAAATGTCTTGTATCTTTATTAGGCCGGATAGAGGATTTGGCTAAACGGGCAGTGATTAAATACTTTATTTGAAAGGCTTAACGCAGATTAAATGTGTTTTTGATAGCAGAGGTTGTAAACATTTGTAAGGAACGTGTAGCGTTGTGAGCTTTCATAAGGTCTGTGCAAGAAGGGTGCTGCATTTGTTGGCATCTGGTCAAAAGTTGTAAAGAAGAATTGTTTCTGTTAAGAATTTGGAGCACCACCGTAAATATGCTGGTGAATTTTTGAGACAGATTAGTATCATGGATGAAAAATGGATGCATCGCTACACTCCAGAAAGTAAATCACTGTCAAACCAGTGGAATACGCTAGATATCCCAAATCCAAAAGATGTAAAGTCAATTTTGTAAGCTAACAAGATTATGGCTAGTGTTTTCTGCGACGTATAGGATTATTTTTGATTACTTGCAAGAAGGTAAAAAAGTTTCACTAGTGACTACCACGCAAGCTTACTGCAACGTTTGACTAATAAGGTGGAAAGAAAAGGACCTCATTTGGGAAAGATAAAAATCTATTTACGAGAATGCTCCACCCCATCGTTCAGTCATTGCACTGAGAGAAATGTTCAAATTAAAATTGGAATTTATTTAACGTACAGCCTAATCACCAAATCTAGCACCCAGTGACTGCCAACTGCTCCCGAGCCTCAAGAAATTTTCAGAAGACGAAGATGTCACAGCACCGAGGTTAGTGATATGGTAAACAGTTATTTTGATAAATAAATAAAAATCTGTGGGGTGATAAATCGCACTACAGAGATGATTTAATTAAATTACAACATCGATATGAAAAATGTATCAGCCTTTCTGGAGATTATGTTGAGAAATAAAGAAGAAAAATTAAATGTTCATTTTTATTTTGAGGCCGTGGACTTATCAGCCGGCCTTTGTAAAATACGTTTTGAATGAAGTTAACTTTCGAGTAAGTGTAATTTTTCATGCCTATAACTTAAGCCTGTAGTATTTTAATAATAACTTTTCCTTTTTTATAGAATGAAAGCTTACGAAAACTTTACTATATAGTATCAGGCTAAATTACAAAATTTGGTGTTTTAGCCACTCATCATTCTCCAGTTGTCCTGCTGAAATACACATTTTCCTAAAATAGCTCCTTTTTAAATTCAGAGTGTCTAAATCTGCCTCTACCTGCTGTACCTAGTAGAGAATTGTAGAAGAGCGAATACAAAAAGGCATGTGAATGTAGCGTTCGCTGCAAACGCTTTAACTTGTGCTTTTTTTATCAGCCTTATATATTTTTATAGAGAGGTCATTACGGAGTATAAGTCTAATCTCATTTTACCAATTTATTTCCATTCTGCTAATGATCAACAGTAATTATAATGCTCTCTGTGCAGGAGGTCATTTATTTATCAAAGGTTGACCTTTCACTCGCGTTGTGACGTCATGCCCCATCGTGGTGATACAATATTCAGTTATAATTGATTTACCGTATAACGCAACAAACGTTAAATCTCTATGTAGAAGGATGAATCTTTTTAATATTCCATTTGTACGGCACGTCTAAGGCCATAGTGAACAATTGAGCATCAACAGTGATGTTCAGTTGCTTAGAGTGCGTGTCTCTTTTGTTTTATGTTTTGGCGATACGAATACAACGGGTCTTCAATGTAGTCTCGTTACTTCTCAGGAGCTGTTATTTTCTGGGCTCCCTTGTATGGTCTAGCACCAACTTCACCGAATTTATATATCAGAGGAGAAGAATTCAGCGGATCTGTGCCACCACCCACTTAGGGGAGAAGTTAAATAAAGTCATAACCTTTAAGGTATATCACGGGGAGCTGTGAGATTTGAGCAACGGGACTATATCTCAAGCTATTTTGATGCCCGCCTCAGTAGCGTAGATGGTAGCGTGTCTGCCTGACGTTCAAGAGGTCCCGAAATCGAATCTCAGAGTGACTTATCTGGATAAGGCTTCTTCCGGGGTTTTGCCTTATCCTGATAGACGAATGTTGGGTAACTCTAAGCTGTACCCATCACTCATTTGAGCATCATGTCACCCATTTCATTCATCGTCGGATACGACTTAATGTTGGAGGACGTACATTGAAAAAAAATTAGTTTGATCCTGTTGTAAACATCTGGGTGATAAGAGAGACTGAGACAGAGATATTAGTTCAGAAAATGGTTAAACTGTTGATTGGTTTAGCGAGTTAATGGGCGTTTTCTTTTATTTGCATAGGTGCGACAAACTCCTCCTTTAAGTACAGTACTGTAAGTAGTTTTCTGATCACTGCTATGGGCGAGCTAATTTTGTAGAGAGAAAAGTATGCAAATATTTTCTTATAAACGTAAAAGCCCCACGTTTTTCCTACAGTATTGGTATCTACTTTTCCCCATTCACTGTGCAACGCTCGCTAAGCACAGAATGTTCTAGATCTTGCTCCAAGTGGAAGTCTCTGGTACTGCCTAGGTGGAAGCTTCTCGAGATTTTGAGGGCCAAAGCGACATACGAGGGTGATCTGAAAAGCTTCCGATCTCAACATGCAGATGGCAGCAGTCGTAAATAAAAGCTAGTGTATTTCGTTGTTCATCTGTTGAGAGTTGCTCACCAAAGTTTCAGCATTGTGGACGCTCAGTTGTTATGTAACAGTCGTTTGAGTGAGTTGATATGAGTGTTTTCCTGAAAATGGACAAAGCAAGCAAGTGTGTCAATATGCCATTATATAGTTGATTTTGAAGGACAATATACCTACGACAGTCAAAGATGTCTTGGTTTCTTTGTATAGAGAATCTGCACTCTCATTTATCACACAGGAAATTTGATCAGCTGAATTTAAACGTGGCTGTAAGAGTTTGGAAGACGATGTACTTTCGCGACGTCCAAAAACTGCAGCTACCGAAGGAAGCATTGCTTCAGCTCACCAAAGAGAGCTAAACGACCACCGAATTTAAGTGAGAGTTATAGCAGAGGCTATGAACATGTCGAAAGAACGGGTTTGTCATATATTAAACCAACATTTAGATATGAGAATGCGGTTCGTGCGTTGGGTGCCGCGTTTGCTCACCTTAGAACAAAAAAGTATTCTAATGAACATTTCCAATGGTCCGTTGGCGCAGATTAGGTGCAATAAGTCCCACTCTTGGCGCAGATTAATTACTGTAGATGAAGCTTGGACACACCATTATACACCGGAAACAAAAATTAAGTCCAAACAGTGGACTGCAAAAGAGGAACCGGCTCCAAATAAGCAAAACCAGCTTTTTGGCTGGGAAGGTGGTGGCGATAGTCGTGGAGTTATTTTAACCGATTATGTTCAGAAAAGGAAAACCATTACAGGAGCATACTGTGAATTTGTGAATTCGAAAACTTAAAGGTCCAATTTTCAGAAATTCAAACTGGTCTTTATTTCCATAGAAACACACTTTGGTCAAACTTTAGAGTAGCAGAAATACGCAACATACATAAATACAATCTTCGTCACTTCTGCACAAACAAGAGAGTTCACTTTCAAAACACAGTTGCAGGCACACGAATCAGTTCATATTCCCCCTCCATCTCGATAAAGTGGCCACGGCTTCTTGTACATACCCGCTCACTGTTGGATAAATTACCCGTATTTTCTGTAAAAAAAAAGGTGGCATTAGAACCTTCCAATTATCTATTTTTATCTGTTTCGGCTAGCCCTTTTATCTCCGCGTTGCACTATCTCTCCCTTTGTGCGCGCCGACCGGGCATCGTCACCACAATAGATTCGCGACAAAACTACGCACCATTACTTGACAAGCTGAAGCCAGAACTTATGGAAAAACGGCCATATTTGCAGAAAAAGATAATCGTGTGTAGCCAAGACAACGCACCGTCTCACACTTCAGCGGTTGCAATGGCCAAAATCCACGATTTACGGTTTACCTGTTTGACTCACCAGATCTAGCCCCAAGCTACTACTTTTAGTTCCCTCAACCGAAACAAAAGCTCCGAGGACAGAGTTTCGTCAAATGAAGAGGTAATCACTTCATGAACAACTATTTTGTAGAGATAAACGCCGAGTACTATTTGGACGGGTTACAGAGATAGGAGTATCGTTGGGAGAAGTGTGTACAGTTACAGTACGCGCAAGATAAGTTGAGCGCTAGATTTAGGGTGTAGTGCGGGCAGAGGGGAAGAAGCGAGAGCTAACGCTCTTTTGTGTCTGCACTGTGGTCAACCTTGAAAAACGCAGTTCAGCAAAATAGCGTGTAAGATAAGCGAAGATATCAGAAGTAACGTTGCATCCTCTGAAAACATTCCTTAGTTTTGCCCACGCCAGCTCAACTGCATTCAGATCACAGGTATACGGAGGTGTCCCCTTTCGAGAGACATAACATTCACAAATGTTCATACAAATATAAATCATTTTCAAGTAAATGCTGATGTACCACACTCGTAACAAGGATAAACTGACAATTCGAGCGCACCAAACGAGCCTTTATGAAGGAAGCTTTAACTAAAAAGTGATAATGTTATATAATAAATTTCCAAATTCATTTAAGCAAGCTGCATCATTAAAACACTTTAAGAATAAGGTTAAGAAATTTTTGCATGTACACTGTTTTTATACGGTTAATGAATTTTTAGAACTATAACCATGTAAATGAGCACTGGGAGCATAGTACATTCACAAACCTGTAATATTTATATTATGACATTTCTTGTAGCAAATTAGTCTATGCAAATACCACATGAAACAATATAAATGCTGCTTACTGTGTATGGCCACGCAGTGGCTCAGTGATTAGACCGCTTGGCTCTCACCAAGGCGGCCTGGGTTTGATCCCAGGCGACCGCAAAGTGAGATTTGTGGTGGACAACACGGCGAAGGGGGAGGGTTTCCTCCGGGACCTCCGGGTTCCCCCGCCATCTAATTCCACCGGTGCTCCATCTTCATCTCATGTATCATCAGTGTCACCGCCTGCGGTGCCGTATGTAGTAAAAGTGGGCGTTAAACACGACACATTTCATTTTGCTTACTGTGTACATTGTATGTAATCAATTTGACTTTATTTACGCAATTTGACGTCTCTCGAAACATGTATATGTTGCAAGGACGAACTATTTTCTAATTCCAACATACGATTGTTGTAAACTGGTTAAATAATTAACCTCGAAATTGATAAAAACGAACTATGGCGGACATGATAAAGCTTAGCGTATTGGCCACTAGATGTCAGTGTATAACGCATTTCAAATTTTAAGGTTGTCATCTACGAGGGCTGTTCAATAAACAATGATCACAATCCTTTTTTTTTTTTTTTTTTTTTTTTTTTTTTGAAAACATACCTTCACTCATCCTCATAATTTTGATTGTCCTTCTCAAAATATCCTCACGTCAATGCGATGCACTTTACTCAGCGTTTCTGCCAGCCTTCAAAGACATGCTGGAAACCATTTTTGAGAGATCCTTCAAAATCGCCACTGCAGCCTTTACCACTGCTTCTGATGATGGATAATGCCTCCCACGAATGCGTTTCTTCAAGTTAGGGAATAGAAAAAAGTCACTTGGGGCTAAATCCGGACTCTACGGGGTTGAAGGACGTATTTCACGTTGATTTTTGCATGATATTTAGCAAAAACATTGGCAATATGCGGCCGCACATTATCGTGGTGAACCTTCCAGCCTGCTTCATGGAAATGTGGTCTTTTGCGCCAGATATGGACTTGCATATTTTTCAGGACACCCTTGTAATATTGTCCAGTTACTGATGTGTGTGCAGGTGCAACATGTTGATAAACTATTCCATGAATGTCAGAGAACGAGATGACCATATTGTCACCCAATTAGCGGAAAGCGCAACCAACGACAGCTGAGTAAGGGGCCAGAGGCAGCCAACCCCATCCTCTCATTAGTCTCTGTCACTAACTGAGGGGGATGATTAGGGAAATGTCACTTGTCGCTGGCCGCCTCTTTACCCCCTTCTACTGCCATCTGGAACTTTCGCGGTAATTCACTGAAGCCAGAGACTTCTAGAAGACGGTGATATTCCTATAAAAGGGCTGCAGTGAGTGAATTGAGTCAGTCAGTCAGTGCTTGACGTGCTAGCGAACGGACGAGAAGACTGTGTACGTGCATCGGAACGGTAACGGACGAACTGGTGAATCGTAATTGTGTGCATTACGTACTTCTGTGTAATTGGCAACTGTTTAACTGTATGTCGGTGGAAATAAAGAACATTGTTAAGTTTGTGTCATTGGACTTTTCATTTCACGAACCCACAAAGTCACAATATGTTTCCCAGTAGAAGCAACCACTTTTGCTCTTTGGGGGTTTGGTGATGAAGGAGATATACACACTGAGCTTTGCTATTTTCTCTCAGAATCAATATGATGTAGCCAAGCTCCATCAACAGTAATTACGTTTGAAAGAAGCTCCGGATCTTCCTCTAACATCAACTTTAACTGCATGTTACCTTCATTGTAGTGGTTGGCGATACTGAACATGTCTAAACTTGCCTGGTTCTCACAGGCGGGAACTAGGAGTACCAAAAATGAAACTACTACGGCGTGTTTGTTTCACATTAAGCTAACGGAATATAAAAAGTTTCAATTTTATTGCGGAAAATTATGACTATAAAAAGTTAATATCATTGTTTATTTAACAGCCCTCTTATGTTTACGGAGTTAAACGAAACCTACCGAATGGGGACGTGGAACCGATCGCTCTTCTAATGTCGTGCATATAGCACAAGGAGACTACGTTGAAGAATAAAACATAAAAAATTCTGAACAAAAGTCTTGTAGCTTTATTAGGTCGGAAAATTTTCAGACCATCTATGCAGAGAATACAGTAGACGAGAATGGGTAGAGAAAGTGAGCTGAGCTTCTGTCAAAAGTTTCACATGCCTGTGCCGTCCGAATTTAATACGTAAGCCTGGTACTACAGAAAATCTTGCGAGTTTCGACAGGTAATGCTATTAAAGCATCTCGAAGCGAAGGCAAGTGGTAAATGCCCTGTCCGCTGCTCTCCCGGAGGACCAAAACAACCTCATTTGGATAGGAAAAGGAACGAAGGAAACGGGAATAGGAATCGGGAGTGAAGGTGGGAGGGGGAGGACTTAACAATGAACAGAGTAGAGATAATGTTCTTATCGACGTTTCTTTTCTTACGCCCTTCGCGAAAAGAAAGCGGCTTAAAATGAAAGGGGCTCCGAGCATGAAAGAGCCTGTTCATGCAGAAAGTAGTCACTCGCCTCTGCAGCGAGAGAGAGAGTATTTTCTTAAAGGACTTCGTTTGTTGACTGCGAAGTTACGACGACTCGCAAACCGATCCCTTGTAATGAAATTTTCAACCCAATTTTTTACAAATGGTTACCCAGAAAAGCTATTATGTGCGAGAGATTACACCAAGGCTTTTTATTCATAGCTCCACTACACGTTTTGAAAACCTGCCAGAAACGGCCCCGTTCTTTATTCTACTTGTTGATTTAAATGGCTTTAATGGCCATAGGGGAATGGACCGATACAGCACTGTACAAGGGTTGCTATGGTTACAAATCTGCCGCCGTAGCTCAGACGGTTCACGGGTTTAGATCCTGGCTGTGGATCCACATGATGTGTACATTAACAAAGAAAGTTTGGTTAAGCAACTATGTGAAATTCATTTGTCGGCCCTTGTTGCTAGGAAACAAAGCATGCAACTTAATGCTCTAAACTTTAAATAAAGAAAATCTGCACAAATAAAAATATTTAGTGAACATTCTTCACTTAACTTAAGAAGCCGATGACAATACTTCAATTATGTTTTTGTGATATTAATTTCATGGACACTTGCACACATCTTCATTCAACACAATTCGTTGTCAAGGATACCATCTGTGGATACTACGCATTTGCGTATTTACGTATTATCAACATCTGAAGACGAAACAAACCTAAAAACAGAATCAATTGCCTGTATGTCAAAATTCATTAGGGGATTTCTATTTTTTTAAAATAAATATTTTTTTCCCAAATAAATACTTTTTCCTTTAATTTTTAAAACATTGTATATATATGTTGATGATATGTTTGCTACTGTTCCTCAAAAACAAATTAACGATGCTTTAAAATTACTAAATTTACAAGATAAAGTTATAAAATTCACATTAGAAACTGAAATTAATGGATCTCTTCCTTTTATAGATTTGAAAATAATAAGAAATAATAAAATATTAAAATTTGGTATTTATACGAAGTCTACTCATATTGATAATTACATAAAAAATAAAAGTTGCAACCCTTTCCCACATAAATTTGCTGTTTTTAATAGTTTGATTTATAGATTAACAAATATACCATTGAATAAAGAAGAATTTAATAAGAATATAAACATATTATTAATACTGTTTTAATCAATGGTTTTAATAAATATTTTATACAAACGAAAATTGAAGAAATTAAATATCAAAACAGTATTAATGATATTTCTACTCTTAAAAATAAAAGATGATTATAAAATTAAAAATTGCACTTACAATCGTTGGGTTAATAAACATTTTCAAATTTTTTAAAAGAAGTTGGTATAAATCTAGTATTAAAATTTATTACAATTTTCTAAAAATGATAAAATTCCTAATGATAAAAAATCTGGTATTTATCATTTTAATTGCTTAGATTGTGATCAGGTGTATATTGGAAAGACGAAAAGTAGTTTGGAAACCAGAGAGAAAGAACATTTTCGTAACATTAGATATAAACAAATTGATAAATTGGCCGTAGCTGATCATTTTCTGTCATTTAATCATGAAATAAATCCCGAAGTTCAATTATTAAAACAATTAAATGGTCCCATAGTTTTGTTTGGGAAAAAATATTTATTTAAAAAAATAAAAAACGCGTAATGAATTTTGACATACCTGCATTTGATTCTGTTTTTAGGTTTGTTTCGTCTTCAGATGTTGGTAATATGTAAATACGCAAATGCGTAGTATCCACAGATGGTATCCTTGACAACGGAATGTGTTGACTGAAGATGTGTGCAAGTGTCCATGAAATTAATCTCACAAAAATATAATTGAAGTATTGTCATCGGCTTCTTAGGCTAGGTAGAGAATATTTACTAAATATTTTTATTTGTGTAGCGTTTGTTAGGCCACTGTAAATAGCTTCATTTTCTGTGTAAAGAAAATCTGGCTGAGAAACCTTGTTAAATTCTTTTGTTGGCTGATTTTGTTGTTGTGTCAACAAGCATCAGGGGTTATTCGTTTTTACTATGTCCCATCTTGCTACACCTCCGTGACAAAGGTGGTAGCGTGCTCTCCTCGCCTTCAGTAGCTGCCGAATTAGAACGTCGCCAGGGTAAATTATCTGGTTACGTTTTATCGGGGTTTTCCTATACCCTCAAAGATAAAGTCTGATAACTGTACTCATTTGAACATCATTTCATTCATCCTCCAATATTACATAACGTTGGAGGATTTCTCTTATCCTGAAAGATGAATATCTGGTAACTCTAAGCTCTATGTACCCTGTACTCATATGAACATCATTTCATTCATCGTCCGATATGACTTAACGTTGGAGGTTTTCTCTTATCCTGAAAGATGAATGTCTGGTAACTCTAAGCTCTATTTACCCTGTACTCATTTGAACAACATTTCATTCATCGTCCGATATGACTTAACGTTGGAGGTTTCTCTTATCCTGAAAAATGAATGTCTGGTAACTCTAAGCTCTATGTACCCTGTACTCATTTGAACATAATTTCATTCATCGTCCGATATGAGGGCCCAAATGACCTTGCTGTCGACGGGCCCTAAAACACCACACACTCACTCACTCGTCCAATATGACTTAACGTTTGAGATTTTCACTTATCTTGAAAGGTGTCTGGTAACCTTAAACTCGATGTACCCTGTACTTATTTGAACATCATTTCATTCATCGTCCGATATGACTTAACGTTGGGGGGGGGGGGTATCCTTTATGCTGAAAGGTGTATAACTGCTAACTATAAGCTCTGCTTTTCCTGGACTCATTTCAACATCATTTCATTCATCTTTGAAATTACCTAACTACTCTCTAAAGCATAAAACTTTCATTCTACTTCACACACACACACACACACACACACACACACACACACACACACACACACACACACATACACACATGCAATCTGTAAAATGTTCTGTCTTTGTATTAGTTAAAATGTGATTTGATCGTGAGGTTGTTTCAGTTTGTGTCAATGTGTGCTCTGACGAGATATTTACGTCAACTCGGCTTTTATCCCAAGTACAAAGTTTGGTCGTTTCGTTTGTCAAATGAAACACCAAAGTTACTCGTTTGTCAATGCTTTTAACAGCGTTAAGGGATAAAAACATTGCTGTTGGGCGGACAGAGGAATGCTAAGGTTAAAAGTTTGCCTTGCACTTAAAGCGGGCGGTTAACACCTCGACTAGAAAATTAAATTATTTTCGCTAGTCACGCTATTGCCTCAAGAATACAGAATCGTGCAAAAACCTAACACCGCTGGTCCATGATTTTCCTTTCTTTACAAAGCAATATGATAACTATATCTACTACCTAGTAAGTCTATTGCTGAAGTTTGCAGTTGAAGTTTCCCGGTAGAGAACCAGGTAAGTCACTTCTTGTAAGAAAATCAGAAAATTAATGTTTAATTTCAAAACACACGGGCTGATTTCCAAACAAAATACTTCTTTCAAATATAGTGAAATAAGTAAAGTGGTACTTCCTGCCCATTAAGTAATTAACAGTGCACAAAAAAAAAAAAAAAGTTCATTCCAATAGCATCTTTTTAGGGAAGAAACCAGATAAGTCATCTGAAACAGAAAGAAAACCAGGAAAGTGAACCAACAAAGGTTTGATTGGAAATTACAATAACTGTATTATTATAATTTTATAATATCACTACAAAATTGTTGCATTATTACTGTTGTTGTTGTGTGGAAAGGTAGAGCCAGAATGTAAAATTCTAGTAAAAAGATCTAAGGACGGTTAGTGTGAAAGAGCAATTAATTCCCATTATTATTATTATTATTATTATTATTATTATTATTATTATTATTATTATTATTATTATTATTATTATTATTATTATTATTATTATTATTATTATTATTATTATTATTATTATTATTATTATTATTATTATTATTATTATTATTATTATTATTATTATTATTATTATTATTATTATTATTATTATTATTATTATTATTATTATTATTATTATTATTATTATTATTATTATTATTATTATTATTATTATTATTATTATTATTATTATTATTATCATGATGATTATGATGATTATGATGATTATGATGATTATTATTATTACTATCATTATCATCATTATTATTATCATCATTATTACTATTATTACTATCATTATCATCATTATTATTATTATCATCATTATTACTATTATCATTATTATCATTATTATTATCATTATTATTATCACTATCATCACTATGATTATCACTATCATCACTATTATCACTATCATTATCATTATCATCATCCACGTCATCACCGTCGTCGTCATTATCATCATTATTATCGTTACCTCATCTCGTTATTGGACATGTTCCAATTCCTGGAAAAAGTTCACTGCTGGTTCACCACAGAACTTCATGAGGCTCATTATATCCTGGTACTTAGCTTTCGATGTGTGTAGAGGGCCTGAGGAAGATGCAGAAATATGTTACGTATATTGCATAACAGCGTTATCACAAAAGTTTATGGGTAGGGAAATGCTTTTACTACATTTACCTGAATAAGCCAAAGAAGGCAGCTCAAATTCTTCTGATTTCTGTGTTGAAGCATCTTTCTCAGGCTTTCTTTTAATATTGGATACTATGCCTCCATTATAGGTAGCTTTCCAGTTCAATAGACGTGGGTGGTCGGATGAGACGTAGACAGACAGACATTCACGACTTTGAAAGGTGAAGGTTTGATTCTTGAATTTGTTATCATGCTTATGAACTCCTCTGAGGGTTTCCATTCTTTGTTTCAAATCCCAAAGACAAACATTCTTATCACATTCCATGTAGGAATGTCCGTCTCTGAAGCACAAAGTAGAGTTAATGGAGGGATATGTCGCTATCGCACCGACCCTGTTGACAGAAAGATGACTTGACTGGTTCTTTCGCTGGAAAAATTGACTTACCTGGTACTTTTCCTGTGCGCCAAAACTTAAACGTCAAAATACCCAGGAATGGCCAGTTTTTTCCCTGTTTCGTATCTCTAAACTTTGGTACTTCCCATGGAGTTTCCAATGACATGTTAAACTCATTTTGAGAAAAAATGTGACTTACCTGGTTTTTTTCCCCTGGACCCTTCAGTTTACATTTCAGGAGCAATAACTGCTTCCGAGGAATTCGTTTTTTTCCTGTCATATGTTTATTTTAATTGACAAGTAAATAATTGGCGTCTTTTTGATAGCTGTTTTAGCTCGATTAAAATCGTAAATAAGTTTCATATGCTTTTATCCCATTAGGAAGGTATCTAGTCAAAATTCAACATTCTCAGCATTTTCACTGAACCCCGGCAAGAGGAAGCACAATGGGGACTAAAACAGCTACAACCTGAAACCGTTCATTTAATTTTCATGTTTCCTGGGATTTTCCATTAATCAAGAGAGAGCTACCTTAATTACAAGTTTGGTTTTACACCGCCATTAGCGCTAGTAACGTTATACCCACCTAACAACTATTTTAGCTTTCCTTAACGTCTGTGTTATACAGCACCATCTTGAAACAAAAGAGGGAAGGTTTGAGTCTTAAACGTAATCGGGTGATTATTAAACAATGGAATGTGTTAATTTACCATTTTTCAGCAGTTTTTCTAGCTACAGTAGGTATCGAAGTGAAAGAGCTCATACAATAATGAGTAGTCTGCTGTAGAAGGATTTTCTTTATATACTTCTTCTTTTTTATTTAAAAAATATCGTCCTCCAACGTTAAGCTGCATAGCGCGGTGCATGAAATGATGATAAAAGGAGTCCAGGTTCCCTAGATCTTACAAATACTAGACATTCCTCTTTCAGAATAAGGAAAAAACTCCAACGCTGTAATACCTGACATAGTATGAAATGACGTTCAAATGACTGTAGGTTACATAGGGCTTAGAGTTACCAGACATTTATCTTTCAGAATAAGGGAAAAACTCCAACGTTAAGTCACAACGGACGATAATGAAATGATGTTCACGTGAGTACAGGGTACATAGAACTCGCAGTTACTTGACATTCATCTTTCAGCATAAGAGAAAACCTCCAACGTTAAGTCATAACAGACGATAAATGAAATGATGTTCACGTGAGTACAGGGTACACAGAGCTTAGAGTTAACAGTAATTCATCTTTCAGAATAAGAGAAAAACAACGTTAAGTCATTTCGGACGATGAGTGAAATTATGTTGAAATGAGTACAGCGTACGTAGATCCCGCAGTTACCTGACATTCATCTTTTTGGATAAGGAAAAACTTCAAAAATTAAGTGCCCCCCTCGGTAGAATGGTGGTAGCATGTCTGCCTTACCTTCAAGAGGTCCCGAGTTCGAATCTGTCAGGGTGAGTGACTTATAATTTTTTCCGGGTGAGTGACTTATAATTTCTTCTTAAGGAAGAATTTCGGGTAACTCTAAGCTCTATCGACCCTGGGATCGTTTGAGCATCATTTCACCCATTCCATTCATCGTCCGATATATTTTAGCGTTGAAAGTCTTAAATCACAACAAACATTAATCTCCAAAGTTAAGTCATATCGGACGATGATGAAATTATGTTCAAATAAATACAGGGTTCTTGTAGCTTAGAGTTACAACACATTCATCTTTCAGGATAAAGGAAAACCTCTAACGTTAAGTCATATCGGACGATGAATGAAATGATGTTCATATGAGTACAGGGTATATAGAGCTTAGAGTTACCAGACATTCACCTTTCAGGAAAAGGGAAAGCCACCAAAGGTAAGTTATATAGGTCGACGAATGAAATGACGTTTAGATGAGTACGGGAAGTTAAAGCTTGGACTTAAATGATATCTCTCATGATAAGAGAAAGCCTCCGAAGTTAAGTCATATCGGACGACCAATGAAATTATGCTCAAATGAGTGCGTGCTACATAGAACTTAGTGTTGCCAGACATTCGTCTTTCAGAATAGGCGAAAACCTCCAACGTTAAGTCATATCGGACGACCAATGAAATTATGCTCAAATGAGTGCAGGGTATATAGAGCTTAGAGTTACCATTCATCTTTCAGGATAAGAGAAAACCTCCCACGTTAAGTCATATCGGACAATGAATTAAATGATATACAAATGGGTAATGCAAACATAAAGCTTAGAGTTAGCGAACATTCATCTTTTAACATGCGGGAAAAAGAAGCGGAAAAAACCCTCATCAGTTTGATCGAGGTTACAACTCGGGACTTGTTGAGCATGCGGCTGGCACGCTACCACTCGTGACATAGGCGGGCGAAATTGTTCATTCTGTTGCTTGGAAGACCCTGAACTTATACGTGGACCTTTTTGTAAAAAAAGAAGGAAAATCCAATGTTTTAAAACGTGCGTATCAGGTGAAGCCTTGATAAGCAAAATTAGTTCCTATATTATAAACTTTTATGAAAATTATATATTGAAATTCCGAGAATATTAATTTTATCAGAGATTTCTATAGAATTACTATTTCATTCAAGAATGCAGTAATCTACTTGGATATCGGAGTGGGACATAGACACGTCCCACCCTCAAATACTGCACTCCAGTCATGACGCCCGTATAACGTTAAATTGGAGGAGACGCAGAAGTCGAGAGGTTTGCAGAGGCCTGTAGTGTCTTGGAGTTAATGTTGAGTTCAATTTATTACACATGCCAATTTTTCATGTGCATATAATGTACTCCGCACCCGTCAAGATTTGATTGTTGCATTTTTCCTCCTCCTTTTTATTGAATATCATAATTCATTTATATCTTCCAATTCCTAATTATTCTCCAAATATCTCATTCGTTTTCGTCTGTATCAGAGAATATATTTTCAACAATAATGTATAAGCCACAGGGAATAAACTTCTCTCTGTTGTTGAAACCACAGCTCATAGTTAAAAAGTCTTTCGACTGTCTTTTGCCACACGCTTCTCATATGTTTGACGTGCCCAAAGGTTTGTAAACCTGCGGGTAAATTTGCATACATCGATGTGATTCCTAGACACTGAAATGTTTCCAAGTTTGCGTGCCATGTCCATGGTTTCCCCAGCGAATAATTCACCTGTCGAAAACACCTGCCAAGCGCTCTCGCAAAATTAAATATGTCTATTGCCGCAGTTTCATGATGATGCATTGATTCTGGAAAATGTGCTGCAAAATTCACCGCTTTCCTCTTTTGAAAATAAACTTTACACCAAATTGTAAATACAGTACGGGTTGGTCTGGAAAGTTCCCGACCTAATAAAGATACAAGTTATTTAATTCCAATTATATTTTTAATTTTTCAACAGAGTCTCCTTGTAACTCTACACACATCCCCCAGCGATGCTCCCATTTCTGTAACCCGTCCAAATAGTACTCGACGTTTTTCAACATAGTCTCCTTGTAACTCTACACACTACTCCCAGCGATGTTCCCATCTCTGTAACACGTCAAAAGGGTACTCGGTGTTTTTCATCATAGTCTCCTTGTAACTCTACACACTTCTCCTAGCGATGTCCCATCTCTGTAACACGTCAAAAGGGTACTCGGTGTTTTTCATCATAGTCTCCTTGTAACTCTACACACTTCTCCTAGCGATGTCCCATCTCTGTAACACGTCCAAATAGTACTCGACGTTTTTCGACATAGTCTCCTTGTAACTCTACACACTTCTCCCAGCGATGTTCCCATCTCTGTAACACGTCCAAATAGTACTCAGCGTTTTTCAACATAGTCTCCTTGTAACTCTACACACTTCTCCCAGCGATGTTCCCATCTCTGTAACACGTCCAAATAGTACTCGGCGTTTTTCAACATAGTCTCCTTGTAACTCTACACACTTCTACCAGCGATGTTCCCATCTCTGTAACACGTCCAAATAGTACTCGACGTTTTTCAACATAGTCTCCTTGTAACTCTACACACTTCTCCCAGCGATGTTCTCATCTCTGTAACACGTCGAAATAGTACTCGGCGTTTTTCAACATAGTCTCCTTGTAACTCTACACACTTCTCCCAGCGATGTTCCCATCTCTGTAACACGTCGAAATAGTACTCGGCGTTTTTCAACATAGTCTCCTTGTAACTCTACACACTTCTCCCAGCGATGCTCCCATCTCTGTAACCCGTCCAAATAGCACTCGGCGTTTTTCAACATAGTCTCCTTGTAACTTTACACACTTCTCCCAGTGATGCTCTCATCTCTGTAACACGTCCAAATAGTACTCGGCGTTTTTCCACATAGTCTCCTTGTAACTCTACACACTTCTCCCAGCGATGTTCCCATCTCTGTAACACGTCGAAATAGTACTCGGCGTTTTTCAACATAGTCTCCTTGTAACTCTACACACTTCTCCCAGCGATGCTCCCATCTCTGTAACCCGTCCAAATAGTACTCGGCGTTTTTCAACATAGTCTCCTTGTAACTTTACACACTTCTCCCAGCGATGCTCCCATCTCTGTAACCCGTCCAAATAGTACTCGGCGTTTTTCAACATAGTCTCCTTGTAACTCTACACACTTCTCCCAGCGATGCTCCCATCTCTGTAACACGTCGAAATAGTACTCGACGTTTTTCAACATAGTCTCCTTGTAACTACACACTTCTCCCAGCGATGTTCCCATCTTTGTAACACGTCGAAATAGTACTCGACGTTTTTCAACATAGTCTCCTTGTAACTCTACACACTTCTCCCAGCGATGTTCCCATCTCTGTAACACGTCGAAATAGTACTCGACTATTTTCAACATAGTCTCCTTGTAACTCTACACACTTCTCCCAGCGATGTTCCCATCTCTGTAACACGTCGAAATAGTTATCGGCGTTTTTCAACATAGTCTCCTTGTAACTCTACACACTTCTCCCAGCGATGTTCCCATCTCTGTAACACGTCGAAATAGTACTCGGCGTTTTTCAACATAGTCTCCTTGTAACTACACACACTTCTCCCAGCGATGCCCCCATCTCTGTAACACGTCGAAATAGTACTCGGCGTTTTTCAACATAGTCTCCTTGTAACTCTACACACTTCGCCCAGCGATGTTCCCATCTCTGTAACACGTCCAAATAGTACTCGGCGTTTTTCAACATAGTCTCCTTGTAACTCTACACACTTCTCCCAGCGATGTTCCCATCTCTGTAACACGTCGAAATAGTACTCGGCGTTTTTCAACATAGTCTCCTTGTAACTACACACACTTCTCCCAGCGATGCCCCCATCTCTGTAACCCGTCCAAATAGTACTCGGCGTTTTTCAACATAGTCTCCTTGTAACTCTACACACTTCGCCCAGCGATGTTCCCATCTCTGTAACACGTCCAAATAGTACTCGGCGTTTTTCCTACATAGTCTCCTTGTGACTACACACACTTCGCCCAGCGATGTTCTCATCTCTGTAACACGTCCAAATAGTACTCGGCGTTCTTCAACATAGTCTCCTCGTAAATGTACACACTTCTCCCAGCGATGCTCCCATCTCTGTAACTCGTCCAAATACTACTGGACGTTTTTCAACATAGTCTGCTTGTAACTCTACACACCTCTCCCAGCGATGTTCCCATCTCTGTACCCCGTCCAAATAGTACTCGGCGTTTTTCAACATAGTCTCCTTGTAGCTCTACACACTTCTCCCAGCGGTGTTCTCATCTCTGTAACCCGTCCAAATAGTACTCGGCGTTTTTCTCTGAAAAATAGTTGTTCAAGAAGGTGATTGTTTCTTCATCTGACAAAATTCTCTGTCAGAGGGCAATTTTCAGATGAGCGAACAAAAAGAAGTCGCTTGGGGCTAGATGTATCAGTTCTGAGTGAAGCAGTTCAAAGGCTATTTCGTGAATTTTCGTCATTGCAACGGTGGAGGTGTGAGACACATCGTTGTCTTGGTGATACAGCATTTTTTTCTGCAAATGTGGTCGTTTCTCCGCAAGTTCTGACTTTTGCTTGTCAAGTCCTGAAGCGTAGTAGGCTCCTGTAATGGTTTTTTTTTTCGTTTTTAAGCTTTTCGTTTAAGATATCTCCATGAGTAACCCCCCATAAAATGCCATTTCTTTGCAAGCCAAAAATAACATTTTTTTTGAAGCCAGTTCCCCTTTTGCAGAGCTCGTTTTGGACTGTATTTATTTTTTCGGGCGCAAAATTGTGTATCCAAGTTTCATCCAAAGTAATTAATCGGCACCAAACCTCGGATTTATTGCGCCTAACCTGCAGCAACAGAACTTTGGAAATGTTCATTCGAACACGGTTTTGGTCTAACGTAAGCAAACACGGCTCCCAACGCGCGGACAGCTTTATGTGGCTCAAAAATGGAGAATTTTAGCAAGAAAAATTTTATTTTATAACGTTTTATTAGAGGTTTGCCTGATAATTCCAAGGCTTTACATTGTGATGGTGCCACTGGAGAAGTTTGACGGATACCATCATATAGTTTAGCTCTGGAATATTTTGTATCCATAGTTACTGGTCAATAGCTTTTGAATGCAGCATTTTAAATAAGACAAGTGTAAGGTTTTCACGAAAATAAAAGATTTGGACAAACGAGCAGTGATTAAATAATTCCACTTGAAAGGCTTAACGTCTAAGGAAATCAAGAAGGAAACGGTACATTGAAAGACTCTGTCGCTTCATGCACCATGATTAAAAGGTGAGTTGTAGATACATGGTAGTAATTTATGCAAAATTCTTAGAGGTAGAATTTTTGACAAAGTAGTTTCTGGAATCTAATTTTGCTTCTACATTAGGTGTGTGTAGGTCAAGGCTTAGAATATATATATATATATATATATATATATATATATATATATATATATAACATTTAGTTTTAGTGCCAAAAATTAAGACCCAAAAAATTATATTCCTTTATTGAACAGCTCTATTATTAACTATAAGATACTTTGCAGTTCAGCATTTTTGAAAAAGTGTTTTTTAATTTTGTTTCCAACGTGCTGAATATGTATGCAAAAAAGAAAAAAATGAAACAATGGTGGGTCGAGGGATTTCAGTTTCAGTAAGTTGGCAATTGTGAAATTCGTTTGCTGAAACGTGTTGTAACTGGAAAGTTAACCGTTTACTGGGGTCCACTGTATCGATTTGCAAAAGTGGAATTAACGGTGTTTGTATGCGTTTAATTTCCATCTTCAATCAACATACTAATTACACACCAAAACATAGATATTAATGTTGACTCACTCAGAGTCTATTGCTTTCCTGATTAGATACCTACCGCCCTATACCAACCTTGTTATTGTTCAATTACTGTGTGCCAACGTAAAATGTAACACCCATCAAATTGCTAAGGTTACCAATTCTGCTCCAGTTCGGTATCAATGCATCACGTCTTCCCAGCAAAGCTACACTTGCTAAGCAATTACAGCTTCAGACAGGAAATACTTTGGTTAGCGAGTCAGTATGACTGAAAAATTCATTGTCTTTTGGTTGTATACATTTCCGTCCGATTGGAGAATGTGATGTTATGCCAGCATGATGGTCATGGTTAACACGAATCGGACGGAGACCGCGAGATCCGTGGTTCAATTCCCGCCTATGGAATTCAATACTTCAGTCTCATTCTACTTACCAGAGCTCTTCAGTAAAAATGATCTTAATTATTTACGGCCATAATTTTTCGCACTAAAATTCAGTCTTATTATATTCTGTTAGCTTAATACCAAACAAACACGCCGTACCCGTTTCATTGTAGGTACTCCTGGTTCCAGCCTGTGAGAACCAGGCAAGTTCAGACATGTTCAGTATCGCCTACCACTGCAATGGAGGAAACGCGCGAGGAACAATATGCGGCTTTGAAATTCTGCTTTCGTCTCAACAAATCTTCAGTTGAGGCCTAGACAATGTTACAGGAGGCCTATGGAGAGTCTGTTCTTTCCTACAGCTCAGTTCTGTGACGGGAATATATTTGTTCTCCACTCGCAGCAGATAGGAAGCACGCCAATTTTTTAAAAGATCCTGGTCAAGTTTTGATTAAATAAGAGTCATGAGATCTTTTCTTAGGTGTGGATATGGATTTTTGGTGACAGAAATAAAATTTATATGGCTCCGATTTCGTAATATATTATTTAATTGTATAATATGAACTACGATTCACTCGTTTCTATTACGAATATCGAATAACACTTTTTTAATATTATTAACTTTCCTTTACAATTAGATTAACCGCAACATTTTTCATCCTTGTGAAACGAGACTGAAGATTATAACACTTTTCTCAAGATTATTGATTTTCTTGTCACTATAGCTACTTCCACTTTATGTTGTGATTGGCCGATCCACTAGCACGTCACCACATCACGTCATACCACGTCACACCACTACTACTTCGGCCAATCACAAAACTACATACATCTTTATATATTTAAATTATTAAATACATTTACATAAACAGCCCTTATAAATTTATAAACCTTTCATACCTCAAACACAACCAAAAAGTACTGTTACATTTCGAAGGGGTTTTAAAATGTTTAAATGTCATATCGGCACGTTGGCCATAGTAGCACAATGGTAGTGCGGCTGGACGGAAACCAGAAGATCCGTGGTTCAAATCCCGGCTATGGCATTGAATTTTTCAGTCTGACTCTACGTTTCCACAATTTAGCCTACACACGGCCAGTGTGAAAGAATAATTAATTTCCATTAATTAACCTAATAGTGGTTAACTATAAAGCCCGGGCCTTAAAGTACTTACATGTAGTAAGTCGCCATTAAGGTAGTTGTCTCATGTGTTTATGAGAACTCCTAAGTGGTTTACCGGGAAAATATGAGTCAGTTGGAGAACTTAATGTCATATCGGCACGTTGGCCATAGTAGCACAATGGTAGTGCGGCTGGACGGAAACCAGAAGATCCGTGGTTCAAATCCCGGCTATGGCATTGAATTTTTCAGTCTGACTCTACGTTTCCATAATTATAATTTACTTAAATTATTAAAGCCAATAAGATGCCACTTTTAGCCGGTGCATGATAATCTACCGCTTTTGCTGGTAAAGTAGCAGAAATTAGAGGAAGTTGTGTGAGTGTTATGAGACCAAGTTCCGGTATACGGAAGCGCTTAGGAAAACAAACGAAGTCACTTAGAAAGAGAGAAACCAGCAATCAGTTTTATCCGAGAGACGGTATCTCATAGTGGCATAGGATCGTTACGGCAAAAACTCAGAAAAGTATGGCGGTATTTTTTCTCGGCGAGAGTGAGAGAGCTAGATGATACCATTTCCCAACAATGGAGCAAGTTTAATGGGGCCTGGAAGACAAACAAGGCGAGACCTGCCCAACGAGAAATTCACTTCTTTTCTCATTTAAATTGCAATGTTTGTTTCTCCT
Organism: Mantis religiosa; assembly: GCA_030765055.1. Classification (NCBI taxonomy): domain Eukaryota; kingdom Metazoa; phylum Arthropoda; class Insecta; order Mantodea; family Mantidae; genus Mantis; species Mantis religiosa. The sequence continues at coordinate 259,056,028 of CM060947.1, read as the reverse complement.
CGTGCAGTGGAAATCCATTAGAGAGGTGGGTGTCCTTCAAGACCTCCTTGCTACATCGCTTATACCAAACGTTCTTCTTGTTCTGTATCTATGGTAACGTGCATGGCAGGTCGTGGGTTTATAATCGTCCTTACGAACTTACTGGTATTTTTCACGCTTTCCCTGCTGATAGGCATAGCTTAGGAAGCATAATTTACATTCTTTTAAAATCACGTGTATTTCACTTCAACTTGCATAGAAAATTGGCCTTCCAAACTGACTTTTCCCTCATGGGCAAAAGCACCTATGTCCCCTAGAATAGCTCAGGCGAGTTCATCTATTTTCCACATTTGGGAGCACCTGGATCTTTTCCCGTGGCCAACCTATCTGATCAATGATCTTTCGGGGTTTCCCCGGGTCTCCCGGTGAAGGCAGGTTAGGTTAATTTAACCCCTGAATTACCTGACACTCCTTTTTATATCCATTACCATTTCAGACCACCTCTCATACGGTGGTCTGTTTCTGGGTAGTCATTCATTCTTCAGCATTAGAGACAACCTCCAACGTTAAGTCATATCGGACGATGTATGAAATGATCCTCAAATGAGTACAGAGTACACAGAGCTTAGAGTCAGCAGACATACATCTTTCAGGATAAGGAAAAACCTCCAAAGTTAAGACATATCGGACGATGAATGAAATGATGTTCAAATGAGTACCGGATACATAGAGCTCAGATATACCAGACATTCATCTTTCAGAATAAGGGAAAGCCTCCAATGTTAAGTCATATCGGACGACGAATGAAGTGATGTTCAAATGAGAACAGAGTACATGGAGCTTAGACCTAACAGATATTCATCTTTCAGGAGAAGAGAAAACCTCCAACGCTAAGTCATATCGGACTACGCATAAAATGATGTTCAAATGACTACAGGGTACATAGAGCTTAGAGTTACCAGACATTTATCTTACAGGATAAGGGAAAACCTAAAGTCAATATCGCACGATAAATGAAAATAATTGATATTTAAATGTACGGGGTACATAGAGCTTATATTTATCAGACATGCATCTTTCAGGATAAGAGGAAACCTCCAACGTTAAGTCACATCAGCCAATGAATGAAATGATGTTCAAATAAGTACAGTGTACATAGAGCTTAGAATTTCCAGACATTCATATTTCAGGATAAGAGAAAACCTCCAACGTTAAGTCACATCTGACGATGAATGAAATGTTTAAATGAGTACAGGGTACATACAGCTTACATAGCAGACATTTATCGTTCAGGAAAAGGGAGAACCTTCAACATTAAATCATATCGGACGATGAATGAAATGATGTGATGTGAGTACAGGGTACATAGAGCTTAGGGTTACCAGATGATGATATATATATATATATATATATATATATATATATATATATATATATATATATATATATATATAAAGGGCGCTCAGCTACGACGGTCATCAGCGACCTTTAAAGAACTAGTCATGGCAAAAGCCAGATATAAAACTTTCTAAAAACTATACAAGTGTAAGAAAACCTATTAAAAATACACATACATAAAAAATGTCAATCAAAACCTACTAAAAATTTCGTTCACTAAATCCTAAACTCTAAACCAGACAAGAATCTAAAAACCTTCTCCACGGGTCTCCACGCATGGTCTACACGTGGGTGGGACTGTTGACCGTCTCCCTCAACCACGAAGAGGAGCCCACACGAGGGAGATTGTTGGCTCGGGACCCCGGGTACGCCAAACCCGTACCTACCGAAGTGGGTCCCTCGGGGGGGGGGGGGAGTTACCATTCATCTTTCAGGGTAAGAGGAAACCTCCGACGTTAAGTTACATCGGACGATGAATTAAATAATGTTATATGAGTGCAGTGTACATAGAGCTTAGCGTTACCAGACATTCATCTTTCTGAATAAGAAAACCTGCAACGTTAATTCATATCCAGAATGTATGAAATAATGTTCAAATGAGTACAGGGTACATAGAGGTTAGAACTACCAGATATTCATCTTTCGGGATAAGAGAAAACCTCCAACGTTAACTCATTTTGGACGGTGAATAATGAAATGATGTTGAATTCAGCTCAGGGGATATAGACCTTAGAGTTACCAGATATCCATCTTTCAGGATAAGGGAAACCCTACATATTTAAGTCGTATCGAACGATGAATGAAATGATGTTCAAATAAGTACAGGGTACATAGAACTTAGAGTTACTAGACATTTATTTTAAGGATAAGCGAAACCTTGGGCGAAACTGATTGAGACTAGAAGTCGAGACCTCTCGAACGTGTGGCAAACACGCTATCATCACTCCACAGATGCTGGCTGAAAATACTGTTGGAGATATGTGACACATACCATATTTTAGTGCGGATACCTTGAAATAGAGTTCACTTCCTTTGAATTTCCTGAACTTTTAACAACCTTAAATTTCTAATGAGAAATAGCATTACTTTATATGTTTCTTCTTTGTGCAATAACCACAACTAATGTGCAGACCTCGAGGAAAATATACTGTGAATGTTATACTAATAACTAAATGCTTGACAGGCTATTGCTTTCTGTAAATAAAATCATAAGCTGTACTAAATGCATTCTTATAGTTTACAGACAAAAGGCTTACGACTTCATGATTCTAACTTGTTTTATAGAACTAATATATACATAGCAAATACCTATAAACAGTTGAGTTTTGGGTATATCACTGCTGTGTAAGGAAACGCTTTCAAATCCGTTAGATGAAATGTCTGATAGGTTCTATGACTCGGAAGGTTTCGTGGTGTTTACTGGCACGACCCTTGGTAAGAGGTTACAACTTGGGATAGAGAAGACGAAGCCGGATATTTTTCCGGGGATATTGCAGCTGGTATTGACCGGAACCCTGGCACCGCTATGAGAATATGGGAGAAGGACGGGCAGAGGCAGTCACGAAAGCGATGGTGAGAAATACTGACAAATGTCTTAGTAGGGAAAGCGGAGATATTTTGGGAAGAGCTTAAACACACCACGAAAAATAAAGAACGAACTCGCAGTAACGTCAAACGCTTCCAACATTGTCCTTGTTATACGTCTGAACCTTCCAATATTTACGAATGTCTTATACAGAAATATGTGGTTCGTTTTTACATCTCTTACAGTATATCATCAACCTCGACACATAGGCAACCAATTAAAGTCCAGTGTAAACTCTTTTAGCTACAATAGGATAATGTTTATAATGAAGTAGGTGCAGAAATAAGTGATTCCAGGAGTGTAGACAGTCATGTATGTAGAAGATTTGACTACCACTTAGTCTACTGTATTCCCTTTAACTACAATAAGATAATGTCTAAATTGAAGTAGATCGATTAACAAATTTTTGTACAAAAGTATAGAAAGTCATGTATATAAAACATTTGACTATCACTTAGTCTACTGTATTCTCTTGTAACTACAATAAGATAACGCTTACGTTGAATTATATATAGCAATAAGTGTTGTACAAGAGTAGAGAAAGTCGTGCATATAAGGCATTTGGCAATCACTTAAAGTCTACTGTATTCCATTGTAAGTACAATAAATTATTAGTACAATTAGTACAATTATTATTATTTAGCTTGAAGTAGATAGATAGTAGGAAAACTCATGTATATAAACATTAGACTGTCACTTAGTCTACTGTATTCCCTTGTAACTACAATAAGATAACGTTTATCGTGAAGTAGATAGAGCAATAAGTGTTTGTACAATAGTAGAGAAAGTCATGTATATAAAACATTTGACTATCACTTAAAGTCTACTGTACTCCCTTGTAACTACAATAAGTTAAGGTTTATCTTGAAGTAGATACAGCAATAAGTTTTTGATAGCAAGTTGGCCATGGTAGCCGAATGGGTTAGAGCGACTGGACGGACATGGAGATCTGTGGTTCAAATCCCGGACGTTGCATTGAATTTTTCGTGTTGACCATATCTTCAAAAACCTTAGCCTATGTACAGCTAGTGTGAAGAAATGATTAATTTCCATCAAATAACTAAAATAATAAGAGTTAAATGATGAAGCCTGGGACTCAAGTACTTACGATAGTAAGTCGCCAGAAACGGTGTATCTCGGATGCGAGAGCTCCTAGTGGTCTATCGGCGAAATATGTGAGTCAAATGAAGAATAAAATGTCATGACGGCAAGTTGGCTCATGGTAGCATGGTAGCTCATTAGAGCGACTCGACGGAAACAAGGAGATCCGGGTTTCAAATCTCGGCCGTGGCATTGAATTTTTCATGTTGAATCTATCTATCAAAATCCATAGCTTATATTCATCTATTGTAAAGAAATAGATAATATCGATCTATTAACTAAAAGGGCAATAAGAGTTTGCACAAGATTAGTAAAGTCATGTATATAAAACATTTGACTATCACTTAAAGTCTACTGTATTCCCTTGTAACTAAAATAAGATAATGTTTATCTTGAAGTAGATAGATCAATAAGTGTTTGTACAAGAGTAGAGAAAGTCATGTATATAAAACATTTGACTGTCACTTAAAGTCTACTGTATTCCCTTGTAACTACAATAAGATAATGTTTATCTTGAAGTAGATAGAGCAATAAGTGTTTGTACAAGAGTAGAGAAAGTCATGTATATAAAACATTTGACTATCACTTAAAGTCTGCTGCATTTCCTTGTAACCACAATAAGATAATGTTTATCTTGAAGTAGATAGATCAATAAGTGTTTGTACAACAGTAGAGAAAGTCATGTATATAAAACATTTGACTATCACTTAAAGTCTGCTGCATTTCCTTGTAACCACAATAAGATAATGTTTATGTTGAAGTACATAGATCAATAAGTGTTTGTACAAGAGTAGAGAAAGTCATGTATATAAAACATTTGACTATCACTTAAAGTCTGCTGCATTTCCTTGTAACCACAATAAGATAATGTTTATGTTGAATTGCATAGAGCAATAGGTGTTTGTACAACGGTAGAGAAAGTCTTGTACACAAAACATTTGACTATCACTTAAAGTCTACTGTATTCCCTTGTAACTACAATAAGATAATGTTTATTTTGAAGTAGATAGAGCAATAAGTGTTTGTACAAGAGTAGAGAAAGTCTTGTATAAAAACATTTGACTATCACTTAAAGTCTGCTGCATTTCCTTGTAACTACAATAAGATAATATTTATCTTGAAGTAGAGGATTAAGTGTTTGTGTAAGAGTAGCGAAAGTAATGTGTATAAAACATTTGACTATCACTTAAAGCTACTGTATTACCTTGTAACTACAATAAGATAACGTTTATCTGAAACAAATATAGGAATAAGAGTTCTTGTATCAGGGTAGAGGGGGTTATTTGACGGTGTGGTGGGCTGATAATACATCGATATTTGAAGCAAGTCCTCCACGTTTACTGTTCTTGGTATTAGCGGCGCGTTATTAAAGTATGGATTTATAGCACGAACTGAAAAAAAACTATAATAATTCACAATACCTCGCAACACATTCTGATGTCCGCGGGCATGAACTTCCTACTTTCAACCTGCGCCACCTGTGTCCAACTTTTTAATAAAATTCTCGAATGATACATGTCCAGCACAAAAAGTCCTACAAAATTATTTCGATATTATATAAAACTCATATTTTAGCAGGCGTTCTTTAATCCAAAATCTTGCTGCAAATTGAGGAAGGGTAGCTTAAATTTATGTACTATTATTGTTGGGTGTACAACGGTTTCTACCTTTCTCCACCACACACGTTGGTGGAGATGTTACATTCCACCCAAAATTTCGATGCGCAGATTTCATCTTCATCTCTCTAATTATGAAAGAAAGATAGATGGAAAGAATCGAATAAAGAAGGAGAGAAGGAGGGAAGGGAGCAAACTAAGGAAGGAAAATAGGTGGAAAGGATGAAAGGATAAAGGAAAGGTGGAAAGAAGGAAGAAACGAAAGGAGGAAAGAAAGGAAAAAGTATAAAAAGTGAGAGAAAGAATTAAAATCATAAAGAGAGGAAGAGATAGAAATGGAGAAATACCTCGTTTTCTGAGAAAAAGCGAGTAAGGGTAGAGAAAGGGATATGAATGTAACATGTCAGATATTTTGAAAATGAAGGATAACATTTTTTTTTCAAGTTGATACGATGAAACTGTTAACGCATGTGGGCTTGAAATGCGTGGACACGGGTCGTTGAGACTGAAGTAGCTATTATGAGATTGTCACAGAGTGACTTGGCTGTATCCATAGCAACAAGTGGCACGACAGAAAGATGGATGTTGTAAGAGCACTTTTATCTGAATAAAATGAGTCTGTAGAGACAGAATCGTTTATGACTATATATTTAACATCTGTTAGTCAACACCGAAAAGCCGCTTAAAATAGTTTCCATTTTTCAGTGATATACACGAAAATTTGCAGTAAAACCCTCCCACCTCGAAATTATGTAACCCTTTGTAACGCAGCAAAGATTTTTTGAAATATTTCCAGGTGTTGGTTTTAAACTTCAAATGCTGTCCACATCTTGAAAATACGTGATTCATGTTTTATCTCTTGGTCATAAAAACAGAATGTAATTTCGAATACCGTCAACTAGACAACTAGTTTGAAAGCATTTTACTATACACTGCAGTTTACTGTTTTTCCTTGTAATTACAATAAGAAAATGTTTATCTTGAAGTAAATAGAGCAGTAAGTGTTTATACAAGAGTAAAGAAAGTCATGTATATAAAACATTTGACTATCACTTAAAGTCTACTGTATTACCTTGGAACTACAATAAGTAAATGTTTATCTTGAAGCAGATAGAGCAATACGTGTTTATAAAACAATAGATAGAGAAAGTCACGTGTTTAAAACATTTGACTGTAACTAGGGGACCTTATTCCCTTGTAATTACAAGATAATGTTTATCTTGAATTAGATTGAGGAACAAGTGTTTGTACAAGTGTAGGAAATGACGTGTATATACAATATTTGACTATCGCTTAAAGTCTACTGTATTTCATTGTAACTAAAATACGACAATGTTTATCTTGAAGTAGAAAGAGCAATTTCTGCTTGTACAAGAGTAGAAAATGCCATGTTTATAAAACATTTGATTATCACTTGAAGTCTACTGTATTTTCTTGTAACTAAAATACGATAATATTTATATTGAAGTAGGTAAAGCAATTTGTGCTTGTAGAAGAGTTGAGAAAGCCATGTAAATAGAACATTTTACTTTCACTTAAAGTCTACCGTATATCCTTATAACTACAATAACATAATGTTTATCTTGAAGTAGATAGAGCAATAAGTGTTTGCACAAGGGTAGATAAAGTCGTGTATATAAAACATTTGACTACCAATTAAAGTCTACTTTATTCCCTTGTAACTACAATAAGATAATGTTTATCTTGGAGTAGATGGAGCAATAAGTGTTTGTACAAGATTAGAGAAAGTCAGGTGTACAAAAAATTTGACTATCACTTAAAGTCTACTGTATTCCCTTGAAACTACAATAAGATAATGGTTATCTTGAAGTAGATAGAGCAATACGTGTCTGTACAAGAGTTGATAAGGTCGTGTATATAAAACATTTGACTACCAATTATAGACTACTTTATTCCCTTGTAACTACAATAAGATAATGTTTATCTTGAAGTAGTTAGAGCAGTAAATGTTTGTACAAGTGTAGAGAGAGTCATGTATGTAAAACATCTATCACTTTGAGTCTGCGGTATTCTCTTATAACTACAATAAGTAAATGTCTACCTTGAAGTAGACAGTGGAAAAAAGGTTCTCAGAATAGATTGTACACGACTAGGGACTTTGGGATTTTGTGCTAAGCAGTTCATTCACACATACTTATCTTTTCCTAAAAATACTTCCGCAAATTACTGTAGAAAATACATTTTATTGAAGATGGTGCAGTAAAGTGGCTGGAGACACAGAAGCGAATCAGGCAATCAGCTCTACACGAACACAGCGTTAGTGGAACACAAATACAAGCAACAAATAGATATCTAGTAGCTGAGTCTGGCGCTTTGAGATATACCACAGTTACTAGACCGGAATGATGCGTATGTTTCGTGCTGGATCAATATATAGAAACTGTCGTCATATTATACCTACCACAAGATGCACCAAATGGTGAACTGCGCCTCTGTGTGATGACAGCGTGTCAAGAGGTACCGCCGTCATAAGGTTTTTTCCAGGGTTTTCCCTTATCCTGAAATATGAATGTCTGGTAGCCCTAAGCTCTATGTACCCTGTAATCAGTTGAACAGAGTTTAATTCATCGTCCGATATGACTTATCATTGGAGGACTTTAATTAAAATTATATTAACTGGTAAAGCAAGTTTTAAAAAAAGAAAGCAAATATGAGATGTTTTCAAGTATATTATAAAAAACTACACTTAATACTGTATTTTTAGCCACTTACAAGTAACAGAAGTGTTTGACTTCTCTTAGGTACGATATACGTGTGTTGTCAGCTTAACTGAAAAAAACTAAAATTGGAAAATTTGTTTCAATATCCGCTTTGGAGAATGTGAAATTTCCACAATCCGAGCACAAAGAATATCTGCATATGTAACTGGAGATACATTAACAAGTAGTTTCAAAGGTTCTTACAGAAAAATCAAACCAGTGTGGACGCCACGGAATTGGTGCACCTCTTCCTTTCCATCTATCCGGAAACTTGCTGTCCAGAAATCGACGGACAAAATGCCTGAAATGAGGACGAACTCCATCGTGCATGAACTGAGTGCGGCTGCCTAACAAGCGGACCAAGTACTATACTGATGCACAGTGACAACAATGGTAAAAGACATCACGTGTACCCAATTATAGCAGATTCAGAGTGAATGTTTAGTACTGTACAGTTAGGCCACTGTTATGTTTTTTGGGATTATGGCCAGAGAATGGCAACGCATTACACATCTCACTGTGGAAGCAAAGTGGTAGAAAAGGAGATCTATGTGCAAGAAACTTTCCCAAAGTTTTGATATACCTTTTGTTTCACAACTGTATACCAGTTGAGTCAGTTGTCAGTCAGGGTGATAGGGTTTATCTTTTCCATGGGTTTCCCTTATTCTGAAAAATGAGTGTCTGGGAACTTTAAGCTCTTCGTACCCTTTATTCATCTGAATATAGTTTAATTCACTGTCCGATATGACTTATCATTGGAGGACGTAATTACAAAAGAAATTAAGTGGGAAGCCATGTTTAAAGAAGAAATTAAAAATGTGATCTTTTGAAGTTCAAAAACGACACTTAAGAATGCATTTTTAGGAACTTACAGGCAATGAAGTCTTGGACTTCTCTTAGGCATATATAACTGTGTTCTCAGTTTAACTAAAAAACTAAAAATTAAACATTTAGTTCAATATCAGATTTGGAGAATGCGCGGCTTCCTCAACCCAAACAAAGGACAACCATAACCAAGAAACTTCAAAAGTTCTCACAGACAAATCAGACGAGTGTGGAGGCCACGGAATTGGTCCACCTCTTCTTATCCATCTAACCGGGAACCCTCTATTCATAAATCAACGGACAAGATGCCTGAAATGAGTAACTACATCGTACATGAACTGAGTACGGGTGCTTAACAACCGGACCAAGTATTGTACTGTAGCACAGTGACAAGAATGGTAAAGTGCATAACCTCCATCCAATTTAAGAAGATAAGAAAGTGAATTCTTACTACTGTACTGTTAGGTCAGTGTTCTGTTTTGGGGTTAAGGCCACAGGATGGCTAGGCATTACACATCTTATCGTGGAAGCAGAGTTGCAGAAATGGAACTTTACCATTTAAATCTTGTAGCAAGAACGTTTTCCCAAAGCATTGACATACTCTATGTCACACACTGTGTACCAGGTGAGTCAGCTGACCCTTATTCTCGAGTTTTATACAATCCGCATTTTATACTCCAACATGAACACATTGATCCCATTACTAGGTTCTACCCGCGTATTTAACATGGATGTTAAACACTCAATGAAATTAGATGTTATCACACCGCCTGTAGTATATTCGTAATTAGACAGTTGACGTTCGGACGTCTGTAAATGTTCAATAGAACAAGCAAATACTGAATGTCAAACAATCCCAAGACAGTCACCGTCTCGTACCAGCTGGTCTGACGACATGATCCAGCGAGTGGAGAACGTTGTTTTGAAGGATCGCCGATTAAGCCTTGTAGACATTGCCTCCAAAGTTTGAATTTACGTGTAATCTGTGCACACAATTCTGCGTTAAGATATGAACATGCGAAAAAAGGGACTTTCATCGTGGAAATAGGCAAAAGTCGCTAGCATCCAGCAGAATGAGCAATCACTTCAAATTTGTTGTCACAAAGAAGCTCCTGCGTCGCGTTCGCCCGATGCGCAGGTGCGTTGTCTTGTTGGAAGGGCACACGTCCAACCTTTACCGCCCGTTTTTCACGCATCGCTGGGAGGAGTTAATTCTTCAAAACAATTTGGTAGGGTGGAGCTGTCACCGTAGTGACCTTTGGAATCCAATGAGTAAGGATTACAACACTGCTCTCCCAAAACATGGCCACCATCATTTTGTCATCACTGGCGCTTACCCGAAATTTGTTTGGTGCCGGTGAGACTGTGTGCTTCCATTGAACTGACTGGCGCTTCGTTTCTGGGCTGAAAAGGGGTATGCACATCTCATTCATTGTCACAATCAATAGAAAGAAGGTTCCATTCATGCCATCGTCACGCATCAATATCGCCTGACAATTTGCCACGCGCGCACCCCTTGGATCCTCCGTCAACGTTCGAGATACCCAGCTGGAAGACACTTTTCGCATTTTTAGATTTTCATGTAAGATTGTGTGCAAATATCCCAAGAAATGCCAATTTTGGAGGCGATATCTGCTATGCTCAATCGGCGATCCTCCATAACAACGTTCTCCACTCGCTGGATCATGTCGTCAGAACGGCTGTTGTGAGGCCGTGACTGTCTTGGTTTGTTGTCACAATGTTCTGCCTTCATGGAACTGTCACACCCAGGAACGTACATTAGACACATTCATAGTACCATCACTACATGCCTCACTTAACTGTCTTGGTTTGCTGTCACACGATGTTCCATCTTCATTGAACTGTCTCAACCAGGAACGTACATTGGACACATCCATGGCACCGTCACCACATGCCTCACTCAACTGTCTTGCTTTGTTGTCACACGATGTTCTGTCTTCATTGAACTGTCACACCCAGGAACGTACATTAGACACATTCATGGTACCATCACGACATACCTCACTCAACTGTCTTGGTTTGTTGTCACACAATGTTCTGTCTCCTTTGAACTGTCGCACCCAGGAACGTACATTAGACACATCCATGGTACCATTACCACATGCCTCACTCAACTGTCTTTGTTGTCACACAATGTTCTGTTTTCGTTGAACTATCGCACACAGGAACGCACATTGGACATATCCATGGTACCATCACCAAATGCTTCACTTAACTGTCTTGGTTTCTTGTCACACCATGTTCTGCCTTCATTGAACTGTCACACCCAGGAACGTACATTAGACACATCCATGGTACCATCACCACATGCCTCACTCAACTGCCTTGGTTTCTTTTCACACCATGTTCTGCCTTCGTTGAACTGTCACACCCAGGAACGTACATTAGACACATCCATGGTACCATCACCACATACCTCACTCAACTGTCTTGGTTTGTTGTCTCACAATTTTCTGCCTCCATTGAACTGTCACACCCAGGAACGTACATTACACACAAAAATGGTACGATCACTACATGCCTCACTCAACTGTCTTTTTTTTTGTCACACAATGTTCTGTCTTCGTTGAACTGTCGCACCCAGGAACGCAGATTGGACATGTCCATGGTATCATCACCACATGCCTCACTCAACTGGTGATGAAATTCAATAGGTGTCACATCATTAAAATGGAGAATACAAATGATTACAGGCTGTTCTTACATTTTAAACGTCGCCATTTTAAGTATCAAATACAGTCCTAAATCTCGTCGCTGCTACTGTTCTATGCAGTACAGTGCTGACATCTCTGTCGCGGATTCACAAAGAATCCATGTGTATCCTAAAAAAAAAAAAAACATTAGTATCCATCTGGCCCCAGTACTAAAAAATGGGTGCTATATATTAAACGCACATTGTATAAAAACGATGTAAGCTTTTGAGAACTTTATTAAAAAGCTAATATACGGATTGCCTGTCGGAACAGGTTGTCAGAACAACTGAAAGTGATGAACAAAAGTAAAGTTGGTTTATATACAGAATTCTACTAAGATTTTATTCAGTTAATAAACTATTGATTTTATAAAGTGAATGCCGAGTATCGAGAAATAGTGTCAGCCGTCATTAATAATGGTTTATGTTAATGATACATGTTTGGAATTTGTCAGTATTTTTGTGACACGAACCAGGGTGGATTTGTGTAAGTAAAATAGTGAAATGGAACCGAGGGTGCACAGTGGGTACAGAGTATTGATTTAGGATGCTGTGGGCGCATCGCTTGGGGGTTCCGATATACCCAATGACTGCAACAGTAGACAAATATCCATTGTCCTTAGGAGACGCAACTTCATCCGGACTTTCAGCTGACAGTGCTAACATTTGCTGTCCTAGTTACACCACCTAGAGTTGGTAACAAACTGAAGAAGAATGTCTCATGTGAACACGCACATAAATGTCTCTTCCCATCCCTGTATAAATTATTAGAAACTTTTTGTTCCATCTGCTTTGTCTTAATAAATTGTAATTTGTAAAAATGATTTTACTATGTGCTGGGAAAATATGATAGGTTTAAGAGACAGAGGTTATAAGATCTGTTCGCTATGGACTTTGACATTTTATGACATTTTTATGTCCAAGAGGTAACGAAATAATAAAGCCAATAATGATTTCGTATAAATGCCTTAAAGAGATCTAATTTTCATGTATTTAAATTTTTTGTAGCTCCTAAAATTGATAGAAATATTAAGCATCTATTGAATGAACTAATACAATAAAATTCCATGTGAATATTTTGAATTTTTATGCTTTTTCTCTTCCTTATTCCCTCTGAACGTCGAATTTCCTCAGTCAGCCATGATCCATTTTCTATATTTTGCCCTATCCATAGTTAGTTGTGTAACTTCCACAAATCTTTCCTTTGATATTCACTATTTTCTCTATATAACAACGTCATTCTATTCTCGGTCTTCTTCCTTCCCCTCTGGCCACTTATACCTGTTTTCGTTTCCTGTTCATACCCATCCTATTTACGAGGGTGGTCTAAAAGTTTCCCGAACTCAACATAAAGATGGCAGCACTCGTAAGTAAAAGCTAAAGTTTTGAACTGTCGTTATTGAGGTTTACCAAACCACGTTGGTACCAGTCTCTGGTAGTGTTGCGCAGAATTCGGCGACACCCACTTGCACTTCATTTTGTCAAAATTTCTTCCATGTATAAACTGAGCCATGGATCGAAAAATTAATAATGAATATTTTCTATCTATTAACTAAAATAATAAGAGTTAAATGATGAAACCTGGGATTCAAGTACTTAAGATAGTAAGTCGCTACAAACGGTGTATCTCGGATTCAAGTGCTCCTAGTGGTTTACCGGGGAAATATATGAGTCAATTGGAGAATTTAATGTCATGACGGCAAACTGTTCATAGTAGCTCAATGAGTAAGAGTGACTGGATGGTAACGAGAGGATCTCTGGTTCAAATCCCGGCCATGGAATTGAATTCTTCATGTCGACTTTATCAATCCAATTCCTTAACCTATATATGGCTAGTGTGAAGAAATGAATATTTTCTATCAAGTAACTTAATAATAAGAGTTAAATGATGAAGCCTGGGACTTAAGTACTTACCATAGTAAGTCGCCACAGACAGCGCATCTCGGACGCGAGAGCCCCTTGTGGTTTGCCGGAAAAAATGTGAATAAATTGGAGAACTAAATGTCATGACAGCAAATTGGTCATGGTAGCTGAATGGGTAAGAGCGACTGGGCGGTAACCAGTAGATCAGTGGTTCAAATTTCGGCTTGGGCATTGAAGTTTACATGTCGATTCTATTAATCGAAAAAAAGATGATAATTTGATGGTGCGAGGTGAGGGCTGTATGCTGGATGTTGTAGTTCGACTTCTCCCAATTCTTGAACTTTTTCCATGGTTGTTAGTGCAGTATGGGGTGTTGTATTGTCCTGTGGCAATAGAATAATGCTGATTTTCTATGACTCAAAAGTGAATTACACCTTCAAAATTCCACCAGACACACAACATTACTTTGGTACCAAACTCATTTCTTTAACGATGACTTTGGCAGTTTGGCAAAGATCAAGCCACTGTTTTGAGTCATCACAGTTTCAGTCATTTCTAATTCTACTAAAGCTCCTTCCCTAGGTGCTGATCTTGGTAGGTCTAGTAGCTCTTTACAAAACCTTCTGTAGTTTTGGTCCACCGTTTTGACTACCTTCCCCCACATATCTCCACTGTATACAACATTAGGCTTCGTACATTCTTTCTAACCACTTGTTTGTCATTGCTAGCTTATATTTGTATATTCTTATTCCATTCATTGCCTCCCTTCTTTATGCTTCAATTTTTCTCCTGTGTGCTCTGCACTCTCCATTGTTATTCAAATTCATTGACCACTTCTACCCTTTTGCCATTTAGTGACCACTTTTCATTATATTTTAGTTTAACTCCTTAATTGAAGACCATTATTTTCGACTTATTTATGTTTTGTTTTATTCCCCACTCTTCACAGAATTTTTGGATTTTGTTTGTTGCCTTCTGCAATGTAGCTTTATAGACCGTACCATTATGTCATCCGCATTTAGCATTCCAGGAATTTCTTTGTTTTCTATTACCGGATAGTGCTGATTTACTTCTTTAACCTTCTCTATTATCTCATCTTTAAATAAGTGAAATAAAATGGGGCTCATTTGGATCCTTTTCTTAGGCCTATTTTTGCTCTGTCATCTCGTAATTACATTTCTATTCCAATTACTATACATAACATATGAATTAAACAGAGTGACCATCGTAATCTTGACGAAATGTTACCTAAGCGCCAGGTAATCGTTAACAGTTGAAGAGATTGTCGTGTTATACCAGGAGCTCCCTTTAATCTAATTTCGCTCGAGTTCTTTTGCCAGGTCATTAATGCTCGAGGAACACACTGCCGTGTTTGCCGTGTAAATTATCACCGAGAGGCACGCACTTACCTGGCTACCTGTGTACACAGGGCCTCCTTTGGTTAATCGCCTTCATTAACGAAACCGTTTCCAAAAGATGCTATCTCCCCAACGAGTTCTCTAATCAAAACAAACAGTGTTACCACTTGCAACATTGCAATACGATAGCCACGTTCTCATTCTAAGTGAATTCACAAAATTGTGTACCCCAAAATATTCCTTATATAGAACAAAAGTTCTGGATTTTCTTAACGTAATTCCATTGATTTTTAATAAAATTAAATGTTTTTAACATATTTTAATTAGAAACGTCTTATGTTTTCTGAAAATAATCACTGAAGACCTTTTCATCTCAAATTACTTTATTATAATTGAAAAGTGTGTAGCTGGGCATGTGTAGGGAAAGGTTGTAATATAAAATAACATACGAGTATCGGCCGAATGGGCCAGCTTGAGGAACAGCATTATATAGCTTAACTATAGACTAGCTCGTATCCATAGTTACAGGAGCATACCGTGTTTAGTTTTTGAATGACAGCATTTTAAACAAGACAAGTGTAGATGTTCCACGAAAATGGAGGATTTGGGAAAATGAGCAGTGATTAAATACTTCCATTTGAAAGACATAACGCCTAAATAAATCTAGGAGGAAATGAACAGTATATTGAAAGACTCTGTCCCTTCATACCCAATGATTAAAAGGTGATTTGAAGAGTTTAAAATGGGACGTACGAGTCATAGTGAAGAGCCTCTCTCTGGACGTCCTGTGGAAGTCACAACTACAGAGATCATTGAAAGACTCTGCACCTTCATATACAATATTTAAAAGGTGGGTTGTAGAGTTTAAAATGGGACGTATGAGTACTGGTGATGAGCCTCGCTCTAGACGTCCTGTTGAAGTCACAACTCTATAGATCATTGAAAGACTCTGTCGCTTCATATACAATAATTAAATGGTGGGTTGCAGAGTTTAAAATGGGACATACGAGTACTAGTGATGAGCCTCGCTCTGGACGTCCTGTGGAAGTCACAACTACAGAGATCATTGAAAGACTCTGTCCCCTCATATACAATATTTAAAAGGTGGGTTGTAGAGTTTAAAATGGGACGTACGAGTACTAGTGATGTGCCTCGCTCTGGACGTCCTGTGGAAGTCACAACTACAGAGATCATTGAAAGACTCTGCACCTTCATATACATTATTTAAAAGGTGGGTTGTAGAGTTTAAAATGGGACGTACGAGTACTAGTGATGTGCCTCGCTCTGGACGTCCTGTGGAAGTCACAACTACAGAGATCATTGAAAGACTCTGCACCTTCATATACAATATTTAAAAGGTGGGTTGTAGAGTTTAAAATGGGACGTAGGAGTACTAGTGATATGCCTCGCTCTGGACGTCCTGTGGAAGTCACAACTACAGAGATCATTTAGAGACTGTGTCCCTTCATTGACAATGATTAAAAGGTGGGTTGTAGAGTTTAAAATTGGACGTACGAGTAGTAGTGAAGAGCCTCGCTCTGGAGGTCCTGTGGAAGTCACAACTCCAGGGATCATTGAAAGACTCTGTCCCTTCATATACAATGATTAAAAGGTGGATTGTAGAGTTTAAAATGGTACGTACGAGAACTAGTGATGTGCCTCGCTATGGACGTCCTGTGGAAGTCACAACTCCAGAGATCATTGAAAGACTCTGTCCCTTCATATACAATGATTAAAAGGTGGATTGTAGAGTTTAAAATGGTACGTACGAGAACTAGTGATGAGCCTCGCTCTGGACGTCCTGTGGAAGTCACAACTCCAGAGATCATTGAAAGACTCTGTCCTTTCATATACAATGATTAAAAGGTGGGTTGTAGAGTTTAAAATGGGACGTACGAGTACTAGTGAAGAGCCTCACTCTGGAGGTCCTGTGGAAGTCACAACTCCAGGGATCATTGAAAGACTCTGTCCCTTCATATACAATGATTAAAAGGTGGATTGTAGGGTTTAAAATGGGACGTACGAGTACTAGTGATGTGCATCGCTCTGGACGTCCTGTGGAAGTCACAATTACAGAGATCATTTAGAGACTGTCCCTTCATATACAATGATTAAAAGGTGGATTGTAGAGTTAAAAATAGCACGTACGAGTACTAGTGATGAGCCTTGCTCTGGACGTCCTGTAGTAGTCACAACTCTAGAGATCATTGAAAAGATTCGTCGTTTAATACTGGAAGACCGCAGATTAAAACTACTTGAGATAGCAGAGCTTATAGACACAACAAAACAAGCTGCTGCTGATATTTTAGTAATGTTTAGGGTTTTCACAAAGTCTCTACTAGAGGGGTGCCGTATTTGTTGACAGTTCATCAAAAGTTGCAAGGAAAAACTGTTTCTATTAAAAATTTGAAGCCTTACCGTAAGACTACTAGTGAATATTTAGACGTCTTATTACCATGGATGAAGCTTGCATACGTCACTACACTCCAGAAGGGGCGTCCGCCTTGATAGCGTGGTGGTAGCATAGTGTGTCTCGCGTTTAAGAGTTCCCTAGTTCGAATCTCGGTCAGGGTGAGTTACGTGGATAAGGTTTTTTCCCGGGGTTTTCCCTTATACTGAGAGACGAGTGTCGAGTAACTCTGAGCTCTATGTACTCCGGTCTCATTTGAGCATGGTTTCACCCATTTCAGTTATCGTCCGATAGAACTGAACGTTGCAGGACGTAAATTACAAAAGAAAAAGAAAATCCAGAAAGTAAGTCAGTCAAAACACTGGATTACGCCAGGTGAACCAAATCCGAAAAGGGCAAAGTAAACTTTGTCAGCTAACAAAGTGGCGAGTGTTTTCTGGGATGCACAAGAAATTATTTTTATTAATTTGTTGCAATAAGGTAAAAATACAACTGATGACTACTACGGAAACTTACATAAATTTTGGGTCATGAGGTGAAAAGAAAGACTTCATTTGGCAATGAAAAGATCTTGTTTCTTCACGACAATGTTCTGGGCCATTGTCCAGTCATTGCAGTGGGAAAAATGTAGGAATTAAAGTTTGAATTGCTTGCACATCCACCCTTTTTGCCATATCTAGAACTCATAACTAGCAGCTGTTCACAGCAACGAGAAGGTCATTGATGCGGATGGTGGATGGTCCTGATGTTGTATTTGGCGAGAATTCTGCTTATTCTATCAATTTTGGCAATCCATCCACAAGCCACCTCCGAAGATTGAACATATGTTGAGACAAGTGAAAGACAAACTGGACTTCCAAGTTCCGGGAGCGTACCGCATTCCCTGTGAATGTGGGACACCGCATATGCGACAAATCGGAAGGACCATCGCCACTAGAATAATCGAACATGAACGGAGCATCCGTTTAATGCAACTTGAGAACTCTGGGCTGGCAGAGCATTGTTTTGATGACGACCATAGAGCCAATTTTCGGGAGACGATCATCTTGGCAAAATGCAACAGTTACTGGGACCGGAGAATTAAGTAGGCTTTGGCGATTTCCTCTGAAAGTAGCACGCTTAATCGTGATGCTAGATTTCAGTTCAGCTTCGCTTGGATACCGGTCTTAAAATGAAATCCGTCGAATTAAGAAACAAAGATCAATACGGCTTGATAATCAAGTTAAGTAATTACGTTTCTTTGACCCAATTTTTTTCCAATACTCACTCCATCTCTTGACCTGACATTTAATCTACGGAAAGCAGTCTTTTGTTCAGTAAAGCGAATTTGATAGTGTTTTGTCTTTGTAGTTGTGTTTTATCCAGTATTTCATTTGCGATTATAACATTTTATAAATATCCTGATGATGGGAGAGATGCACACTCCCGAAACGTTTATATCTAATCATCTTTTTACCTGGCTGGCTGTCCGAGAAGAAAGTGAACATCATCTTATTTGAAACCATAATAAATCTGTGGCAGGAGATAATATAGGAAACCTTTAGATTTCAGTGCTAAGGGCATAGAACCCGGCTCCTCAAATAAAGTCAAGCCATGCAACGTCGAAGCACCCCCACGATCATCCTGCTCGCTCCTATACAAGCTAAACAGCAGAGAGCTGCCTGTCGCAGAAAACGGAGTGTCGATCTACCTAGCGTCTTTTGTTTTAGAAGCGACTAGTAATTCTGCCAACTCCTGGAGCGCCAGTAATCATCGTGGCAGGGAAACTTGTACTAATTTGTCGCCGTTTAGTCCCAGACCTGGAGCTAATCGTTCCCTTGGGGACTGTCTGTGACGTCATAATGTCGCCCTCGCGTGTCTCTTGACGTCACTATCACATTATTCCTTCTTTCTCGAGGATTTGCCTTTATAATAAACTCTTATCATAAAAACATGACGTGAAATATCGCCAAGTCTTCTACACCTTCATATATCTCTTTTACTGCGTCTTTCTTATTGTGTTCTTCGCGGGCGAGAATCTCCGAGAGATGTATAAATATTACATATTACGTCATTTATAACCATCACCAAGTTGTAATGATGGTTGTTAAGACGTACCCGCCGTAAACGAGGTAATTTTTGTCTTTGCTATGGCGTATCTACTTGAATTTGGCAGACTCTGAGTTCAAACCCTGCGGTCAACATTCTACTCATCTTTTTTTGTCCATTTTCCGGGTCGGTAAATGAAATCTTGCTACTTCCTCTTTTACCACGACCTTCTATTCATCTTTCCTTGGTGCCGAAGCCTTTCCGCCTTTGATATACTGCTACAATGGTGATTATGTGATGTTTCTCTTAGGCTAAACATATGACATCAGTTAATTTGACTGATGTAGACTAATAAATGATATACGAGGGCTATCCAGAAAGTAGATTACGTTTTGGAATAAAAAGTAAACAAAGTATAGGAAACAAATTTTATTATATACAGATGAAAGCCACCCTCAAATACTACTTTTCGACATAGTCACCATTCAAATTAAGGCATTTATCGTAGCGATGTACGAGCTTGGAAATTCCTTCGTCGAAAAATTCGGCCGCCTGCGCCTTCAACCACTTCGTTACCTCTTCTTGCAGCTGTGCGTCGTCATCAAAACGCTGCATAGCCAGCCACTTCTTCATTGCTGGGAATAGGTGGAAGTCGCTCGGTGCCAGGTCGGGACTGTACGGCGGATGAGGAAACAACTCCCACTTAAAAGATTCAAGAACTTCACGAGTGACATTTGCCGTGTGGGGCCGGGCGTTGTCGTGAATCAACAAGATCTTAGAGCTCAACATTCCTCTGCGCTTGTTTTGAATGGCTCTTCTGAGTTTTTGGAGAGTTTGGCAATACCTTTGAGAGTTTATTGTAGTGCCTCTTTCCAGGAAGTCCACCAAAATCACACCCTTTCTGTCCCAAAAAACAGTCGCCATCATCTTCCTTGCCGACATTGTTTGCATGCATTTCTTGGGTTTTTGGGGAGAACTTGTGTGCCCCCACTGCATTGATTGCAATTTCGTTTCACAGTTCACGTGTTTCACCCATGTTTCGTCACCAGTAACGATGCGATCGAGTAAAGAGTCACCATCCTTATGGTAAACGTCCAAAAAGTTCAACGCTGCAGCCATTCGCTGATTTTTGTGGTCCTCTGTCAAGATTTTTGGAATCCATCTTGCACAAAACTTGTGGTAACCAAGCTTTTCGCTGATGATTTCGTGCAACAAACTTCGCGAAATTTGTGGAAAACTCAAAGAAAGTTCCGTTATTGTGAACCTTCGATTTTCACGGACTTTATCATCGACTTTTTCGACAAGTTCGGCAGTCACTATGCTGGGTCTCCCACTTCGATCTTCGTCGTGAACATTGGTTCGGCCATTTTTAAATCTGATGACCCACTGACGCACTCCACCTTCAGTGATAATGTTGTCCCCATACACTTCACAAAGCTGCCGATAGATTTCTATCGGTTTACAGTTTTTTGCAGTCAGAAACCTTATTACTGCACGCACCTCGCAGCTCGCGGGATTTTCAATTAACGCAGACATTTCAAACCGTCACAGTATCTGAACGGAGCACAGCACGAACCTCTCACTAGCACGACTAGATGCCGACTGAGCTGCGCAACGCTCTGACCCCAAGATGGCCGCGCTAGCCCCGCCCCTAGCGGAAACAGACGAAGACGTAATCTACTTTCTGGATAGCCCTCGTATTTGGAGTAAACTGTGTAATTAAACTGTAACCACTGAAGTAAAATAAATGCAAATTTTATAAATACAGGTTTAACTTCTACCAGAGTTACTACTTTTATCAAATTTAAATAATTATATTCTTGCTTTAAAATGCGCTTTTATTGTTGGTACTAAATTTATTATTTCTCGTGTCTAATTCACAACTAGCCTGAAAATTTATTTACAACACAGTAATTTCGGAACGTACAGCATTCCGGTTACCGCAACCTAGGGCTTATGGATTTCCTTTTGCTTGAGTTCGTTGGAACGTCTAAATGCCTAATTGCTGTACTTCAGCACGGAAGTTAACTATTCTGTGTTTCAAGTGGGATGATGATTTTCCTTGAGCACTACTAGACGAGAAAAAATTGGTGTCCTGCAGTGCTGCCGTATTGCATTCCCCCTAAGTGGTGTGGCCGCGCCGTGGCTCAGTGGTTAGACCACTTGGCTCTCACCAAGGCGGCCCGGGTTCGATCCCAAATGACCGCAAAGTGAGATTTGTGGTGGAAAACACGGCGCTGGGGCGTGTTTACTCCGGGACCTCCGATTTCCCCCGCCATCTCATTCCACCGGTGATCCATCTCCATCTCATGTATCACCGGTGTCACCGCCTGCGGTGCCGGGGCGTTAAACACTACACACAATTCCCTAAGTGGTGTGTCATGAGGGCCAAACTAATAAATACCTAATAAATACTATTCGCGCTAAGACAAAAATTCGATTTTGGAAAAACTGATTCATGAGGAAGTTAGAGAGTAATTTCTTTCTTTTTCAAAACGTACCTTTACTCATCCTCATAATTTTTATGGTCCGTCTCAAAATAATCTCCCCTGAATGCATTGCACTTGTCCCAGAACTTCTGCCAGTCTTCAAAGACATGCTGGAAATCATTTTTTGAGACATCCTTCAAAATCACCTCCGCAGCCTTCACCACTGCTTCTGATGATGAATAATGCCTCCCACAAAGGCGTTTCTTCCAGTTACGGAACAGAAAAAGTTACATGGTGCTAAATCCGGATTATAGCGAGGGTGAGGGATGCATTTCAGGTTAATTTTTGCAGGATATTGTGACTTTGTGGGTTCGTGAAATGAAAAGTCCAATTGCACCACTCAAAAATGTTCTTTATTTCCACCGAATTACAGTTGGAACACTTGCCGATTACATAAAATTACGTAGTGCACACAATTACAATTCACCAGTTCGTACGTTACAGTTCCACTTGCACTCGCAATTACGTACACTCCTCCGATGCACGTACGCAGGCTGTCCCCTCACTGGGCGCTCCTCACAGCTGCTCGCCAAGAACTGACTGAACTCGCCAACTGCAGCGCCTTTTATAGGGATATCGCTGTTTCTCGAATTCTCTCGTTTCAGTGAATCACCGCGAAGGTTCCAGGCGGCAGGGGAAGGGGGAAGAGGCGGCCAGCGA
Source organism: Mantis religiosa (assembly GCA_030765055.1). Classification (NCBI taxonomy): domain Eukaryota; kingdom Metazoa; phylum Arthropoda; class Insecta; order Mantodea; family Mantidae; genus Mantis; species Mantis religiosa. Next base: position 259,033,283 of record CM060947.1, on the reverse strand, counting down.
CCAGTGACACTTTCCTAATCATCCCCTCAGTTAGTGACCGAGATAAATGGGAGGGCGTGGTCGAATGCCTCCGCCCTGGGCGTACTGCAAGCCGGTTCTATAGGGAGTACCAACGTTCGGGTGACAATATTCAGCAAACATTGGCAATATGTAGCCGTGCATTATCATAGTGCAGCATCTAGCCTGCTTCACGGAAATGTGGTCTTTTGCGTCTGATATGGACTTTCAATGTTTTTAGGACATACCTTAAGTATTTTCCAGCTACTGATGTGTGTGCAGGTACAACATGCAGATAAACCATTCCATGAATATAGGAGAATGAGCTGACCATAACTTTCCCAACAGAAGGAATCACCTTTGCTTTTTGGGTTCTTCGTGATGAAGGAGATTTCCACACTCAGCATTTCTGTTTGCTCTCAGGATCAATATGATGTAGCCAAGTTCCATTAGCAGTGATTAAGTTTGGAAGAAACTCCGGATCTTCCTCTAGCATCAAATTTAGCTGCATGCAGACCTGCATTCCAATGTCCTATTTTTCAGGAATCAACAGTCTAGGAACCCATCGTGCACAAACACATCTCATGTGTAATGTTTCTGTCACCAACGTTTCTTTTTTTATGTAATTTACGTCCTGCAACATTTAGTCATATCGGACGAAGAATAAAATGGGTGAAATGATGCTCAATGCGTCCGGGGTCCATGGAGCTTACAGTTACCCGAAATTTGCCTTTCAGGATAAGGGAAAACCCCGGAAAAACCTTTATCAAGGTAACTCACCCGGACCGAGTTTCGACCTCGGGACCTCTTAAACGTGAGCCAGAGATGCTACCATCTACGCTACCGAGGTGGGCTGTCACTAACGTGTGGGTGGCACCCAATGAAATGTTCAGTATTTCAGAAAGTGATCTTAAGGTAATTCGTCGATCCTTTCTCACAATGGCAGCAGTAGTGTTGATGTTTTCTTCCGTAAGTGCAGTAACTGGAGCACCAGGTCCACCTTCCTTTGAAATTAAATCTCTCCCCTCTTTAAACATCTTAAACCATCCTTTAGCTGTGCTGTAGGATAGAACAGATTCTCCATAGGCCTCCTGTAATATTGTATAGACCTCAATTGATTATTTGTTGACACGAAATCAGAATTTGAAAGCCGCATATTGTTCCTCGCGTGTTACCTCCATTGCAGCGGTAGGCGATACTGGACATGTCTGAACTTGCCTGTTTCTCACAGACGGGAACAAGGAGTACCAATAATGAAACTACTACGGCGTATTTCTTTCACATTAAGCTAATATAATATAGTAAAACTGAATTTTAGTGGGAAAAACTGTGACCGTAAAAAAATTATGATCACTCTTTATGGTACAGTCCTTTTATCTAACATAATCGCAAAAGATCCGTATTTTTGGCTCAAATAGTTTTCCTAATACTAATAAATGAAGCACTATTATGTTAAATCAATGCATGGGGACGATAGTATTGTAATAGATATCATTATTGTTTGGCATGGAGGCGTGTACGTATATTTGTAATTACTCGGAACTGAAACCTAAACGTATGACGTGACGTGATAAAAGAATTGCATTGAATAAGTCAAGGTGTTTGTTAAATTTGAGCCAGCTGCATGCTGGCTTGTAGAATGGAACATTGCCAGATCGTGACTTGTCACACTATGTTTTTGTTTATGAATTACATGTAAGCTCTATTTAGTCTAGAGAGTTCAAAGCAGTATTATTAAGTTGTTTTTTCGGTTTATAATCCAGGGAAAGTGTATCAGCTGGATCAGCTTGCAACTGAAATAAGACACGAGGTATTATAAACCACCTTCCCACTTCCTACTGCCAGAGCAATCCAATTGAGTTAATGTGGTCTCATATTATGTTGCAAACAGAAATAATACTTTTATACTGAACGGTACTAAAGGACTTATTTACCAAGAAATAGACAAGGTTGCACAAGACTTAGAGAACTGCATGAGACATGCAGATAAACCAAAAGAGCACCGCTTTTGGACAGAGATAGCACGTGACGAGATTTTGGAGCCTATCATAATAAACTTGCAACCCTCAGACGATGAAGACAGTGACAATGACGAATTGTCTCTTAACGGAAGTTACATTCATAGCTATATGGATGCGCCGAGGCAGTTTGGTTTGATTCAAAAACAATAACTATTTTGAAACTATATATTGGATGTTATATACGAATATTAAATTGTTATTTGAACAACTGCATTATTATAAAGTTTGGAAAATTCAGTTGGCGTTCCCTTACGTCTAGAATACTCGCATGTGTGTGAGAGAAAAGGAAATATAAAGAGTGTGGCGGTAACGAGGTGGCAACGCTGAAGGCTGCAACGCATCTGATTCGCTAGAAGCCAGAACTCTTCCCATTTAAAACACATATTAATGAGTTCTTGTTCAAGACGGATTTGTATTTCCAATTTCTTGAATTAATTTAGTGTATTGTAGTTAAGGAATAGGTGCAGTTACTTAGTTGCCCGCCTCGGTAGTGTAGATGGTAGCTTGTCTGCCTTACGTTCAAGAGGTCCCGAGTTCGAGGGTGAGTTACCTGGATAAGGTTTTTCGGGGTTTTTTCCTTCTCCTTAAATACGAATGTCAGGTGGCTCTAAGCTCCAAGGACCCCGGACTCATTTGAGCGTCATTTCTTCCATTTCATTCATCGTCCGATATTACTTAAAGTTGGAGGACGTAATATAAAAAAGTGTAGTTATCGCCAAAGACGAATGTACTTCAGGAATGGACAACGTAAGAGGCAGAGACGTGTAGAGCCTCTTAGATTTTACAGGATTGACCTCCCTGCTAGAAGGCGCTAGGTGTGCCTCGCCTAAATCCCTGGAAAGTAACTTACATTCTCCCCACTAGCGGGAACAGATAAAAGCTCGATTTGGGTGTAGAGGTGTTGATGGAACCGAGAAAGAGTTCGAACAGGCAAAAGTCTACGCAATGATCCGCCGTTGACCGCCACTCAACTCCAGGTTGTTCTAACTTGACTTGAGGCAGGTGAAATAAGAGCAAATGGGAGAGCAAAGAACCGTGGTGAACGGAGTCATCTCTACCTTAGGTAAGGCAAAGGTTTTCACTTGGTCAAGGCGTCACTTCCCTCGGGAGCAGGACATTATTCAACCGAAAGCTTCCCTATAGGATCTTGGACAATTTCTGGACCGAACAAGAAAGGCTGGGTGTGTCGACGCTATTCAAATGTCATGAATATATTGGTAAAGCTCTGTCGCTGACAACAGGCACAAAAGCCGTCTTCACCAAAAGTTTGAGCCCTTAGGGAACATTAGTTCGGTTCGTTTTTTAACGAGACGTGGTTTTCAAACAACGGAGATAATGGAGCGGCCGAGTACGTGTTTGTACAACATAACCTACGTGCAAGCACAAGGTGTTCATTTGTTTTATATTAGCTTCACATCTCTCATCTAATCAATATTTTGTTTCCATTTCTCTCACGTTTTACAGAAAACGAAACAATGATCCGATGTAGGGCTATAACAGACGAGTGATCGACGTTCCACAATTTTAAGTGGGGACGGAAGTGCTAAAAGTGATTTTCTAACTGATAAAGCTATACCCTCAATTTTTGGTACAGATAGTAACTAAACCAGTTTGTGTACCAGTTTTCACTCCAATTTCTAACTGCGTTCGTGATAAATGAATTAATTTATACAATTTTCCTACCTAAAATGCAAATAAATGTCCCTTAACAGATATTTCACAATAGATGTCATTCTGTTACAAATAAATTCCTTAACACCTTGATAACAAATTAAGGGATCGGATTTCTGAAGTTCTGGATAGCTAGGAGAGCTATTCAATAAAGAAAAATCCTAGTTTTTTTACGGTTATAATTTTTCGCAATAAAATTTAATCTTATATTTTGTTAGCCTAATGTAAAACAAACACGCAGTACTAGTTTTATTGTTGTTACTCCTGGTTCCCGCCTTTGAAAACCAGGCAAGTTCAGACATGTTCAGTATCGCCTACTGCTGTAATGGAGGTAACATGCGAGGAACAATATGTGGCTTTGAAATTCTGCTTTCGTCTCAACAAATTTTCAGTTGAGGCCTATACAATGTTACAGGAGGACTATGTAGAGTCTGTTCTTCCCTACAGCACAACTCGAAGGTGGTTTACAATGTTAAAAGAGGGTAGACAATAAATTTCAATGGAAGGTGCACCCGGTGTTCCAGTTACTGCTCCTACGGAAGAAAACAACAACACTGCTGCTGCCATTGTGAGTGAGCATTGACAAATTACCTTAAAATCGGGTACCGCCCACACGTTGGTGACAGAAACATTACACATGAGACGTGTTTGTGCGCGATGGGTTTCAAAAGGACATTCGCACGCTGTCAATGTTGATGTTAGAGGAAGATCCGGAGTTTCTTTCAAACGTAATCACTGCTCAAGAAACTTGGCTTGATCATTTTGATTCTGAGAGCAAACAGCAAAGGTCAGTGTGGAAATCTCCTTCATCACCAACACCCAAAAAAGCAAAAGTGGTTGCTTCTGTTGAGTTATGGTCACCTCACTCTTTGATATTCATGGAATGGTTTATCAGCATGTTGTACCTGCACACACATCAGTAACTAAAAATAAAATAAAAGAAAATTTGCATATCTAATAGCCCTGTTTCTGGAACCTATGCGGGGCCTTTTTATGCAAACTTCATTTTTAACTTTATTAACTTCTGAATGACATTTCACAAAACAATTACAAATTTTGCAGATATAATCTACTTTCTACCTTAACGAACTAACTAAACCTAAAAATTACTGGATTTCAGTAACCTTACAAATATAATCTATCTAAAACAGTTTTTTTTTCTACTTTACTTCTACTTCTACAATATAAATCAAATCTACATTTCTACTACACCTTTAATTCTTATAACAAGCTACGAAAGACTGTTTCCTACAGTTCTGTACACATCAGTAACTAGAAAACAACAACCACCAAAATCCATTTCCTACAACCATTCACCTGAGGATAACAGAACTCGTAGCTCCAATTAGAACCCAACTAATTTAACAATGGTAAACGGGTTTGCCGCATGTTCCCTTTGTCCTGTTGGCATGAATCTTTATCAAGTAAATTAAATTATGGTGCATATTGTCACCAACCCATTATTTATGATAAAGCAGCTTGTGAACACAAAGAGCCGGCAAATACAGATAGTGCGCCGCCACATAAAGATACGCGTCTGGAACGTTCCTGTTTTATCTGGTGAGGTGTGACAGAACATTCGATTTATTAATTGTTACAGAACAGTCTCGAATTATCAGTTAGGTATATATAAGAGATTGGACATGCCAGCGGGAAGTTGGAAGGACAGTGGTAAACAGTAGTAGTAACAAACAGTTGTACAGATGCGAGATTTGTAATTAAAGGTGGTGTGTTTGAAAAGTGAGCTCTTTGTTGTGGTCAACGACCTTGATAGTTTGTAATTGTGTATGTGACGTAATGCTGCAACTGTAAGTGTATTTCTATGCAAATAAGGAATGATTTTGAATTTATGCAACTTGGACTTTTAATTCTACGAATATTTGCAGTATTTTACAACAAAAAAGGTCAATTTTTTCACAAAAATTACTAAAGCAGCAGTTTTTTCCCACGTAGGCGAAATAATGCACTATATTCAAATGTTTGGCAAGAAAGCTCCAACAGATATAAATATGTTAAGCTTTCTGAAAAAAAAATGTGTCGCGTACATTAGCTCATCCAGTCCTAACATTTCTTGTTCAGACAGGGTGAGAATTTAAGTTCGAGAATGAAAAGACCTAAAATAGTGACTTGATTAAAGAGCGCTGACTTTCAGTTGTTTCTCAATAAGACACGATGTTTATTACTCTTTGGCGATAAATCCCTCTGAGCCATGCATTATATTCTATAGCTGTATAAGCCGACAAAACGAAAACAGTTGAATATCGGTGTTTAACTGGAAGAGAACTTGGCCTTCTGTGAAGTTATCTATCCAAACATTAGCTTTCATTTTTTATTCCTTCATTCAGGAAACTCGGCTTTCAGTTTTATCTTTAGCAGATATCCTTCAGCTCAAACATACACTGTACGGATTTAACTTAGAAGTTTATTTCGCAGGGGAAATGTGGCACTGTTTCGGTCTTAATTCGTGCTAATTTTATTTTTACCTTGTTCTGTGTGTACTTACATTTTATCTATAGCTTGCAAGGGAAGTTCATGTTTCAAAGCTCTACAGACCCTTTAGGGGGACAGATGTTCGTCTGTGAAACCCTAACCAGAAAAGACCAGTATGTTACATACATGTGCCCTTTAATACGCATTTTTCTATAAAGTATATATACAAAAGTTTTATTTCTATTTTTATCTCGGGGTATCTTGCTAGATCTGGTTTTATTTTATAATTCCTTGTACTCAAAAGGGAACAAGACAAGTGAACATCAAAACTTCTATGAACCGTCTACTATGTGATAGAACAAACAAGAAAAAAGGAAATTACACATACATTTCTGTGTTTTAAGGACAACTACATTTTTGTTCTGTAATAATTTGTCTACATTTTAAAATTTACCGGTAATAGAAAATTTATCCAGAATTAGGAGAACCTCAAATTCGTTGTCCAAAAGCTGAAGATATAAATTTCACTAGTAACGCAAATATTTTAAAAACGATGTGTTTTACTCAAGAAAATCAGAATGCTGTAGCAGAGAGTTTTGATCACATGGGAATCGGCTGAAAATTCCTGGGACTCACATGAAGATGGCGCCACTGGGTATATGTGGGGAATAGCATCATGTAGTTTAACTATATACTAGGTAATATCCACAACAAGTCCACAGTTTGCTTAGTTTTTGAATAAAAACATTTTAAACAAGGTAAGCGTAGAGGTTTCACCAAAATGAAGGATTTAGTACATCTAGCAGTGATTGAATACTTCCATTTGAAACGAACGCCTAAAGAAATCAAGGAGGAAATGGACAGTACTTTGAAAGACTCTGTCCCTTCATATTCAATGATTAAAAGGTGGGTTGTAAAGTTTAAAATGGGACGTACGAGTACTAGCGATGAGCCTCGCTCTGGACGTCCTGTGGAAGTCACAACTACAGAGATCATTGAAAGACTCTGTCCCTTCGTATACAATAATTAAAAGGTGGGTTGTAAAGTTTAAAATGGGACGTACGAGTACTAGTGATGAGCCTCGCTCTGGACGTCCTGTGGAAGTCACAACTACAGAGATCATTGAAAGACTCCGTCCCTACATATACAATAATTAAAAGGTGGGTTGTAAAGTTTAAAATGGGACGTACGAGTACTAGTGATGAGCCTCGCTCTGGACGTCCTGTGGAAGTCACAACTACAGAGATCATTGAAAGACTCCGTCCCTACATATACAATAATTAAAAGGTGGGCTGTAGAGTTTAAAATGGGATGTACGAGTACTAGTGATGAGCCTCGCTCTGGACGTTCTGTGGAAGTCACAACTACAGAGACCATTGAAAGTCTCTGTCCCTTCATATACAATAATTAAAAGGTTGGTTGTAAAGTTTAAAATGGGATGTACGAGTACTAGTGATGAGCCTCGCTCTGGACGTCCTGTGGAAGTCACAACTACAGAGACCATTGAAAGTCTCTGTCCCTTCATATACAATGATTAAAAGGTGGGTTGTAGAGTTTAAAATGGGATGTACGAGTACTAGTGATGAGCCTCCCTCTGGACGTCCTGTGGAAGTCACAACTACAGAGACCATTGAAAGTCTCTGTCCCTTCATATACAATGATTAAAAGGTGGGTTGTAGAGTTTAAAATGGGATGTACGAGTACTAGTGATGAGCCTCCCTCTGGACGTCCTGTGGAAGTCACAACTACAGAGACCATTGAAAGTCTCTGTCCCTTCATATACAATGATTAAAAGGTGGGTTGTAGAGTTTAAAATGGGATGTACGAGTACTAGTGATGAGCCTCGCTCTGGACGTCCTGTGGAAGTCACAACTACAGAGACCATTGAAAGACTCTGTCCCTTCATATGCAATGTTTAAAAGGTGGGTTGTAGAGTTTAAAATGGGATGTACGAGTACTAGTGATGAGCCTCCCTCTGGACGTCCTGTGGAAGTCACAACTACAGAGACCATTGAAAGTCTCTGTCCCTTCATATATAATAATTAAAAGGTTGGTAGTAAAGTTTAAAATGGGACATACGAATACTAGTGATGAGCGTCGCTCTGGACGTCCTGTGGAAGTCACAACTCCAGAGATCATTGAAAAAGTTAATCGTGTAGTACTGGAAGACCACAGATTAAAGTTGTTTGCGATTGCAGAATCTGTAAATATATCAAAAGAACGGGCATGTAATATTTCAAGAAATATTTTGGACTTTCATAAGGTATGTGCAAGATGGGTGCCACAAAGACGTTTCTTCAAGTTAGGGAACAGAAAAAGGTCACATGGTGCTAAATCCGGACTATAGGGAGGGTGAGGGATGCACTTCACGTTGATTTTTGCAAGATATTCAGCAACAACATTGGCAATAGGCGACCGCGCATTATCGAGGTGAAGCATTCAGCCTGCTTCACGGAAATGTAGACTTTTGCGCCTGATATGGACTTGCAATGTTTTCAGGACATCCCTGTATTATAGTTAAGTTACTGTTGTGTGTGCAGGTTCCACATGCTGATAAACCATTTCATGAATATCAAAGAATGAGATAACCATAACTTTCCCAGAAGAAGCACCCACTGTTGCTTTTTTGGTGGTTGGTGATGAAGGAGATTTCCACACTGAGCTTTGCTTTCTGCTATCAGGATCAAAATGATGTAGCGAAGTTTCAACAGCAGTGATTACTTTTGAAAGCAACTCCGGATCTTCCTCTAACATCAACTTTAACTGCATGTTACCGCCATTGCAGCGGTAGGTGATACTGAACATGTCTGAGCCTGTTTGGTTCTCACAGGCGGGGAACAGAAGTGCCAACAATGAAACTACTACGTCGTGTTTGTTTCACATTAAGCTAAAAGAATAAAATGAGACTGAATTTTAGTGCGAAATATTATGACCGTAAAAAATTATCAGCGTTCTTTGTTGAACAGACCCCGTAGAACACTGATATGAATTGGCGTTTCTGGATATTATATTGAGAAATAAAAATAAAATATTTTCGTTTTGTGAGGCCCAAGACGTACTATCATAATCTCGTATATCCCATAGTTTGGTTCTGTTAACATAGACTAATAAAACTGTTTATGCAAATCGTTTATTCGTATGAGCTACGGTGTCAGGAAAGTGGAACGGTCGTGTATTTGCTTACAGTGTACGGATGTCCCTCAAATCCACACATGTCGTCCATTTATGGGAGGAAGTGTGTCTGGAGAGAAGGGTCGTAAAAACGAAGGATCTCAACTACCCGTAAAACCGGTTCATTCCCGATAAAACAAGCGGACTTTCTTCCCTTAAGATAGAATCAAAGCTCTCAGGACCTTCTCCGAGGTAATGACCAGTGCGAGGCAAGAATCATTTTTATTGGCTCGCTGTCTTTCAGCATTAAGTTCCAAACGAGTGTTGCTGCCCAGAGATGGCTCTACGTGTCACATCTTTTTCAACAGAAGATTATTTGCAGTTATTTACACAGTTTTATAAGAATTGTGATATGCCCTTTAGTAAGGCTTAAGTTTGTTTCATATATTTTGAAGAAAAAAAAGTACATCTTATATTTAGACAGTTGACGAACGAAAAGGTTATAGGTTATGAGAAGGAAAGGAAAGAAGGAAGAGAAGATAGATATAAAAGCGCTTTTTTCGAACTACTTCACATGACATTATTTTAATGATTTATCTATTTTTCTTGGAACCTGTGAACTGTTGTAATGAAATATGACTTTGTGTTTCATTGCTGGGGAAAGTATATAAGCATGGAGATCTTTTTTAAATTAATGTAGTGCATTTTCTTATTTAAATTAATGTTCTCCAACGGTTAAATCATATCCGATTATGAATGTATGCCTGAATGATTCTCAAATGAGCCTACGGTCCATAGAGCTTAGAGTTATTCACATTTATCCGTCAGGATGAGTCAAAAGCCCGCACAAAGCGTGGCAGACACCCTACCACCTACGCTGGAGCTTTCAAAACACACACTACTTTCTTTTAACAGGCTATATTCCTTTCCTCCAAGTATTTTTTCGGAATGCACTAACATACTTAAATAAAATTTCACAAACATTGAAATTTCTGTTCGATAATATTAAATGCATTTTCTATCTTAAATTTCCATCCTACGTTAAATCATATCGGAGGATGAATGAAATAATGTTTAAATGGGTACATGGTACATAGAGCTCTAAGAATACATCTTTCAGAATAAGGGAACACCTCCAACGTTAAGTCATGTCGGACGGTAACTGAAAATATGTTAAGAGTAGTATAAGGTACATACAGCTTAGAGTTGCCAGGGAAAACATTTAACTTTAAGTCGTATATCTGAAATGATGTTTAAATGAGTCTTAGGGTCCATTGAGCTTAGACATATTCCGCATTCATCTTTCTGGATAAGGGAAAACCTCCAAAGATAAGTCGTATCGTATGATGAATGAAATTATGTTCAAATGAATTCAGGGTACATACAGCTTAGAGTTACCAGACGTTCACCTTTCACGATAAGGGAAAGTAACCGACGTTAAGTCATATCGGACAATGAATGAAATTATGTTCAAGTGAGTACAGGATATATAGAGCTTAGAGCTACCAGACATTAATCTTTCAGAATGAGAGAAAGCCTCCAACGTTAAGTCATATAGGACGATGGAGGAAATGATGTTCAAATGAGTACAGGATATATAGAGCTTAGAGTTATCAGACATTCATCTTTCAGAATAAGAGAAAGCCTCCAACGTTAAGTCATATCGGAAGATGAGCGAAACGATGTTCATAGGAGTTCAGGGTCTATAGAACTTATAGTTAGCCGACATTCATCTTTCAGATTCAGGGAAAATCTCCATCGTTAAGTCATATCGGACGATGAATGAAACGATGTTCAAATGAGTACAGGATATATAGAGCTCAGAGTTACCAGAAATTCGACTTTCAGGGTCAGGGAAAACCTTCAACGTTAAGTCATATCGGACTATAACTGAAATGATGTCTAAATGAGTACAGGGTACATAGAGCTTAGAGTTACCAGACATTCATCTTTCAGGATAAGAGAGAACCTCCAACGTTAAGTCATATCAGACGATTAATGAAATGATGTTCAAATGAGTACAGGATACATATAGCTTAGGGTTAACAGACATTCATCTTTCAGGATAAGAGAAAACCTCCAACGTTGTCACTTCGGACTATAACTGAAACGATGTTTAAATTATTACAGGGTACATAGAGCTTAGAGTTATCAGACCTTCATCTTTCAGAATAAGGGAAAACCTGCAACAACTTCATATCGGACGATGAATGAAATTGTGTTAAATTGAGTACAGGGCACATAGAGTTTAGAGTTATCAGACATTCATCTTTCCGGATAAGGGAAAATCTGAAGAAAAGAGCAACTTGACAACATGACCGAGATTTGAAATCTGAAACCCTTGGACATGAGGCAAAAATACAACAGAGGTGGAAAAACTATTTCTTTTACCCTTGTTCTATATCTTTCTTTATGTTAAATTCCAAATTAAGCAATGTTTATGTTCTAAATTGAAGTTTGTTTTAAACAAAATTCCACAAACATAAGTTGAAAATATTTAAATACAGTCAGGAGAATTGAAAGCATTACCTTTCGTATAAAGATCAGGATGCCAACTGAACCTTCCACTTGGATACGCAGTGATGGAAAACTACGCTAAGTCAGGGATTTTCTCTCTGCTGTTCTTCCGTGGCCTACTACACGAAAAGGAACGGTTTCTCATTCTCAAAATGTTTATAATAAATCAAGCCGGATGAAAGTTACTCAACAATCTGGACCGCGGATGTGGCGGGGAATAACATTCTTAGAAAATTAATTATCCCGGAGTTCTGGATGTATGCAGAGGCAGTTGTTTTAGAGAGAGAGAAACACACGCTGGGCCATATTCGATAATATCGCAAGTAATTATAAAGTTTGATATCCAAACGACGACTGCAGTAGCGGCAGCTGCTTCTGGCCCCCCACCCCGTGGGCCCCTAGGGGCTGCTGCTCTCTTCGACGTCGGCAGACCAGCGAAAAAGGGAATTAAGTACAACGTAACCCTGACATGCGATTTGCTGCAGGTGCAAATAGAATTTTGTAAACTGTTTTGAATTGCTGATGGATAAATGGAATTATAACAGAATTCAGGGTCTGCTGTCCCAGTTAGAAGAATTTGAGTTTGTGCTCCACACACATGACTTTCTCTACTGTTGTAAAAACACTTATTTCTCTATTTACTTCAATACAAACATTATCTTATTGTAGCTACAAGAAAATACTGTAGACTATAAGTGATAGTCAAATGTTTTATATACATGACTTTCTCTACTCTTGTACAAACTCTTATTGCTCTATGTACTTCAAGGTAAACATTATCTTATTGTAGTTACAAGGGAATATATTAGGCTTTAACTGATAGTCAAATGTTTTATATACAGGACTTTCTCTACTCTTGTACAAACACTTATTTCTCTATTTACTTCAAGATAAACATTATCTTATTGAAACTACAAGAAAATACAGTAGACTTTAAGTGACAGTCAAATGTTTTATATACATGACTTTTTCTACTCTTATACAAACACTTATTGCTCTATCTACTTCTAGATAAACATTATCTTATTGTAGTTACAAGGGAATACAGTAGACTTTAAGTGATAGTCAAATGTTTTATATAAATGACTTTCTCTTCTCTTGTACAAACACTTATTGCTCTATCTACTTCTAGATAAACATTATCTTTTTGTAGTTACAAGGGAATACAGTAGACTCTAACTGATAGTCAAATGTTTTATATAAATGACTGTCTCTACTCTTGTACAAACACTTATTTCTCTATTTACTTCAAGATAAGCATTATCTTATTGTAGCTACAAGAAAATGCAGTAGACTTGAAGTGACATTGGATGTCTCAAATTTGGTGACGCCTTTGTAATTATATTCTCGATGTGTGTCCAAGATACCAACGTGGGACAAGGAGTTCTTATTGTGAAAGCTTTTGGTTTCGCTATGAGTTGCTGAAAATATGTAGCAGGTAAAAATATTGTGACTTTGTGGGGTCGTGAAAATGGAAGTCCAATTGCACAACTCAACAATGTGCTTTATTTCCTTCGAATTACAGTCGGAACACTTGCCGATTACACAGAATTACGTAATGCACACAATTGCAATTCACCAGTTCGTCTGTCACAGGTCCACTGCACTCGCAGTTACGCACACTCCTCCGATGCACGTTCACAGTCTTCTTGTCCGTTAACTCACTTGGCGCTCCTCACAGCTGCTCTCCAAGGACTGAACAGACTCGCCACTGTAGCCCCTTTTATCGGAATATCGCTGTTTTCTGGAAACCTCGCGGTTCACTGAATCATCACAGAGGTTCGAGACGGCAAGGCGAGGGGGAAGAGACGGCACAGTGACGTTTTCCCAGCCAGCCCACGTTACTGCTACAAGATAAATGGGTAGGCGTGACGGAACTTTTCCCTTCTAGCCCTACTGCTGGCCGGTTCTATCGGGAGTTGCGACGTTTGGGTGATAATATTGAGGAATAGAGATTTGTAAACCCGTCTGTTTGGTAACGCGGGTTAGTTGCACACTTGGACACACTCACCAAGGCGGTCCAGGTTCTATCCCAGGCAACCGCAAAGTGAGATTTGTGGTGGACTACACGGCGCTGGGGCGGGTTTTCTCCGGAATCTCCTGTTTCCCCCGCCATCTCATGCCACCGGTGCTCCATCTTCATCTCATGTATCATCAGTATCATCGCCTGCGGTGCCGTATGTAGTAAAAGCGGGCGTTAAACACTACACATATCAATTCATTTACTCGGACAAATTCAGAGTGAATAAATAAAATAAATAAATAGATAAAATCTTAAAATCTAATCCCGGTACCTAATTTCTTATACCGGTACATGATTTCCAAATTCTAATTTATTAACTACCATATAAATGCAAAAATACAATTTAAACAACCATTTTTCAGATAATAAAATAAAAAAAAAATTAAAAAGAGAAAACTAAAACAAATACAAAAGCTACCAATTTAAAAAATTACGATTTAACTAATAAAAATTTACTGGAATCCAGTATACAAATAACTGGCAACCAGCTACAATTACAAAATAAAACTACAACACCGGAAACCGATACTTAATGTACTGGTAACCAGTACATTTAAAACTTATCAATTTACCTTTTTAACTGATAAAAATCTTATTAAAAACTTACACAACATTTAACCAAAACTTATATTAAAATAATTCATAAAATTTACATTATAAAAATCACAAAATTTACAAATTATTTACTCCAAATTCTTTAAACAAATTAAAATACATTAAATCAATTTATATAAACAAACAAATTCAATTATTATTTTTACTTATACACCTAACAATATTTTTTTCAAATCTACGTTATATCTAATAAAATATAAATTTAAAATCTTAACAATTAAAAAAAATTCATCTATAATAATAACCTTAAAAAATTACAATACAATTAAAAATATTAAACAAACAATAAATATACAGTCAATAACCTTCATATAATTCAAAATTAAATCATTACAATAACCTTCAACAACCAAACCAAACAATTCAATTTTTTATTTATAATTTAATTTATTTACCTTATTAACACAAAAATTTCAAATTAACATTATACTAAAACACATTTCAACTATTAAATCTCCTAAATCTTCAACATAATTATATATAAAAATTTCTATCCTATAATTTCTCAAAACACATTTTCTCAAAATTTAACTATCCTCAATTTAAACCAAATTTAAATTAAATAACAACTCAATAATTTATCAAATCAACTCCTTAAATCCATATTTCCAAATATCCACTTCTTAAAATAATTCATTCAAATCCTCCTTCATCTGTCACTCAAATTATCCATAATAATAATCCATAACTCAATTCACCAATATCCTTCACTACAAAACAACCATCCAAAAAAACTTTACTCGTCCATAACAACACCACATTATCACTTACAACACTTCTCTCACCTTCTTATACTGGGGAAGGAAAATCCCTCCCTAAATTGAACCACAAGTAAACTTCTTAATTCACTTTAAACACCAAGAGAATCGTCAATATTCTGCCGGTGTCATTCAATCTACCGACTTGCAGTCAGAAACTATTTTCAGTCTCAGTCAACCGGCAGTATTTCGCCTAGATCACCATGAGACTTTATTATAATTTGTTTTACTTTTATTATTTTGATGATGCTCCAATATGTTATACTATTGATAATGCTCATTAACTTGTTCAGGACCATCTGTAAGCCACCTCCGAAGATTAAACATCTGTTGAGACCGGCGAAAGACAAAATGGACTTCCAAGTTCCGGGAATGTGCAGCATTCCCTGTGAATGTGAGAGACCGTATATAGGACAAACCGGAAGGACTATCG
The DNA here is from genome assembly GCA_030765055.1 of Mantis religiosa. Lineage (NCBI taxonomy): Eukaryota > Metazoa > Arthropoda > Insecta > Mantodea > Mantidae > Mantis > Mantis religiosa. Next base: position 259,017,707 of record CM060947.1, on the reverse strand, counting down.
CTATCAGAATAAACGAACATGAATGCTGCATTCGTATAATGCAACTTCAGAAGTCTGGACTGGCAGAGCATTGTTTTGATAACGACCATAGAGCCAATTTTCGGGAGACGACCATATTGGCAAAATGAAACAGTTACTCGCAGCGGAGACTTAAGGAGGCTTTGGCGATTGCTTCTGAAAGGAGCACGCTTAATCGTTAATCTGGATTTCAGTACAGCTGCTCTTGGAAACTGGCCTAAAATGGAAATCCTTCGGCTTAAGAATCACAGATCCATACAGCTTGATCATCAATTTAAGTATTTACCTTTGTTTCACCCAATTAAATTTCTAAACTCACTCCATCTCCTGACATGACATTTAATTTACTGAAAACAGTCTTTTGTTCAGGTGTTTCGTCTTTGTTTATAGGAGGGCTGTTCAGTAAATAATTTCTTGCACTAAAGTTCAATCTTATTATATTCTATTAGCTTAATGTGAAACAAACACGCCGTATTAGTTTCATTGTTGGTACTCCTGGTTCCCATCTATGAGAGCCAGGTAAGTTCAAACATGTTCAGTATCGCAATGCATGTCTGCATGCAGCTAAAGTTGATGTTTGAGAAAGACCTGGAGTTTCTTTCAAACGTAATCACTGCTGATGAAATTTGCCTACATCATTTTGATCCTATGAGCAAATAATAAAGCTCAGTGTGGAATTCTCCTTCATCACCAACCTCCCAAAGAGCAAAACTGGATGCTTGTGCTGGGGAAGTTATGGTCATCTTATTGTTTGATATTCATGAAATGGTTTATCAGCATGCCGTGCCTGCACAATTTAACGACAGGGGCTCTAATCCTATTAGTCCTGGACGCGTAGAACGAAGGACCCGGGTCTCCTTCTACACGGGAGCGATGGAAAACTCCGGGTATCTTTCCATGGGGCAACACTTTGAGTCTAAAACGCCCCCCCACCCGCATCGACTACAACGTCAAGACGGGTGGAAGCGGAAACGCCACTTACGTGCGTCAACTCCACAGGGAAGCCTACCGAAAACCTTGGTGGGGCCGCCTGGTGATCTAGCACACCTTCTACTAGCTCTGCAGGCCCGGGACTTATGAGGCAACCCTTATGACTTATGAGGCAACCCTCTACCCTCTCCGGGCGGCCATAGCCGTGCCGGAGGTACCCAATTCCCCGTGGAAGTCGGGAACACACTGCCCCCTCGAGTCCAACACAATCCGAACAACTTCCCGACGGGAGGGGCTCGGCAGTTCGGCCCGAAGTTCCTCTGGTAACGTCAGCTGTACCTGCACACACATCAGTAACTGGATCATACTACAGGGATGTCCTGAAAACATTGAAAGTCCATATCACGTGCAAAAGACCACATTTCCGTGAAGCAGGCTGGATGCTGCACCACGATAATGCGCCAATGCGCCAATGCCAATGTTGTTGCTGAAAATGTAGCTAAGATCAACGTGAAGTGCATTCCTCACCCTCCCTATAGTTCGGATCTAGCCCCATGTGACTTTTTCTATTCCCTAACTTGAAGAAACGCCTTCGTGGGAGGCATTATCCATCATCAGAAACAGAGGTGAAGGTTACGGAGGCGATTTTGGAGGATCTCTGAAAAAATGATCTCCAGCATATCCTTAAAGACTAACAAAAACGCTGGGACAAGTGCACCACATTCAGGAGAGACTATTTTGAGAAGGACAATCAAAATTATTAGGATGACTAAAGGTACGTTGTCAAAAAATTTTGATCATTCTTTATTGCGCAGCCCTCGTATTTTGTTATATCCAGTGATACATTTGTGGATATAAAATTTATTAAAATATCATTATAACTTTTAATCGTCCTTTCCCCTGCCTTATTTCCCGAGAAAATCTCAAAACATTTATTTACATTTAAATCCTATATTCAATTTTTCATTGAAATATAACGCATTCCTTGCTAGGAGTAGAGAAGGCTACGTGAAACAACATACAATCTCTCCTGCTTCTGTTCAGAACAACTTGCAAATAGCTGGATCTGTTGAAGTTTTAATACGACTGTGTAACTTTACCTCACTGTCAATAAAACGGATGATTGTTGTAAAATAAAGACAGGATATTTATGACTGCGTTCAGCAGTGACGCTTCTTTGAAGTTCACTCGCTGGGAATGAATGAATTACCTCATTGGAGTCATTCATCGGTCCTTATTTAATTAATCTGCATTCAATCTGAATACCAAATCCATTCGGGGTTTAATCGACTGTGAAAATCGTTTGATTTTATGCGCCTATGCGTTTAAGGACACATACATACGTAAACGCGCTGTTTATTGTATGGAGCTCAGCATCCGTTTGTTTAAATGTTTCATACACACGACTTAGTTTGCTTTAAAGCTTCAGTATTGACGTAAAATGTAAGACCAAGGCTGGCAAGAATGTTCTATTCACGAGAAAAATCCTTTTATATTTCGAGAGGAAAAGACTTAATATGTGACACGATTGTCGCTGCCCTTGTCCAAACTATTCTTACAAACACTTGTACCTTGTCTTCTTAAAGATAAAATTATCTTATTGTAGTTACAAAGGAATACAGTAGACTTTAAGTGATAGTCAAATGTTTTATATACATGACTTTCTCTACTCTTGTACAAACACTTGTTCCTCTATCTACTTCAAGATAAACATTATCACATAATTTAGTGAACTATGAAATCACAAAGTTAATAATACTTGAAGCAAAGGTGAGATCGGTATGTTCCTTTTGATGCATGTTCTAGCCTCTCTTGTACTTCCGTAGTATTCTTTTTAACAACCTCTTTAGGCAATCTATACCTCTGTAGAAAATTTTGTTGTGGTAGCTCCTGAAAATCATTTCTCCTCATAGGCTGTACACTATTGCCACTTAGAGGGTCGTAAATATAGCAAATCGACATCTTCAGCTGCGTTCACGCCCGTTATCTGGACTATTTACAATTGTTAAGGATTAACATTAGAAATTTAACTTGTTAGTTTAACAAGAGATTTAACACAAATGTTAAGATAGCACTTGTTGATGATATGCAATTTTTTATAACTATTGTTAAACCCGTGTTACGTCCTAGCTTCTGTTTGTGAAATCGGATATTAAAGTTTAGTGTAATCCTTTCAACTACAAGATAGAGCAATACGTGATTGTAACAATTCTTTGTACAAGAGTAGAGAAGGCCACGTGAGTGCACACGTCTCTGTGTAGACGAGTGGGTAAGGAATATGACACGCTCAGATTTTTAATTCTTTACAGAGAATCTTGCTTGCTTTATTGCACCCTAAGGTAAGGCTCGAGACACGTACGTACGTGCAAGAGACGCTCGAGATAGTATAACTGTCAGTCTGCCAGTGAAATATTACTTTAAAGGAGCTGGTGCATGCTTCTCTTGTTATTCTGCTAATCTCGGTAGATAGACCTACCTACTCCTGTTCAGCAATCACACCAAATTGTCTTGAAAGAAAAGAAGGTGCTTTTATATTAAACCAGTCTTCACTTCATGTCTCCATGCTCTGTAAGTGAAACTTCTGTTTATGAATATCCAAGAGGCTTAACGTTAACTAAAAGGTTTTACAAATCAAGTGACGAAACAAGAGTCGACGTCATCGGAGCTTTCATAGCCAACGAAAAGGTTGAAAAGCTTCTCATCCCTTTATTATAATACTTTTGTTCTTGTAGCATATATCAGAATTTGAAGTACTCAGATTCAGAAGTTGTTAAGTTTTGAGAAATCCTGTTAGACACGCGATAATCACTCTGAATACCAGTTCTGTAATAGTGCTTAAAGATGTGTGGATCAGAATATGTTAGGTCAAACATATTGTTACGCGAACATCGGAAGGCCGCGCCGTGGCTAAGTGGTTACACCGCTTGTCTCTCACCAAGGCGGCCCGGGTTCGATCCCTGGCGACCGCAAAGTGAGGTTTGTGGTGGACAACACGGCGCTGGGGCGGGTTTTCTCCGGGATCTCATTCCACTGGTGCTCCATCTTCATCTCATGTATCATCAGTGTCATCACCTGCGGTGCCGTATGTAGTAAAAGCGGACGGTAAACACTACGCATTTCATTTCCGAACATCGGAATTCCCGAGAGAACCACTGGCAGGTAGCAGCCAAACGGGAAGCAATCAGGACACGCCTACCAATTTATCTGTGTAGCGCTCAAGTAGGGGATGGCTAGAAGAGCGGCACAAATCTCTTTCCCCTCCCCCTGACGTCTGGAACAGTCGGGATGATATTCCGAGCCTCGAAGCTTCCAGAAACAGCGATCTTCCTAGATAAGGGTTGCAGTGGATGAGTCAGTTCAGCCCTTGGCAAGCAGCCGTGAAGAGCGCCGTGCCAGCGCACGGTCTGGAAGAGCTGTACGTAATTGCGAGTGTGGAGTGGACCTGTGACAGACGAACTGGTGGATTGTAATTGTGTGCGCTACGTAATTCTATGTGATCGGTAAGTGTTCCAACTGTAATTCGTTGGAAATAAAGAACGTTTTATGTTTATGCAATTGTACTTTTAATTTTACGAACCCCTAAAGTCACAATATTGTGACTCTGGTATGTTGAATGGATATAAATTTCAGAAATAAAAGTTGTTAAGTCAGCCTTTTTGAGTTAGATGTTGTTAAGTCAAGTAGTTGCCGCATTAGCCGTTTGGTGGTACCACACAAGCTCTTTGATAACAGCTATTGATACATTCAGACATTAGACATTCTTATACATTCCTCAAGTGCATTTTCAGAAAGTTTATCTGTACTTTCCAATACCAGGGCACTCTTTCATAGCTATTGACAGAATTTTTGGCAATATTGAGGAGAAGAAGAAGAAGAAACCATCAATGGATAAAGTCTTGGTCCCTTCCTCGTGAGGGAAGCTGATCAAAGATTCACTACAGAAGAAGCCCATTGATGTTGAACGATAACGGGGGACATGATTGCACTCCAGTTGTTGGCCCGCCTCGGTAGCGTAGATGGTAGCGTCTCTGCCTCACGTCCAAGAGGTCCCGAGTTCGAGTCTCGGTGAGGGTGAGTTACCTGGATAAGGCTTTTCCGGGGGTTTTCCTTATCCTTTAAGGCAAATATCGGGTAACTCTAAGCTCAATGGATGCTGAAACCATTTGAGCATCATTTCACCCAATTCATCCACCGTCCTATATGACTTAACGTCGGAGGACATAAGTTACAAAAAAAAGTCCAGTTTTTGAAGCTTATGACTTCAAATATACCCTCGACTATGTCCTTGTAGGGAGTATTCCTGAATTCACTTTAATCCGGGGTGTGTATTTCCAAAGAGGATGTGTACCAGAAGTTCGTCACACAATGTCTACCTCACTTTATCGTCCCCAGTCTCTTTTGATGAGACTAGTGAGGTTACAAGTCTTACACAAGACATGTGATAGTGCGAAAAACACACCAGATAGGCTTTGGAAGATTAAGAAGGCAAAATATTACGATGTTCGTTCACTACTGGAACAGGTGACTCTGCCAGTAGATACCACATTTTATGATACAATGAAATATGGAAGTGAGCTAGTAGAGATGGAGTGTTGTTTTGATGACAATGTTATACGTCAATCCATGAAGTGCATACTGGGTTAGTCCATTGTAGAAAAGTATTAGTGAAAATAACGTAATGGTTTATCCATAACTACACATTGTAATATTATATAATGTAAAAACTCTAATATTAAGAATCAGAAGCTGTTAAATCAAGTGACGTAAAGCGTTTCATCTGTTTTAAATTAAAAGTTGTAAAGTCCTAATAATAAAATATCCTTTCACACATGCTACATATGTCAAACAGTGAGAAACACTTCAACACAGTTCTTTGTATCTCCAAACGGATCCATCACATGAAATTCTTTTATTTGTAATACTATTCTGGTATTTAAATTACTTTTGAAAGTTTTGAACAGCTCTCCTGCACAATTTTGAAACATTGACTTGGCAACTTCTGCTTCTGACCGCATATTTTCTGCTGGTTATAGCTTCTTCCGTTTCCCGTTAGAGGGAAGCCTCTGAGACACCTTAAAGTCGTTTCGGCAGGTTGCCGCTAGGGCCTCCCAACCTCGTGGTCAATCTAGTAACTATTGGGGCACTCTTCACGTTTCTGCCGCTTACGAAAATGTGCATTTAGGCCTAAATATTGCCAATGCACAGAACAAATAGAACAGAAATGTAACTGATTGTCTGTCCAAACAGTCTATTTCAACATTTATTTACCTGTGCGTCGCCTACTTGTTTGGCATTAGACCGAGCATTTGTTCAACTTAGGTTATACCTTTCAGGGAATATTTTATAAAAATTTTGATTTTGCCAAAAATATTTCCCAATATTGTCATTAAAACACTTTATATTTATCTTACTTTTATGACAAATCATAAGTTTGCCTTCGATTTTCTGAAAATGACCTCCGAAGTTCTCTATATTTTGGATGAGTGTTTTTGAGAGACGAGGAAATTCTTACTGAACATACTTAGAGAGCTTGCTAAAACGCAGCTTATACCAAATGCTATTTCCGGAAATTCCTTGTTAATTTTCCCAATTTTCCAATTAATTTTACTTTTGTGAAATGGCAAGCTGTTATTCATTTTTTATCTCTTTGACATATAAACAGAATGTCGTCATCTGGACAACAAGTTTAAGCATTTGACTATCACTTAGTCAATTGTATTCCCTAGTAACTAAAATAAGATAATGTTTATCTTGAAGTAGATAGGGCAATAAGTGTTTGTACAAGAGCAGAGAAAGTCATGTATATAAAACATTTGACTATCACTTAAAGTCTACTGTATTCCCTTGTAAATACATTAAGATAATGTTTATCTTGAAGTGGATAGTGCAATAAGTGTTTGTACAAGAGAAGAGAAAGTCATGTATATAAAACATTTGGCTATCACTTAAAGTCTACTGTATTCCCTTGTAACTACAAGAAGATAATGTTTATCTTGAATTAGATAGAGCAATAAGTGTTTGTACAAGAGTAGAGAAAGTCATGTATATAAAACATTTGACTATCACTTAAAGTCTACTGTATTCCCTTGTAACTACAATAAGATAATGTTTATCTTGAAGTAGATAGAGCAATAAGTGTTTGTACAAGAGTAGAGAAAGACATGTATATGAAACATTTGATTATCAGTTAAAGACAGCTCCATTTCCTTGTAACCAATAAAAAATGTGTAGTGTTTAACGCCCGCTTCTACTACATACGGCACCGCAGGCGGGGACACTGGTGGTAAATGAGATGAATATGGAACACTGGTGGAATGAGATGGCGGGAGACCGGAGGTCCCGTAGAAAACTCGCCCCAGCGCCGTGTTGTCCATCACAAATCTCTTTTTGCGGTCGCCTGGCATCGAACCCGGGCCGCCTTCGTGAGAGCCAAGTGGTTTAACCACTGAGCCACGGTGCGGGCCCCTTGTTACTGCAATGAGATAATGTTTATCTTTAAGAAAGTGCAGGAATATGTATTTGGTTAAACAAGCAGCGCTTTCCTTGTATGTAGAGATGACATTGGCTATTGAAAGTATTCTGTTAATGCGTGGTATATTTTACCAGTATGTGAACTGACAGAAAACGCTGAGCAAATGTGATCCAGCTTTTCCACGCGCGGGTTGTATAAGCTGTAAATGCATCCCCCATATGAGAGTAAAACATGTGCATATCGCGTTGCCACTAATTCCACGCAGATTCAGATGAATCCCGTATTGATCGATGTGAGGGTGGCTGGACGTTTTATCGGAGACTTCCATGGCCACCTGATTCAACTCCGATAAATTTATGGGAGGCAATGACCAGCCTATTCTTCACGTGGTTTAGCTTCGGTAATAATTTTCAAGTCCAGTGAGAGAAATTGCTTAGCATTTTCCTTCTTTTGGTGCCACCTGCTTTACTCTGCTTGAGTGAACTCGCTCAGTGGTAGCCTAGGTTGGTTTTGTTGCATCTTGCAAAAAAGTTGTATGTATTTTTAGTGGTATATGCTACAGAATATGGTATGCCTATTCCGATAAGCTAATTCAAATTTGAGTATTCCTGTAATTGCGTCTTTTAAAGGATACATTACTCAAAGATGGATTATAGATAAGTATATTTGGTGACTCAATTTCAATAAAACATGGTAATATGTAGACTATATGAGGGTGGTGTGAAGTTTCCGACCTCAACATGAAGATGGCAGCACTCGTAAATAAAAGCTAGTGATTTCACTGTTCATCTTTTGACAGGTACTCACATGAGCTTCAGCCATTTTGAAAGCTCAACTGTTATCTAACAGTCGTTTGAGTGAGTTGATGTGAGTCCTTTTATGAAAATGAACAAAATCGAGTTTCGAGCTGTCATTAAATATTTGTTTCTGAAAGGCAATACACCCACGAAAATCAAACATGAGTTGGATTCTGTGTATGGAGACTCTCCACCATCAATTACCGCAGTGAAATTTTGTACGGCTGAATTTAAACGTTGCTGTAAAAGCTTGGGAAACGACGAACCTTCGGGATCTCCAAAAACTGCAACTACTGACGAAAACATCCCCTAAGTTCACCAAATGCTGGGCGACCGCCTAATTAAAGCGGGAGAGATAGCAGAGGCCCTTAAAATGACAAAAGAATGTGCTTATCACATATTAAATCAAAATTTAGACATGAGAAAGTTATGGCGGTTTTGCTTACGTTAGACCAAAAACATGTTTGAATTGAACTTTTCCAGCGCTCTGTTGGCGCAGTTTGGTTTGCAATAAATCCGAGATTTGGTGCCGATTAATTATTGTAGGTGTAACTTGGGTACACCATTATACGCCCGAAACACAAACACACAATAAACAGTGGAATGCATAGGGGAAACCGGCTAAAAAGAGCAAAACCTGTTTTTTACGACTGGGAAAGTAATTGCGACTGTTTTCTGGCATAGTCATGGAATTATTTTAATAGATTATCTTCAGAAAGGAGAAAACATTACAGGAGCATAGTACGCATCATTACTTGAGAAGTTGAAGACAAAATTTGAGGAAGCATGAGCTCATTTATAGAAAAAGAAAATCCTGTTTCACCAAGACAACGCACCGTCTCACACCTCAGCGGTTGCGATGGCGAAAATCCACAAATTACGCTTTCAACTGCTTGACTCACCAGATCTAGCCCCAAGCGCATTCATTTTGTTCGCTCATATGAAAATTGCGTTCGGAGGATAAAGATTTTTATCAAATGTTGAGCCCATCACATTCGTGGACAATTATTCTCTAGAGAAAAACGACGAGTACTATTTGGACGGGTTACAGAGATGGGAGCATCGCTGGGGAAGTGTGTAGAGTTACAAGGAGACTATGTTGAAAAACGCCGATTACTATTTGGACGAGTTACAGATAGGGGAGCATCGCTGGGGAAGTGTGTAGAGTTACAAGGAGACTATGTTGAATAAAGGCGAGTAATATTTGGATGGGTTACAGAGATGGGAGTATTGCTGGGAGAAGTGTGTATGGTTACAAGGAGACTATGTTGAAAAACGCCGAGTACTATTGGACGGCTTACAGAGATAGGAACGTCGCTGGGTGTGTTGAGTTACAAGGAGACTATGTTGAAAAATGCCGAGTACTATTTGGACGGGTTACAGAGATGGGAACATCACTGGGAGAAGTGTGTAGAGTTACAAGGAGACCATGCTGAAAAATTCCGAGTACTATTTAGACGGGTTACAGAGATGAGAACATCGCTGGGAGAAGTGTGTTGAGTTACAAGGAGACTATGTTGAAAAATGTCGAGTACTATTTGGACGGGTTACAGAGATGAGAACATCGCTGGGAGAAGTGTGTTGAGTTACAAGGAGACTATGTTGAAAAACGTCGAGTACTATTTGGACGGGTTACAGAGATGGGCGCATCGCTGGGAGAAGTGCGCGGAGTTGGGAGACTGTATTGTAAATTAAAAAAGAATGACAAAATGCCTTGTATCTTTATTAGGACGGAAGCTTTTCAGATCACGTATGTATTATAAAATGGCTGTTAAGTAGATTTTGTTTAATTTGTCTCACAATGGAGTGTGAAGATGAAAGAATTTAAAACGTAGATTTTATTTTGATAAAGAGTACTGAGAATGTATTTACTCCAGAGGAATGTAAAGATAAGGTGATTTTTGTGTGTTTGTTGCTCCACTGGAAAAAGTACCGAAGTTCAATTTTCCTTAAAGGCAGCGCATTGTTGTTGTGGTGAATACTGACTTGTTGCCAAGGTAAATACTTCATTTTTTGGAAATGGTGGCGAAAAGAGCTTCATAATAAATGGCAAAAGTTTGTTCTGTTAAAATTTCTTTAAACTTACAATTGGAATAGTCCAAAATAGTTATAGTGTATGAAACTTTTTCGCTATTTTTTTCACGCACCCATGTTTAAACTCATTCCAATAACAGCTGACAGTTGTGCAATATTTACGGTAGTTGGAAAGCAAGCCCATTACGAGAAATAGGCACACGTACATAGAAATCAAAAGAAGCTTTAAGTTGGTGTAGCAAAAGGAAGTTATTTTTGCAGTTGCTCTGGGACAGTAAATTTTACGGAGCATTAAATGCATCTGTTGTACCATCCGGCCGACACCATCACCGACACGTGTCGCACAGTACCCAAATACACCGAACCAGTCCCCCTTTTTTTTTCTGTAGGTCGCCAACACAACCTGTTGTATTTATCAACTTTAATGAGACCACGCGGTTAGCAATATTCATGTCTTACATTCACCTGATTTCTCCTGTCGTTCTTCTAAATAATACGTGAGTGTTCGTAAAATAAGGTCTCCAATTTTAAAGGTATCGAAAACATGTTTATTTACAATGAATGTTACATTGATGGAAAGGCGAAACTTACAACTATTTTTCAACGTAATCACCATTGCGGTGGATGCACTTTTGCATGCGCTGTGACTGTTTTTGTATATATTCTTGTCATAGCGCTCTCCCACCAAGTGGCGCAGGTGGCGCTCAATCTCGTTTTTCAAATCATCGTCGGTCTGGAAATGTGTTTCACCCAGGTGTAACTTCAACTCAGGAAACAGATGATAATCACTAGGTGCTAAGTCTGGACAGTAGGGGGGATGGGTGAGGAACCATCCGAAATTGGCCAGGAGAGCGTTTTGGGGAGCCACCTGGCACACACCTTGCGATAATGCAAATGTTCGGTCAAAATCTTGTCAATCGTACTCTTACTGACTTCAGGGATAAGTTCGCACAGCTCGCGAACTGCCATACGTCGATCTTTAAGCATTTCTTGCTCCACTTTTGCAACTGTTTCGGCTGAAACCGAACGCTGTTGGTCATGGACGTCCATACGTACGTATTCGAACTCCCTGACCGATTTTCGCACGTTTTTGACGTCCATACACTGTGGCCCATAGACTTCGCCTAACTGACGATGAATTTCAGTGGCGGTAGTTATGTGCACAGGTTCTACTCCCATTAGTCCTGGACACGTAGGACCAAGGACCCGGCCCTCCTACTGCCCGGGATTGATGGATACTCCGGGGCTCTTTCCACAGGGCAATACCTGATTTCTTAAAAGCCCCCCCCCCCCCCGCTGAGCCAACGTCAAGACGGGATGGTAGTGGATACGCCACTTACGGGCGTCAACCCAGTGCTAAACTTTCTTTCTTTCAGAAAGGTATGTATTACGAAACTATCAAAATATTTGGCGCACTTCCTAATGTTCTTAAAGAAAAAGTTGATAATTTCGGTGCTTTTAAAAAAGCTGTTAGAGAGTACCTTTGCTCAAAATCTTTTTATTCTGTACAAGATTATCTGAATGACAAATTATCCTGATGATGCTTCTGTAGCTCTGTAAGTAGTATCTAACTATTCCAATGACAAATCATTACTTGTAAATATTTGATGCAAGCTGAAAGTTTATTTTTAATGTATATGTATTTAATAAATAAAAAGAATGGTATCCATTGCAAAAACGTTGCGACGTACTGGCATAAGTCAAGTGAAAGCTGGTTTAAAAAGTGTTTCCTTTTGTATTATATATAATTATCCTTGCTTTGTTTTCCATATTGTTGTTCATATTGCCTGTATACTATAATATGTATCTTATGTTAACTTTTGTACATATATATGCTATTAAACTTTATACCTCTGGACATGTTCAATGTTCACAGCCTTTTCTGGCTACAAGTGAACCTAGTGAACGCAAATGAATCTAATCTAATCTAATCTAATCTAACCCCACAGGGAAGACTACAGATAACCTCGGTGGGGCGGCCTGGTGATCTAGCACACCTTGTACTAGCTCTGCAGGCTAATACCCGGGACATTTTAGGCAACACTCTACCCCCTTCGGACGGTCGTAGCCTGACCGGAGGTACCCAATTCGCGCCCTTGGCACTGAAAACACGGAACACTGCACGCACCTCACACATGGCGGCGGAAGTGATAGGAAGCTTGCTCGCAAACGGCTGCCCAGCCTAGACTAATGGTTGCAACGATTTCCTTGCCATGGGGATTTGAAGGGTTGAAACCAAGCTGCACGCCAGTATTGCCGGATCTCGCGTAATAGCGTTCCTCACGGCTCCAGTGCCTTGGAGACCTTATTTTACGTATATGCTTCGTATTATTTGGAAACACAATTCAGGTTATGTGTATCTCCATGTTATGAAAGGGAGACGGAACATTGTTCGGGAATGTCGATAAATACAAGGTGCGTTCAAGTTATAAGACCTACTTTAAGCACTGGAGCTAGATAGGAAGTTTTTTTTTTTTTTTAAATACATGTGGACTTTTTGTGAACGCCTGACAGGTGCGTTCCAAAGTGTAAAAGTTCAATGAAGACAGAACATCGTGCGACAACAAACCAAGACAGTTGAGTGAGGCATGTGAGGTGGTAACATGGATGTGTCCAATGTACGTCCCTGGGTGTGACAGTTCAATGAAGACAGAATATCGTGTGACAACAAACCAAGACAGTTGAGTGAGGCATGTGGTGATGGTAACATGGATGTGTCTAATGTACGTTCCTGGGTGCAACAGTTCAATGAAGACAGAATATCGTGTAACAACAAACCAAGACAGTTAAGTGAGGCATGTGGTGATGGTACCATGGATGTGTCTAATGTACGCTCCTGGGTGTGACAGTTCAATGAAGACAGAACATCGTGTGACAACAAATCAAGACAGTCACGGCCTCGCACCAGCCGGTGTACGAAATGATCAAGCGAGTGGAGAACGTTGTTTTGGGGAATCGCGGATTGGGCGTTGCAATCATCGCCTCCAAAATTGGCATTTCCGTGGGATCTCTGCATAAAATCCATCATGAAGATCTGAAAATACGAAAAGTGTCTTCCAGGTGTGTGCCACGAATGCTGACGAATTATCACAATGCTGCAGGCGTGACAAATTGTCAGATGATGTTGACGCGTGATGACGGCATGAATGGAACCTGTTTTCAATCAATTGTGACAATTAATGCGTCGTGCATGTCCTTTTTCAACTCTGAAACAAAGCGCCAGTCAATTCAAAGGAAGCACACAAACCCACCGCCAACTAAAGAAATTGGGGTGAGCGTCAGTGCTGATAAAATGATGTTGGCCATCTTCTGGTTCAGTTGTGGTGTAATCCTTACTAATTACATTCCAAAGAGCACTACGGTGACAGCAGCATCGTACCAAAGTGTTTTTAAGAATAAACCTCTAACAGCAATGCATGTAAAACGGGCGGAAAAGGTTGGACGTGTGTTGTTTCATTAAGACAACGCACCAGCACCTCGGGCGAACGCGACGCAGTAGTTTCTTCGTGACAACTTTGAAGTGATTGCTCATGCTCCTAGCTCCTAGCGAATTTTGGCTGTTTCCCACGATGAAAGGCACTCTCCGTGGTCGCAGAGTTACTAGTCGCGGCCCTATTGCCTCAGCGATTTTCCATTGGAAAAAACAAACTCCTAATGTAGCGTTCGTAGCGGTCATGAAATCATTGCGTCAACGTTGTGAAAAATGTGTACGGCTAGAGGGAGATAACGTTGTCACGTGAGACTAGCTTTTCATTTTTTTTTTTTTTTTTTTTTTTTTGTGATTACTCTGTGAGAAAAACATAGAAGTTTTGACTTGAACGCACCTGGTATTCAAGAAAAATGTATTTGATTGTCCGTCATTACCTTCAACTGTGTTATCCTAACCAAATCTTGACTTGCTACTGCCAGATACTACTATAGTGAACTGTGGTATGTCAGCGTATGCGCCTGACAGTTGACGGTAACTATCAATTACACAAATAAAAGTATTTGCTAATTAATGTCCAATTATCTTAAGAAGTTGCTGTTAATACTTATTTCTTCTTTTTAAAATCGATTTCATGAAGATTTTCCCACATTGTCAGTCAACACACTTCGTCGTCAAGGATACTATGTTTTTTCGTATTACCAAAATCTGAAGACGAAACAAACCTTAAAATAGAATCAGTTGCTGCTATGTCAAAATTCATTACGCGATTTTTATTTTTTAAAGTAAATATTTTTCCCACACCATTAAATCTATGGGAACCTTGAATAGCTTTAATAATTTAACTTCGGGATTTATTTCTTGGTTAAATGGCCAAAAATGACCTGCTACGGACGACTTATCAATTTGTTTATATTTAATGTTACAAAAGTGTCCTTTTCTGGTTTCCAAACTACGTTTCGTCTTTCTAATATAGACCTGATCACTAAACATTTAAATTTATAAATACCAGAATTTTTATTATAAGGAATTTTATCCTTTTAGAAAATTGTAATAAATGTGTAATACTATATTTATTTTGAGGAACTGAAGTTATACCAACTTCTTTTAAAAATGTTTGAAAATGTTTATTAACCCAACAATGGTAAGTAATTTTTTTGAATTTATAATCATTTATTATTTTAAGAGTAGAAATATCATTAACAGTTTTTTGATATATAAATTTTTCAGTCTTACTTTGTGTAAATCTTTATTAAAACCATTAAATAAAGCAGTATTAATAATTTATTGTCAGCCAATTATCGGAAAGCACGAACAACTTTCAGCTGAGTAGGGGACCGGAGGCATTCAAGCCATGCCTACCAATTTATCTCATGTCACTGAGGGGATGATTAGGGGAGTGTCACTGGTCGCTGGCCGCAACTTTCGCCTCCCCCCTGGCGTCTGGCACATTCGGGATTATTTCCTGAATCGCGAGACTTCCAGAAACGGGGATCACTATAAAAGGCCTGCAGTGGACGAGTCAGTGAGTTCTTGGCGAGCAGCCGTGAGGAGCGCCGCGTGAGCGAACGGACTGGAACACTGTGTACGTGCATCGGAGTAGTTGTACGTAATTGTGAGTGCAGAGTGGACCTGTGACAGACGAACTGGTGAATTGTAATTCTGTGCGCTACGTAATTCTATGTAATCGGCAAGTGCTCCAACTGTAAGTCGGTGGAAATAAAGAACATTTTGAGCTTATGCAATTGGACTTTTAATTTCGCGAACCCACAAAGGCACAGTATTTATATTATTTATTAAATTCTCCTTTATTCATGGGTATATTTATTAATCCATAAATCAAACTATTAATAACAGCAAATTTATGAGAAATAGGGTTAAAACTTTTATTGTTATGTTATTATCAATATGAGTAGATTTCCTATAACTAACAAAATCTAAATTGTTATTATTTCTTATTATTTTGAAATCTAGAAAAGGAAGAAGTCTATTTATTTCAGTTTCTATTGTGAATTTTATAATTTTATCTTGTAAATTTAGTAATTTTAAATTGTTATTAATTTGTTTATCAGGAATAACAGAAAAAATAAAATCAGCATTTCTATACCATGTTTTCAAAATCAAAGGAAAAGCTTTAGTGACTTAAATTTCGAAAGAACTCGTAAAAGTATCAGCAAGAAAAGTTGTAAGAGGATTACCCAATACTAAGCCAGAGGTTTGTTGCAGAAATTCACCATTAAGAGTGAACATATTTTGATCCAAACAAATATTAAGTAACAAATAGATTTATTTTTGTAATATTTATTACTGCACTGTAGCTCTCCTAATTTTCTTTGTAATCAGTAACTATCAAACTTACTACATTATAGAGAAAAGCAGAAAAGTGCTCGTTTTCTATTGCAGAAGTCAACGAAAAAATGTCAAGTCCTTCCAGTTTATGCAAGCATGCCTTATGTTTTAAACTCAGAATAGTTAAAGCTAAGCTTGTTATTTACGGTTTCTCCTTTTCTGAACAATTGCGAGTCAGTAAACACAAGAAAGGTCGGAGATTTAATTTGTATTTTTCATTAAGTAATTCTATACGACCATAATGGGTCCACACTTAACGGAAGTTGCGTAAGTAATCCCACGAAAAAGTCATTCACTTCATCAAAAGGACTGGAAGGTACTCGTGGAGTGTGCACTTCACACTTGCACCAGAATTGCTGCTTTGAAGGCCATTTCTCCGTGTGTCGATTTTACGTCCATTTTACACGTAGCGCGTAAGCACCAAGAGACTTTTGTCAGTAACTTCGCTTTGTTATAATAGCCTCACGAGATTGTCTACCCATTTCTATCACCTCTGTGAGGCCCGATTTCACCAACAGATGTTAAAATCGATGTTAAGAAATATAACGTAACAATTGTAATAGCGCTAACAATTTCTTGAATTTCACAAACCTGTTTTCTGAAAATGTTAACAAACATGTGCTAACGCCAAGAAACTTGTAAATATTACAGTTATAGAAGGCTGTGGATGAGTCGAATTATTTTCTGAACGTACTACGATGCGCTTTTGTTTTCATTTTCGTCTGCACCGCAGTCTGCACACAGCTAAAAAATGGTGGATAAAGAAAACCATAAAAAAACATGAAACAAATTTCTTATAAATGGAGAAAGGATTGTTAATTGAATTGGTGAAGAAGTATAACGATATCGTGGAAAATAGGATTGGTACGGTGAATGTAAAAGAGAAAGATGTCACACGGGGAAAAATTAGAAACAAACTTAATTCAAATGCATGTGTCATTACTACAAACGAAACGTATTACGTAAATTTAAAACGAGGTACAAGAAGTACAAGTGACGAGTGACTTGAACGTTTCAAGACGGAAGTTGGAACAGTGAATTATAAAATCGCAAAGTTATTGATACTTGAAGCAAAGGTGAGATCGCCATATTCCTTTCGATGCATGTTCTAACTCAGTATTACGTAAATTTAAAACGAGGAGCAAAGAAGTACAAGTGACGAGTGACTTGAACGTTTCAAGACGGAAGGTGGAACAGTGAATTATAAATTCTCAAGGTTATTGATACTTGAAGCAAAGGTGAGATCGCCATATTCATTTCGATCCATGTTCTAACCTCTCTTGTACTTCCGCAGTAACCTTCATAGCAACATGTTTCGACGTCTATACATCCGTAAAAACTTTCTTCGGATAGCTCCTCAGAATCATTTCTCCTCATAGGCCGTACTCTATTATAAATGCCATTTAGACGGTCTTAAATATAGCAAATCGACATCAACAGCTGAGGTTATGCTCGCCATCTTGACTATTTACAGTTGTTAAGAACTTAACATCAGAAATTTGGCTTGTTAGTTTAGCA
Source organism: Mantis religiosa (assembly GCA_030765055.1). Lineage (NCBI taxonomy): Eukaryota > Metazoa > Arthropoda > Insecta > Mantodea > Mantidae > Mantis > Mantis religiosa. The sequence goes on along the minus strand of CM060947.1, from coordinate 259,000,162 downwards.
AAAGGTTTTACACGAGTGTTACGCTAACACTTGTTGGAGAAATGCAATTTTTGTTTTAACTACTGTTAAACTCGTGTTAAGTCTTAACATGCGTTGGTGAAATCGGGCATGAGAGGTTTAAGCTATTTCCGTTATCACTAAAATGTACACATTTCCTTGGGGTAGACTCTGAAGAATATTTCGAACCACTGCTCTGCACCTGGTATAAGGAAAACAAAATTTTAATAAACAAAAAATGCATATTTATACTCAACAGCCATGTTTGTAGCGTTAGCCTTCTCCGAGATACTATTTTTTATTGGTTTGTATATTCGAAAGGACGTGGTTTGTTTTGAAACAAAGTCGTTTTTCATTTTTGTATCCCTTGGCCTACAAAGAGAAAGTAAGTTCAAAACCATGGCATAGCCACCTAATTTTGAAAATTCAACAATAAAAGCTTCAGATGTCCTACAACAGAAAGCTTAAATTTTGATTTAAAATTTATCTGCATTCCTTAATATCAAAACTCTGTAGCATAGCTGGTTCACACACAAGAGTTCCTGAATTAGAATTTTGGTCAGCGTGAAAGAGAATGTTTAGTACTTCTAAGCTCTATGTACCCTGTACTCATTTGAACATCATTTCATTCATCGTCCAATATGACTTAACGTTGGAGCTTTTCCCTTATCCTGAAGGATGAATGACTGGTAACTCTAAGCTCTATGTATCCTGTACTGATTTGATCATCGCTTCGTACATCGTCCGATATGACAACGTTGAAGCTTTCCCTTATCTTGAAATATGAAAGTCAGGTAACTCTAAGCTCTATGTAACCTGTACTCATTTGAACATCATTTCGTTCATCGTCCGATATGACTTAACGTTGGAGCTTTTCTCTTATCCTGAAAAATCAATGTGTAGTGGCTCTAAGCTCTGTGTACCCTGTACTCATTTGAACATCATTTCATTCATCGTCCGATATGACTTAACGTTGGAGGTTTTCTCGATTCCTGAAAGATGAATGTCTGTTAACTCTAAGCTCTGTGTACCCTGTACTAACTTAAACATCATTTCATTCATCGTCCGATATGACAGCGTTGAAGATTTTACCTTATACTGAAAGACGAATGTCTGGTAACTCTAAGCTCTATGTACCCTGTACTCATTTAACATCATTTCATTCAACGTGCAATATGACTTAACGTGGGGGTTTTCTCTCATCCTGAAAGTTGAGTGTCCAGTAACTCTAAGCTCTGTGTACCCTGTACTTATTTAAACATCATTTCATTCATCGCCCCATATGACTAAACGTTAGAGGTTTTCCCTTATCCTGAAAGATGAATGTCTGTTAATTCTAAGCTCTATGTACCCTGTACTCATTTGAACATCATTTCATTAATCGTCCGATAAGATTTAATGTTGGAGCTTTCCCTTATCCTGAAAGACGAATGTCTGGTAACTCTAAGCTCTATGTACCCTATACTCACTTGAACATCATTTCATTCATCGTCTGATATGACTTAACGTTGGAGGTTTTCCCTTATCCTGAAAGATGAATGTCTGATAACTCTAAGCTCTATGTACCCTGTTCTCATTTGACATCATTTCATTCATCGTCCGATATGACTTAACGTTGGAGGAATTTCCTTAACCTGATGGAAGAATGTCTTGTAACTAAGCTCTATGTACCCTGTACTTATTTGAAGATCATTTCATTCATCGTCCGATATGACTTACCGTTGGAGGTTTTTCTCTCCCTATTAAAGGTGAATGGAAACTTTTCTTCCAGCTATACACAATCAAAGTTGATAGACAATGCGGTTCATTGAGCTGCGAGGAAATTAATATTTACAAGGTTAATTTAGGAGAACAAAACATATTTCATAAGCAAAGTTTTGTTATTTGTCATTCCTGATGATCGATCATCTGTAGTGGACAGTAAACGATTTTCCTGGAATATGAATAAAGGGACGGTTCGCTAAAGCTTCATATAATGTTATGTCGGGCTGGACTACTCGTGCTTTATTAATGAATGGAACATGATATTCGGTGTTCCTGGAACCTTGAGTGTGAATAGAGGTGGAAAGTTTAATGGATCTTTCGGCATTATTTAGGGGCTATTAAGTTATGTCAAACTTTAATGTCATAGATACGTTAACTTCTGCTTGCGTCTGTCCTTACACGACCAACCTGAAAGAGGACACCTGAAGCATGATAAAAATGGACACTAATGCAGCGGTATTTACCATTTGAACGATATTATGTTGTTTTCTGAAAATCCTACCTTTAACAATTTTTTACTCGATAAAACCATCATCGAAGCTATCCTCGACCTCTTCGGTAACCACGTTTTCAGGACGGAAGAATGATTCCACATACGAGCGTAGCCTCCATCTTTTCCGGCCTACTAAATACACAAGACATTATTTCAGTGTGTAACTCGACACACTTCTTCCAGCGATGCTCCCATATCTGTAACCCGTCCAAATAGTACTCGGCGTTTTTCAACATAGTCTCCTTGTAACTGTACACACTTCTCCCAGCGATGCTCCCATCTGTGTAACCCGTCGAAATAGTACTCGGCGTTTTTCAAAATAGTCTCCTTGTAACTGTACACACATCTCCCAGCGATGCTCCCATCTGTGTAACCCGTCCAAATAGTACTCGGCGTTTTTCAACATAGTCTCCTTGTAACTCGACACACTTTTCCCAGCGATGTTCCCATATCTGTAACCCGTCCAAATAGTACTCGGCGTTTTTCAACATAGTCTCCTTGTAACAGTACACACTTCTCCCAGCAATGCTCCCATCTGTGTAAACTGTCCAAATAGTACTCGGCGTTTTTCAACATAGTCTCCTTGTAACTGTACACACATCTCCCAGCGATGCTCCCATCTGTGTAACCCGTCCAAATAGTACTCGGCGTTTTTCAACATAGTCTCCTTGTAACTCGACACACTTCTCCCAGCGATGCTCCCATCTCTGTAACCCGTCCAAATAGTACTCGGCGTTTTTCAACATAGTCTCCTTGTAACTCTACACACTTCTCTCAGCGATGTTCCCATCTCTGTAACACGTCCCAATAGTACTCGGCGTTTTTCAACATAGGCTCCTTGTAACTCTACACACTACACCCAGCGACGTTCCCATATCTGTAACCTGTCCAAATAGTACTCGACGTTTTTCAACATAGTCTCCTTGTAACTCTACACACTTCTCCCAGCGATGTTCCCATATTTGTAACCCGTCCAAATAGTACTCGTCGTTTTTCAACATAGTCTCCTTGTAACTCTACACACTTCTCCCAGCGATGCTCCCATCTCTGTAACCCGTCCAAATAGTACTCGGCGTTTTTCAACATAGTCTCCTTGTAACTCTACACACTTCTCCCAGCGATGCTCCCATCTCTGTAACACGTCCAAATAGTACTCGGCGTTTTTCAACATAGTCTCCTTGTAACTCTACACACTTCACCCAGCGATGTTCCCATCTCTGTAACACGTCCAAATAGTACTCGACGTTTTTCAACATAGTCTCCTTGTAACTCTACACACTTCTCCCAGCGATGTTCCCATCTCTGTAACCCGTCCAAATAGTACTCGGCGTTTTTCAACATTGTCTCCTTGTAACTGTCCACACTTCTCCCAGCGATGCTCCCATCTCTGTAACCGGTCCAAATAGTACTCGGCGTTTTTCACCATAGTCTCCTTGTAACTGTACACACTTCTCCCAGCGATGTTGCCATCTCTGTAACACGTCCAAATAGTACTCGAAGTTTTTCAACATAGTCTCCTTGTAACTCTACACACTTCACCCAGCGATGTTCCCATCTCTGTAACACCTCCAAATAGTACTCGGCGTTTTTCAACATAGTCTCCTTGTAACTTTACACACTTCACCCAGCGATGTTCCCATCTCTGTAACACGTCCAAATAGTACTCGGCGTTTTTCAACATAGTCTCCTTGTAACTCTACACACTTCTCTCAACGATTCTCCCATCTCTGAAACACATCCAAATAGTACTCGGCGTTTTTCAACATAGTCTCCTTGTAACTCTACACACTTCTCTCAGCGATTCTCCCATCTCTGAAACACATCCAAATAGTACTCGGCGTTTTTCAACATAGTCTCCTTGTAACTCTACACACTTCTCCCAGCGATGCTCCCATCTCTGTAACCCGTCCAAATAGTACTCGGCGTTTTTCAACATAGTCTCCTTGTAACTCTACCCACTTCTCCCAGCGATGTTCCCATCTCTGTAACCCGTCCAAATAGTACTCGGCGTTTTTCTACATAGTCTCCTTGTAACTGTACGCACTTCTCCTTGCGATGCTCCTATCTCTGTAACCCGTCCAAATGGTACTCGGCGTTTTTCAACATAGTCTCCTTGTAACTCTACACACTTCTCCTAGCGATGTTCTCATCTCTGTAGCCCGTCCAAATAGTACTCGGCGTTTTTAAACATAGTCTCCTTGTAACTATACACACTTCTCCCAGCGATGCTCCCATCTCTGTAACCCGTCCAAATAGTACTCGGCGTTTTTCAACATAGTCTCCTTGTAACTGTACACACTTCTCCCAGCGATGCTCCCATCTCTGTAACCCGTCCAAATAGTACTCGGCGTTATTCAACATAGTCTCCTTGTAGCTCTACACACTTCTCTCAGCGATGTTCCCATGTCTGTAACCCGTCCAAATAGTACTCGGCGTTATTCAACATAGTCTCCTTGTAACTCTACACACTTCTCCCAGCGATGCTTCCAACTCTGTAACCCGTACAAATAGTGCTCAGCGTTTTTCAACATAGTCTCCTTGTAACTCTACACACTTCTCCCAGCGATGCTCCCATCTCTGTAACCCGTCCAGATAGTACTCGGCGTTTTTGTCTGCAAAATAGTTGTTCACGAAGGAGAATGTTTTTTTCTTGACGAAGGTCTCTGTCGCCCGAGCGCAATTTTCAGATGAGGGAAAAAAAGACGTCGCTTGTGTCCTGATCTAGTGAGTCAAGCGGTTCAAAGCGTAATTCTTGGATTTTCGCCATTGCAACCGCTTCGGTGAGAGACGGACCTTTGTCTTGGTAAAAGTGGATTTTCTCTTTCTGCAAATGTGGCCGTTTTCCGCAAGTTCTGCCTTCAGCTTCTCAGCTAATGATGTGTAGTATGTTCCTGTAATGGTTTTTCCTTTGTGAATATAATGGATTAAGAATACTCCATGATTATCTAAAAAAACTGTTGTCATCACTTTCCCAGCCAAAAAGAAAAAGATTTTTTAATTTTTTTTCCCTAATCGATTTGTCCTTTGCAGTTCACTGTTTGAATCGCATCTTTGTTTCGGACATATAATGGTGTATCCAAGTTTCATCTACAATAATTAATTGGCACCAAAACCCGGATTTATTGCAACTAAATTGCGTCAACAGAGCGTTCGAAATGTTCATTCGAACACTTTTTTGGTCTAAGGTGAGCAAAGGCGGCATCCAGAGCGCGGACAGCTTTGTCATGTCTATATTTTGATTTAATATATGACAAACAGGTTCTTTGTACATGCTTATAGCCTCTGCTATCTCTTTTACTTCAATTCGGCGGTCGTCTATTTTGGTGAATTTTGGCTGTTTTCTTCGGTAGATGCTGTCTTTTGACGTCCCCAACGTTAATCATCAACCACGATCTTACAGCCACGTCTAAACTCAGCTGCCTAAAACTTCAATTTGGTAAATGATGGTGCAGAGTCCTCATACACAGAATCCAACTCATCTTTGATTTGTTCAATGAATAAAGATACCAACTGAGTACAGAGTACATAGAGCTTAGGTTACTTCACATTCCCCTTTCAGGATAAGGGAAAACCACCCACGTTGTGGTATCGGACAAGAGAATGTTCAATTGAGTACAGGGTCTACAGAGGTTAGTTACCAGAAATTCATGTTCCAGAATAAGAGAATACCTCCAGGCTTAACTCATTTAGGACGATGAATGAAACAATGTTAAAATTAGTAAGGGTGCACAGAGCATAGAGTTGGTATACTCCATATTTAAGAATAAGGAGAAACTTCCATCGTTAGGTCATATCGTAAATGAAATGATGTTTAATTGAGTCCAGGACACATATGAGTTAGAGTTACCAGACATTCAACTTTCAGGATAAGGGAAAACCGCCAAGGTAAAGCCATATCGGACGATGAATGAAATGATGCTCAAATGAGTCTAGGGTCCATAGAGCTTACAGTTAAGAGACATTCATATTTCAGGATTAGCGAAAACCTCCAAAGTTATGTCATACCGGACGATGAATGAAATGATGTTCAAATGAGTACAGGTTACACAGAGCTTAGAGTTACAAGACATTTTTTCTTTCAGGATAAGAGAGAACCTCCAACGTTGTCATATAGGGCGATGAATGAGATGATGCTCAAATGAGTGCAGGGTACATAGAGCTTAGAGTTACCAGACGTTCGTCTTTCAGGATAAGGGAAAACGTCCAACATTAAGTCATATCGGACGATGAATGAAATGATGTACAAATGAGTACAGGTTACACAGAGCTTAGAGTTACCAGACATTCGTCTTTCAGGATAAGGAAAACCACCAAAGTTAAGTCATTCCGGACGATGAATGAAATGATGTACAAATGAGTACAGGTTACATAGAGCTTACAGTTACCAGACGTTCGTCTTTCAGGATAAGGGAAAACTTCCAACATTAAGTCATATCGGACGATGAATGAAATGATGTACAAATGAGTACAGGTTACATAGAGCTTAGGGTTACCAGACGTTCGTCTTTCAGGATAAGGGAAAACCTCCAACATTAAGTCATATCGGACGATGAATGAAATGATCTACAAATGGGTAAAGGGTGCATAGGGCTTAGCGTTACCAGATATTCATGTTTCAGAATAAGGGAAAACCCCCAAATTTGAGGAATATCGGACGATGAATGAAATGATGTTCAAACGAGTACAGGTTACATAGCGTTTAAAGTTACAGACATTCGTCTTTCAGGATAAGGAAAACCTCCAAGATTGAGGAATATCGGACGATGAATGAAATGATGTTTCTAAGAGTATAGGTTACATAGAGCTTAGAGTTACCAGATATTCATGTTTCAGGATAACGAAAAACCTCCAAAGTTGTGGAATATCGGACGATGAATGAAAGGATCTTTCTAAGAGTATAGGTTACATAGAGCTTAGACTTAGGAGATGCTCAACTTCCAGGATAGGTGACAATCCTGAAAATGATCTGTCACAATTGGAACCCAGGAGCTCTTGAATTTGATATACTGTACGCTTCAGATGGACTCAAAATCGATGTAAGTTGTGGCAGGAAATTTATAACAGTAAATTTCAGAAAAGTTGTGTAAAATCGCATTGTGAGAAACATTTTTAGTCGTGTGAGATGGTGAATAAGTGATATTCAAGAATTTAAAATTCCAAATGAAAATGTCTGTTCAGGATTCTATGTTTCCGTTGTGTAAATATAGGTGCAGGTAAGATAAAGGGTTAAAACACTTTGTTGAATTTATTTTAAGGTGTTAATTTTTACAAGATCTTCAGTGAAGTTTTCTTAAACTGAGTGAGTGCTAAAATATACGTGTTTGTTTGAAATCCTGACTTGGCTTTACTGACTTGATTCTGTAGTAGGACACGTCAGATGGCAGTAATGTAGAAACAGAAGAAGGAGGAGTGAAGATAAATGTCCGAACGCTGACCAAGGCGAGGAAAGTGCTACCCTAAACAGACAAACGCTACATTAGCCCCAGCTGACCTCAGGTCTCTGAAGGGCCATTCAGACATTCGTCGTCCCACAGCTCAACACAACTTTCATAAATTTCAATGTACGCGAAGAGGAAGTGCGTATTCCAACACTCCACAGCGCTCATTTTTTGTTGATAAATTTTAATTTTTTTAAAACAAAAAATCCCTCCCTTCTTAAATAATATACGTGGCTTTTAGAAAATCCTATAAAAGTGACTCACAGAGGACGGTTTATTTTTATCTCAGAGGAATGTTTACGTGCGCGACAGTGGAAGAAAATGAACCAAATAAGTTCATATTCGCGGCAGACACAAACTGTTTTTATTGTGCTTTTAAAAAGCTGTTCCAAAGCCGAGAGTTTAAACCGAAAGGCGTCACGTGCAAATTAATATGTTTAAATTTAGTAAAACAGAGTATTAGGATATATGCTCCGACCGCTGAGGTTGGAGGTTTTGGTTTTACATTCTCTGTAACCCACAGAAAGTTCAGAAACTTTGTATTCCAACCACAAAATAACTTAGAAGTGTATTTGATTTTAGTCGTCACAATAGACAACCAGTTTTATAACATGTGACTATCACTTCAAGCACGGCTCTGGGCGAATTGACCAACCGCAAATCTTAAAGATACTTAGAAATTAACACAAAAAATGCCTGTTTACTCTTTTTATAACATATGCACATAAATTTATGCAGTGTACGAGGCATATTTTTTTTTTTTAAGTCAGTACCGTTTTGTAATTAAAAAAAGACGTGCATAGATATCGCAATAACTTTACTTTTACATGAAAGCCTGCACCTTAATAAAATTTTCTACATAATTTCCGTGAATATCGAGGCACTTGTTATTACGTGACATAAGTTTTTTAATACCCTACTCATAAAATTCTGTCGCCTGATATGTTAACCACTGTATCACAATTGTTTTGACTTCGTTATCGTCTTGAAGACGCTGACCACGTAGATGTTTCTTCAAGTGCAGGAACAAATGGTAGTCGCTGGGCGCCAGGTCAGGGCTGTATGGAGGATGATCTAGAGTTTCCAATTGAAAAGATTTGATGAGATCTTTGGTCCGATTAGCCACATGTGGACGGGCATTGTCATGCAGCAAAACGATACCCTTACTAAACTTGCCACGTCTTTTGTTCTGGATTGCACGGCACAGATTTTTCAATGTCTCACAATAAGACGCTGCATTGATTGTCTCATTACGAAGCAGAAACTCCACTAGCAATACACCTTTTCTGTCCTAGAAAACCGTGCACATGATTTTCCGGGCAGAAATTGTTTGCTTAAACTTCACTTTGTGGGTGATGATGAATGTCGCCATTCCATGGATTGTTGTTTCGATTCTGGTGTGACGTAGGCCACCCATGTTTCGTCACCAGTAACAATTTGGTCTAAACAATCTTCACCTTCATTGTGGTACCGCTCAAGGAAAGTCAATGCACTGCCTAAACTTTGGGTTTTGCGTAAATCCGTCAACATTTTTGGGACCCAACGTGAACACAATTTCCGGTACTTCAAGTTCTCGGTCACAATGCGATGCAAAACACTACGAGAATATTGAGGAAAATAGTCGCACGTTGATGAAATTTTAAAGCGTCTGTTTTCTCTCACCTTTTCCTCCACTCTCTGCAGCAAATCTTCAGTAACGACCGCAGGACGCCCACTCCGTTTTTCATCATGCACATTTGTGCGGCCATCTTTAAATACTCTCACCCATTTGCTTAGCATTTCATCACTCATAATATTTTGTCCGTAAGCTTCACAGATCTCACGATGAACATCGATCGGTTTTACGCCTTTAGCACTAAGAAGTCGTATAACAGCCATTACTTCACAATCGGCGGGACTCACGACTGTCGGAGACACCTTAAACACTCAGTAACCAACGTATACAATGAAGAATCAGACTGTAATGGCGTCATTGCGTAAACAAGAGATGTAGATAACCAGCGCGCATGCGCGGAACGCCGAACGCAGCACTGCGACGGTGAAATCGCTAAACGGTACTGACTTAAAAAACACGCCTCCTATGTTAAACTGTAACTAAAATGTTATTCATTTTGGACTTTAAGAATTCTTATAATATGATAACCAGATTCCTGTTTTGAAATATACCACACAATGTATCTTCATCCAATTCTTTTGACATTTATGAAGTTCTCAGTCCATAAGCAACTAAAATATAATTTTCTCTTTAAAGAAAATAGAATATGTTTTAGTTATCACTTGTGAAACTTGTAGAAGAAAAAACTTTTAAAAGGATGGAAAATTCAAATCGCGAAAAGCAGAAATTATTAGCTTTTGAACTGATACTGGAAACCGAAGACTATATAATGAATATAATATATCAAATTACTTACACCCACTTTACAAACTTCATATAAAGCACAAATTCATGAAGCAAAAGTACAAAGTTACAAATTACATAAAAACACAAGAAAACTTACACCACAAAGGACGCTTTATACGAAGGGAAATGCAGTTTTGCAAAAATAAGTAATTTACATCAAATGTCCCTACGCATCAAAGGTGTCATGGCAGCGTGTCTGTGTCCCGTTAAAGAGGTATCGTGTGCTAATCTCGGTCAGGGTGATAAGCCTTTTTCCTCTGGATGTCACCTATTCTAAAAGATGAATATCTGGTAACTCTAGGCTACGTAATCCCTGGACTTATTTGACCATCATTTCATTCATCGTCCGACATACCATAACGTTGTAAGTTTACCCTTACTGTGAAAGCAGATTGACTGATAACTGTAAGCTCTATGTGCCATGTGCTCGTTTTGATCATCATTTCAATCATCGTCCGATACGACTTAACGTTGGAGGTTTCCCCTTATCCTGAAAGATGAATGCCCGGTAACTCTAAACTCCTTGTACGCTGTACCCATTTGAGCACCATTTCATTCATTGTCCGATGTGATTTAACGTTGGAGGTTTTCCCCTATCCTGAAAGATGAATTCCTAGTAACTCTAAGCTCTATGTACCCTGTACTCATTTGTTCCTCATTTCATTCATCGTCCGATATGACTTAACGTTGGAGGTTTTCCCTTATTCTGAAATATAAATGTCAGGTAGCTCTAAGCTCTATGTACCCTGTACTCATTTGAGCATTATTTCATTCATCTTCCCAAATGACTTAACGTTGGAGGTTTCCCCTTATCCTTAAAAATGAATTCCTGGTAACTCTAAGCTCTATGCACCCTGTACTCATTTGAGCATTATTTCATTCATTGTCCGATATGACTTAACGTTAGAGGTTTTCCCTTATTCTGAAAGATAAATGTCTGGTAACTCTAAGCTCTATGTACCCTGTACTCATTTGAGCATCATTTCATTCATCGTCCGATATTACTTAACGTTGGAGGTTTTCTCTTATCCTGAAAGATGAATGTCTGGTAACTTAAAGCTCGATGTACCCTGTACTCATTTGAATATCATTTCATTCATCGTCCGATATGACTTAAGTTTGGAGGTTTTCCCTTGTCCTGAAAGATGAATAACTGGTAACTCTAAGCTCTATGTACCCTGTACTCATTTGAGCATCATTTTATTCCTCGTCCGATATGACTTCACGTTGGATGCTTCCCTTATGCTGAAAGATAAATCTCTGGGAATTTTAAGCTCTATGTACCCTGTACTCATTTGAACATCATTTCGTTCATTGTCTGATATGACTTAACGTTGGAGGTTTTCTCTTATCCTGAAATATGAATTCCTAGTAACTCTAAGCTCTATGTACCCTGTACTCATTTGTTCCTCATTTCGTTCATTGTCTGATATGACTTAACGTTGGAGGTTTTCTCTTATCCTGAAATATGAATGTCTGGTAACTGTAAGCTCTCTGTACCCTGTACTCATTTGATTCTCATTTGATTCTGCGTCCGATATGTTTACGTTTAGGACATAAATTGAAACAAAAATTTTTGCGTTCTCATATATCTATGGCTCCTGACTCGTTAACTGTTACGGAGAATTTAAAAATTAGTTCATTGTTATAAACAGAGAAATAACCAAAAAATTGTTTGCAATTTTATGTTTGAGCATATTAAACTGCTTAATAGAGTTGGCTTTTGTTGTAATTAGTGACACAATGGCCTTAATCTTGGGACACACAGAGAGGAGCTTTTAGCGCGTTGCATCTTGGGAAGGTAACGTAATTAACCAACTCTCTATAACGTCACACAGCATTAGTACGTCATATTACAGGCATAGTTCAAATTCCTATCACTAGGGTGCTTTGAAGTCATTCTCACCCACAAATATCCAAATAACGACATTATTAAGGCAGATTTAGTAGTAGGCATTTGTGCTAAAACGAACGTCACATACGTAATTTGTCCACGTCAGTAAAGGAAATACTGTATATCAGGAAATATAAAAATTCATAAAAATGAATTTTAAGCGATATCAAATCTTTTTATTCTTGGTGGCTAGCTTTTGGCTTTGAAGTGAAATGTTCATTCGAAGACTCACAGAAAAAAATAAGAAAGAGAACATGAAATGAAAAAAGTTGAATGACTATCTATTTGAATAAGCCATTCGGTAGAACGAAAAACCATTAACAAGCTATACGTTGGAAAAAGTAAACTCAAAATTTTAAATAAACTGAGTGTTTTCAAAATCCAAAAGTTTGTGTAGCGTAATATTTGGACTAATTCCTAAGGCTTACCAGATATCCAAAACTCCTCCTGAATTAAGTTTCTAAGGATATTTCACAGAAAACTGAATATATAAATATTACCAAAAATAACTTTAGATTTTACATTTTAATTAATTTTTCTGGAAAATTAGAACCTTTTCGAAAATATCCCAGATAAATGAGACTAGTATATATAAAGTCTTCAGTCACGATAGTACTGAAGGAATGTAACTACAAAGACGTCACCCAGAGAAGCAGTTTTAAAATATTTGACTATCACATCAAGTCTACTGTATTCCCTTGTTACTACAATAAGATAATGTTTATCTTGATGCAGATAGAGCAATAAGTGTTTGTACAGGAGTAGAGAAAGTCGTGTGTATAAAACATTTGACTATTACTTAAAGTCTACTGTATTCCCTTGTAACTACAATAAGATAATGTTTATCTTCAAATAGATAGAGCAATAAGTGTTTGCACAAGAGTAGACAAAGTCATGTGTATAAAACATTTGACTATCACCCAAAGTCTACTGTATTCCCTTGTAACTACAATAAGATAATGTTTATCTTCAAATAGATAGAGCAATAAGTGTTTGCACAAGAGTAGAGAAAGTCATGTATATAAAACATTTGACTATCACTTAAAGTCTACTGTATTCCCTTGTAACTACAATAAGATAATGTTTATCTTGAAATAGATAGAGCAATAAGTGTTTGTACAAGAGTAGAGAAAGTCATGTGTATAAAACATTTCACTATGACTTAAAGTTTCCTATATTCCTTTGTAATTACAATAAGATAATGTTTATCTTGAAAAAGATAGAGCAATAAGTGTTTGTACAAGAGTAGAGAAAGTCATACATATAAAACATTTGACAATCAATTTAAGTCTACTGCATTCCCTTGTGACTGCAATAACTATAAAAGAATAATGTTTATCTTGAAGCAAACAGACTAGTCTTGTAAAAAGTAGTTGTACAAGAGTAGAGAAACTAGTGTATGTAAAACATTTGACAGTCACTTGAAGTCTACTGTTTTCCCTTGTAACTACAATAAGATAATAATTATCTTGAAATAGATAGAGCAATAAGTGTTTGTACAAGAGTAGAGAAAGTCATGTATAAAAAACATTTGACTACCACATAAAGTTTACTGTATTCTCTTATAACTACAATAAGATAATGTTTATCTTGAAGTAGATAGAGCAATAAGTGTTTGTACAAGAGTAGAGGAAGTCATGTATATAAAACATTTGACTATCACTTAAAGTCTACTGAATTCCCTTGTAACTACAATAAGATAATGTTTATCTTGAAGTAAATAGAGCAGTAAGTTTTTCTACAAGAGTAGAGAAAGTCATGTATATAAAACATTTGTCTATCACTTAAAGTCTACTGTATTCTCTTGTAACTACAATAAGATAATGTTTATCTTGAGGTATACAGACCAATAAGTATTTGTACAAGAGTAGAGAAATTAATGTATATAAAACATTTGACAATCACTTGAAGTGTACTGTTTTACCTTGTAACTACTATAAGATAATGTTTATTTTGAAGTAGACAAAGCAATAATTGTTTGTACAAGAGTAGAGAAAGTCATGTATATTAAACATTTGACAATCACTTGAAGTCTACTCTGCTCCCTTGTAACTACACATCACACATTTTCTGGGATTTGCATTTGAGAAAGTTGACCAGCAGCTGTTCCGCTAACTTTTAATTTGAAAATGTAAGCAAAAAATATAAATTAGGTGTAGAAGAAAAACTTACCTGGGAAAACCATAAAAATCATGGTCAGGCACTGACCCAGAACCTCCTGTTAGGTGATGAAAGAGCACAGAGATGGTTCAGCTTTTGTTAATTAAAACATTTTATCCATTTGTAAAAACTAGCCAGATCTTTCAAAAAATTATTGCTGATGCAGGAAGTTCAAGATTACTCTCGAAGTTTCATCTGTGATAGGAATGATTCTTTCTTCTTGTTTCATCCCGCTCTGATGATTTACGACTCGCTCCCAAGCAAATTAATACCCCTGCGTAATTTATCAGGGATCCAAGTTGGCTAGGGAAATTTTAACGGAGCATAAAATCTGGGTCAGACCGCAGTTTATTAAAGGATTTTCTAAAACACATTTTATCCTTCCAAAAACAACTCATTTAGATGGCTGCCTTTTAGTTAATCCTATAAGTCTGGAGCACACACACACTGCAGCAGCGCCGCGTGGCGGACGGACGCGTTACTAAAAGCCCATTAGAGACGAAACAAAGGCCAACTTTGTTAATATATCTGGCAGAGATTTCTTTTTTGTCATTTATTTATATGGTTCAGTCAATACGCGTCACTAATTGCCTATTAGAGCCGAAACAAAGGGTTAAACATGTTAATATACGCGGGAGATTTTAAATAACGCGTGAAACAAGCACGGCCGTGAACTTCTGTGAGCCCACGAGGCCTTTAGTGCACGCTAAATAGAACGCGGTAAGCGTTAATAGCAAAATATAGACAAAAGATACACAGGGTATATCTTAGGGCAATGGATTAGGATTTTCTGCTGGTAAGAGACCTGCTCGGGTACACTCAGCCTTGTCAGACCAGTTAGAGTAACTTCTTATGCATTTCAGGTTCAAAAAATTACTTCATATTTTAATGTTAGGCTAAATTTAACCTGTTTTCACAATTTATTTTATTATCGCGATACTTGATCTATCTGTTTCGACCGCCCAATCGTTTTGCAGCTTTCCCTGAAGGCAAGCGAATTGCATCTACTAGTATCTTATTTTCGTTACAGACCTTCACCCCTATGTCTAAATTGAATTTTTACCTTTCATGCTGTTTGGTGGTGCCGGAATAAGAAAGAATACGACATTTTGTTTAATTTACGTAATCCAACGATAAGTCATATCGTACGATCAATTAAATGATGTTCAGCTAAGCCTAGGGTACATAGAATTTTAGAGTTACCAGACATTCATCTTTCAGGATAAGAGAAAGCCTCCAACGTTAAGTCATATCGGACGATGAATGGTATGATGTTTAAAAGAGTCCAAGGTACATAGAGCTTAGAGTTACCAGACATTCATCTTTCAGGATAAGAGAAAACCTCCAACGTTAAGTCATATCAGTCGGTGAATGAAATGATGTTGAAATGAGTACAGGGTACATAGAGCTTAGACTAACCAGACATTCAGCTTTCAGGATAAGAGAAAACCTCCAACGTTGTCATATCGGTCGGTGAATGAAATGATGTTTAAATGAGTACAGGGTACATAGAGCTTAGATATACCAGACATTCATATTTCAAGAAATGGTAAACCTGCAACGTTACGTTATATCGAACTATGAATGAGATGATGTTCAAATGAGTACAGGATGCATAGAGCTTTCAGTTACCAGACATTCGTCTTTCAGGATAAGGGAAACTGCAACGTTTATATATCGGTCAAAGAATGAAATGATGTTTAAATGAGTACAGGATGCATACAGCTTAGAGTTACCAGACATTCATATTTCAGAGTAAGAGAGGACCTCCAACGTTAAGTCATATCGGACGATGAATGACTTGATTTTCAAATGAGTACAGCGTACATAGTACTTAGAGTTGTGAGACATTAATTTTTCAGGATAAGAGAAAAGATCAACGTAAAGTAATATCGGACGACGAATGAAATAATGTTCAGTTGAGAACAGGGTACATAGAGCTTAGGGTTAACAGACATCCATCTTTCATTATAAGGGAAACTTTAGGAAAAAAATAAGAAAGAAACCCTTATCACCTTCACCCAAATAGAACTCTGGATCTCAGACACGCTACCACTACAACACAGATGCGGGCTCCCAGGCGACCGCAAAGTGAGATTTGTGGTGGACAACATGGAGCTGGGGCGGGTTTTCTCCGGGTTATCCGGATTCCCCCGCCTTCTCATTCTACCGGTGCTCCATCTTCATCTCATGTATCATCATTGTCATCGCCTGCGGTGCCGTATGTAGTAAAAGCGGGCGTTGAACACTACACACACAGATGCGGGCAGAATAATCCGTGTGTGTTCTGTTCGGAAGTTGGATTTCCCTTTCGAATTCTGGGTTATTTCTTGTTCTATTGTGACTGCAACGGCGATTTCGTGCCATGCTGAAAAGAAGTCAAGCCATTGTTCCTCGGAGTGACGGAACACCTATGAAATGCATGCGTATAACAACACCTAAATATCAAACGTTAAGTCATATCAGACGATGAATGAAATGGTGTTCAAATTAGTACAGGGTACATAGAGTTCAGAGTTACCAGACATTCATATTTCAACGTTAAGTAATCTCGGACGATGAATGAAATGATTTTCAAATGAATACAGGGTACATAGAGCTAAGATTTACCAGAAATTCATATTTCAGATATAGAGATAACTTTCAACGTTAAGTTATATCGGACGACGAAGGAAATAATGTTCAATTGAGAACATGGTGTATGGAGCTTAGAGTAAACAGACATTCATCTTTCATGATAAGGGAAGCTCTAGAGAAAAGAAGAAACAAAACCTTGTCACCTTGACCGAAATAGAAGTCTGGATCTCAGACACGCTACCACTGCAACACAGATGCGGGCAGAGTACTTCATGTGAGTTCTGTTTGGAATTTGGATTTCCCTTTCGAATTCGGGGTTATTTCTTGTTCTATTGTGACTGTGACGGCGATTTCGTGCCACGTTGATAAGAAGTCAAGCTATTGTTCCTCGGAGTGACGGAACACCTATGAAAGGCATGCGTATAACAATTCCTAAATATTTTTAATTGAGTTGATAAATTACTATCAGCACTCATTCACCTAAGTGCACATAAACTGTACCTAATGTAATAGTCTATGTATTTGTACTGTACTACAAACTAGTCGATAGTAAACAAATGCAGTGAGCTTCTGCTGTCTTAGTTTAGTGTAACAGCGCGATGCCGCATCCGCTTTAACACTGTAAATTCATTTGGACAGAGTTTCGGCTTGACTGTGGAAATAAAGCATCAATTTCTCTATGTTTGTTACTACTTGTGTATGGATCATAGCCACAGCTGGTTCATCAACACAGTCTGTATCTGAATACTCATCATTTTCTTTTTCAGCAACACTGCAGGATGCAATATTGTCTGTCTCTTTGGCCGGTTTATAACTTATGGCATTGTCATTGTTTTCTTCATCAACATCAGAATAACCTTATAGTTAATTGATGGAAATCATTTCTCCACACTAGCCGTATATAGGCTACGGTTCCTGATAAGTAGTCAACATGAAAAATTCAATGCCATGGCCGTGATGAGAACCAAGGATCTCCTGGTTTCCGTCCATTCGCTCTTAACCTTTGAGCTACCATGGCCAACTTGCCGTCCTGACATTAAAATCTCCAGTTGACTCGGGTATCATCAATTAACTAAAATAATTAGAGTTAAATGATGAAGCCTTGGACTTAAGTACTTAGGACAATAAGTCACCACAAACGGTGTGGGCCGCGCCGAGGATGACTGGTTAGACCGCTTGCCTCTCACCAAGGCGGCCCGAGTTCGATCACAGCCGACCGTAAAGTGAGATTTCTGGTGGACAACACGGCGCAGGGGCGGCTTTTCTCCGGGATCTCTGGTTTCCCCCGCCATCTCATTCCACCGGTGCTCCAACTTCATCACATTTATCATCAGTGCCACCGCCTGCGGTGCCGTATGATGCAAAAGCGAGCGTTAAACAGTACACACAAACGGTTTATCTTGGATGCGATAGCCCCTTGTGGTCTACCGGGCAAATATACTAGTCAGCTGGAGAATTTAATGTCAGGACGGCACGTTGGCCATGGTAGCTCAAGTTTAGGAGTGACTGGACGGAAACCAGGAGATCCGTGGTTCAAATCGCCGCCATGGCAGTTGTATTTTTCATATTGACTCTAACAGAATAACCAATGATATTTTAATAAGTGTCTCTAAAGTCTTATTCCACACTTATTTCTTCTTCTTTAATATCGTTTTCTGTCAAGCCAAACACACCAGGCCACAACACTTTGCATGACTTTCTCAAAGCTCCTCTTCCAACGTGGTCCAAGCAGGTGGGTTCAGTGCAATGAACTCTCGGTCAGAGTGAGTTACCTGGATAAGGTTTTTAAGGAGTTTTCCCTTATCGTTCAATACGAATGTTGGCTAACTCTAAGCTCCATGGACCCTGGACACATTTGAGCATCCTTTCACCCAATTCATTCACCGTCTAATATGACTTATCGTTGGAGGACGTAATATTCAAAAATAAAAAAAAGTAACATGGAACGACGTGTTGAGTTGTGACTTATGCAGGATATAGGACGTTTTCAACATTTCCTATCGAGGTAAATTATCTCCCAAAATCCCTCTACTTTTTGGGTATAAGTTGTCGCTGGCAGAATTCGATTTGAAAAAATTAATGAAAGACGTCTATCAGCTGTATATAAATCACTCTGTATAAATGGTAAAACATAAGACTGTAAATACTGAAGCCCATAGAAAGTCAACAGTATGTACATTTTCCTTCTAATATCTATAAACTTTCCAATACTTACAGTTCTCGTCAAATGGAACTTCGTTGTTCATTTTGTTATCCCTTGGACATACAAAGAGAGCGTCGGCACCTAGACAACTAGTTTTAAAACATTTGACTATCACTTAGAGTCGCTGCATTCCCATGCAACTACATTAAGATAATGCTTATCTTGAAATAGATCGAGGAATAAGTGTTTGTACAGCAGTAGAGAACGTCATGCTTTGTTGCTCTTGGTCATGCTGGAATTACATGTGATCTTCCTTTTCGGTCCGTTGTTAGACACAGCCTTTTTGTGTCGTCGTAAGAACCTCCTGCTCGTTGAAGGAAGGATTCAAGATAACCTTGTGAGCCCTGCGGGTTGTCATGCGGTTTGTTAGCTCGTCCTCACAACAGCGTTGCTTTGTTTTACTGTCTCGGACAGCGCTAAATATCCTCCTCGGCACAATTAACTAGATACGACATTCCGCTTCACTGTCCAGGTACAGCTAAAACACTCTACATTCACATGAAATTATCTCACAAATGTCGTTTATTATTATATATATATAATTTTTAACTGTCATAATTTTTCACACTAAAATTCAAACTTATTATATTCTGTTAGCCTAATGTGAAAAGAAAACACGTCGTATTAGTTGCAGTGTTGGTACTCCTAGTACCCACCTGTGAGAACCAGGCAAGTTCAGACAAGTTCGGTATCGCCTACCGCTGCATTGGAGGTAACACGTGAGGAACAATATGCGGCTTTGAAACTCTGCTTTGATATCAACAAATCTTCTGTTGAGGCCTATAAAAGTTACAGGAGGCCTATGGAGAGTCTGTTCTTCCCTACAACACAGCTCGAAGGTGCTTTAAAATGTTTAAAGAGGAGAGACAATCAATTTCAAAGGAAGGTGGACCCGGTGCTGCGGTTACTGCTCTTACGGAAGAAAACACCAACACTGCTGCTGTCATTGTGAGAGAGGATCGACGAATTACCTTAAGACCACCTTCTGAAATACTGAACATTTTATTGGGTGCCACCCACACGTTGGTGACAGAAGCATTACACATGAGACGTGTTTGTGCGCGATGGGTTCCAAGACTGTTGACTCCCGAACAAAAGGACATTCGCATGCAGGTCTGCATGCAGCTAAAGTTGATGTTAGAGGAAGATCCAGAATTTCATATTTATCTCCTTTTTCTTTTATTTGTTCCATTTGTACCCCGCCTTTAACTTCACTGGTCATTTCGGTGTCCGTTCTGCTTTGGAATACCTCGAATCTCTAACTAGTATACTTGGGTTTTTAATCATTAGATTACGCTTACATTCGCACTCTCATTAATATTTCCAGACTCTGGAAAAGATGAGCAATTATCTTTGTCGGAGAAAAGCCTCCACCCAACACCCGGGAATTGAGCGCGAGTCACCTAGCCCGACTTTTTATCCCTTGGCAATACTAAGACAACGGAACATACAGGTCACCTAAAGAATTAGCTTTAAAACATTTGACTGTCACTTAATGATACTGTACTCCCTCATAACTATAATAAGGCAATTTTATATTGAAGTAGATAGAGCAATAAGTGTTTATACAAGAGTAGAGAAAGTCATGGATATAAAACATTTGACTATGACTTAAAGTCTATTGTATTTCCTTGTAACTGCAATAAGATAATGTTTATCTTGAATTAGGTAGAGCAATAAGTGTTTGTACAGAGTAGAGAAAGTCATGTATATAAAACATTTGACTATGACTTAAAGTCTATTGTATTTCCTTGTAACTACAATAAGATAATGTTTATCTTGAATTAGGTAGAACAATAAGTGTTTGTACAGAGTAGAGAAACTCATGTATATAAAACATTTGACTATCACTTAAAGTCTACTGTATTCCCTGGTAACTACAATAAGGTAATGTTTATCTTGAAGTAGATAGAGCAATAAGTTTTTGTACAAGAATAGAGGAAGACATGTATATAAAACATCTGACTATCACTTAAAGTCTACTGTATTCCCTTGTAACTACAATAACATATTGTTTATTTTAAATACAGAGAGAAACAACTGTTTAGTTATGAATTATTTATCCCTTGTATATACAAAAAGGTCACAGAATGTAAATTTGTTCCGCTTGACAACTAGTTTTAAAATGTTTGACCAGCACTTCATATCTACTGTCCTCCACGGTGTTTGTCAAAATATTGCATAATTGTATACACATAAGGACTTATTTTAATTGACGTCGCACAAGTTAAGTCATATTGGACGATGAATAAAATGATGTTCAAATGAGTAAAGGGTACATAGAGCTTAGAGTTACCAGACATTAATTTTTCAGTATGAAGAGAAAGTCCAACGTTAAGTCACATTGGATGATGAGTTTAATGATGTTCTAATGAGTACAGGGTACATAGAGCTTAGAGTTATTAGACATTCAACCTTTAATATTAGAGAAAATTTCAAACGTTAGTCATGTTTGCTGATGAATGAAATGATGTTGAAATGTGTAAAGAGTATATAGAGCTTAGAGTTTTCTGATATTCATCATTCAGCATAAGAGAAAACCTCCAACATTAAGTCATATCGGACCATGAAATGATGTTCAAATGAGTACAGGGTACATAGAGCTTATATTTGCCTGACATTCATCTTTCAGCAAAACGGAAAGCCTCCAGCGTTGTAGTATCGGAAGATGAGTGAAATGACGCTATGATCAAATGAGTACAGGCTACATAGAGCTTATATTTGCCTGACATTAATCTTTCAGCAAATCGCAAAGCCACCAGCGTTGTAGTATCGGAAGATGAGTGAAATGACGTTATGCTCAAATGAGTGCACGGTACATAGAATTTAAAGCTACCATTCATTCATATTTTACTTACAGGAGACACTCTGGAAGACCTTTACCAAGTGTACCCTAACTAAGAGTTGAACTCGTGACGCCTTGAACGTGACACTACCACCAAAACCAAGTGGCGGGCTAGTGTTTTGTTTTTAATGGGTTGCATTGTTATGTATTCTGAAGTAAATTAAATACTTGACAAGGAGAAGGCAAACACTGTCGGCTATTTATCTTTCACCTGAACATAATAGAATAAGTCTGAGGAAGCGTGTTGTTTTCACGAGGGTACCTGCGGCTATTGTCAAGACTTCTTCCTAAACAACGTTTTCCAAGAAGTCGGCTCCTTTTATCTTCCGCATTACTGCCCTCAGAAGCTTGCACCGTCCTGCGGGTGACGCGTAGCGGCACTTCTCGGCACACATACTGTACAGTAATGAGATAATTCATTCTTCTTATATCCATGAGCAAATATATATAATTACTCCAAAAATTATTCGTCCAATGCATGAGTTTAGTGTGAAGGATGTATGGATAGTGGAAAATCATCAGAATACTGCGTAGCTAGGACCCTCTTATTTATTGATTACTGAAAATGAGAATACAATAAAAAAACATAGAGTGTCTATTCACAGAAAGATAGCTAAATATTCAAAATTCGAGATCTGCTCTATAGGATGCAAAATAAGTATTCATCTGCGTAGTAAAAATGATTAATAATGTTACGGTTAGTACTTAGTAGGCCCTCCATTCCTCTTTATAATCTCTTGTATTCTCCTTGTCATGGACTTCACCAAAGATTGTGATGCTTCCACTGCAATTTTACGCCATTATACTGGTATGGCGTCCTTTAGGTCCTTTATATAAGTACAATTATTTGTCTATACCTTGTTGCTACCTTGGTTTTCATGACACCCTAGTCTTCTGTTCTGTCAGACAGCTCTTAACCTCCATACCTCCTTGTTACTTAATTAGTTCCATTCTTTCTCCTAAACTTTCTTTATTATATCCTTCACCTTTCTTTGCTTATGTTCCTTTTACTTTCTGCAAGAACTCACTAATACTTCTTACCTTCTTTTGCTCCCTTCCTGTTAAAAGTTTTATAGCTACCATCCTTTTCTCTAATTTCTCCCCTTTTTCTTCCCAAACCTTTAATCTCCATATTGCTAACTCCTTGCATTCTCTTACATAGTGTTCTATGCTTTCTTTTCGCCCTACACAACTCTTATAATTCCCTTTTCCCTACCTCTTATCCCTCTTAGAAATATTATTCCTGTTCTCATCCAAGCTAACCCTTCTCTCTCTGTTGCCTACTGCAGTAATCTACATATGCTTCTCGTCCCCAAATTCTTTATATTTGCTTGTAAAATTGTAATGGTTTCATATCTTCTACACTTCCCCATATTTCTTGTCTTTCTATATCTTATATTCTGCATCTTACCAATTTACCCATATCGCATGTATTCCTTTCCTCTAATTTCCATAAATCTCCCTTTCCTATTTTTTCAATTACTCCTACTACCTCTACCTTCGGTAGCTTTCATCCACCGTTTTGTTTACTTATGCGGTCCTCCTCCTCAGATCTCCACTGTATGCAACATTTTGGATGCAACATTCTGTATAACCACTTGGTTGTCATTTCTAGCGTATATAAGATATGAAAATGAGAGGAAGAAAGGGACTAATTAAGTAACAAGGAGATATGGAGGTTAAGAGCTACCTGACAGAGCAGAAGACCAGAGTGTCATATAAGCCAAGGTAGCAACTAGGTAAAGACAAATAAATGTAAAGAATATAAGAGAGGAAGATGAGGGGAAGAATGGGACTAATTAAGTAACAAGCAGACTTGGAGGTTAAGAGCTACCTGACAGAGCAGAAGACCAGAGTGTCATATAAGCCAAGGTAGCAGCAAGGTAAAGACAAATAAATGTAAAGAATATAAGAAAGGAAGATGAGGGGGAAGAATGGGACTAATTAAGTAACAAGCAGACATGGAGGTTAAGAGTTACCTGACAGAGCAGAAGACCAGAGTGTCATATAAGCCAAGGTAGCAGCAAGGTAAAGACAAATAAATGTAAAGAATATAAGAAAGGAAGATGAGGGGGAAGAATGGGACTAATTAAGTAACAAGCAGACATGGAGGTTAAGAGCTACCTGGCAGAGTAGAAGACCAGGGTGTCATGTAAGTCAAGGTAGCAAAAAGTTAAAGACAAATAAATATAAAGAATATAAGAAAGGAAGATGAGTACGAAGAAAGGGGCTAATTAAATAACAAGGAGGTATGGAGGTTAAGAGCAACCTGACAGAACAGAAGACCAGGGTGTCATGTAAGCCAAGGTAGCAACAAGGTAAAGACAAATAAATATAAAGAATATAAGAAAGGAAGATGAGTACGAAGAAAGGGGCTAATTAAATAACAAGGAGGTATGGAGGTTAAGAGCAACCTGACAGAACAGAAGACCAGGGTGTCATATAAGCCAAGGTAGCAACAAGGTAAAGACAAATAAATATAAAGAATATAAGAAAGGAAGATGAGTACGAAGAAAGGGGCTAATTAAATAACAAGGAGGTATGGAGGTTAAGAGCAACCTGACAGAACAGAAGACCAGGGTGTCATATAAGCCAAGGTAGCAACAAGGTAAAGACAAATAAATATAAAGAATATAAGAAAGGAAGATGAGTACGAAGAAAGGGGCTAATTAAATAACAAGGAGGTATGGAGGTTAAGAGCAACCTGACAGAACAGAAGACCAGGGTGTCATATAAGCCAAGGTAGCAACAAGGTAAAGACAAATAAAAACAAAGAATATAAGAAAGGAAGATGAGTACGAAGAAAGGGGCTAATTAAATAAGAAGGAGGCATGGAGGTTAAGAGCTACCTGACAGAACAGAAGACCAGGGTGTCATGTAAGCCAAGGTAGCAGCAAGGTAAAGACCAATAAATGTAAAGATATAAGAAAGGAAGATGAGGGGGAAGAAAGGGACTAATTAAGTAACAAGCAGACATGGAATTTAAGAGCTACCTAGCAGAGTAGAAGATGAGGGTGTCATGTAAGTCAAGGTAGCAACAAGGTAAAGACAAATAAATGTAAAGATATAAGAAAGGAAGATGAGGGGGAAGAAAGGGACTAATTAAGTAACAAGCAGACATGGAGTTTAAGAGCTACCTAGCAGAGTAGAAGACCAGGGTGTCATGTAAGTCAAGGTAGCAACAAGGTAAAGACAAATAAATGTAAAGATATAAGAAAGGAAGATGAGGGGGAAGAAAGGGACTAATTAAGTAACAAGCAGACATGGAGTTTAAGAGCTACCTAGCAGAGTAGAAGATGAGGGTGTCATGTAAGTCAAGGTAGCAACAAGTTAAAGACAAATAAATATAAAGAATATAAGAAAGGAAGATGAGTACGAAGAAAGGGGCTAATTAAATAACAAGGAGGTATGGAGGTTAAGAGCAACCTGACAGAACAGAAGACCAGGGTGTCATGTAAGTCAAGGTAGCAACAAGTTAAAGACAAATAAATATAAAGAATATAAGAAAGGAAGATGAGTACGAAGAAAGGGGCTAATTAAGTAAGAAGGAGGCATGGAGGTTAAGAGCTACCTGACAGAACAGAAGACCAGGGTGTCATGTAAGCCAAGGTAGCAGCAAGGTAAAGACCAATAAATGTAAATAATATAAGAAAGGAAGATGAGAGGGAAGAAAGGGACTAATTAAGTAACAAGGAGGTATGGAGGTTAAGAGATACCTGACAGAACAGAAGACCAGAGTGTCATGTAAGCCAAGGTAGCAACAAGTTAAAGACAAATAAATGTAAAGAATATAAGAAAGGAAGATGAGGGGGAAGAAAGGGGCTAATTAGGTAAAAAGGAGGCATGGAGGTTAATAGCCACCTGGTAGAGCAGAAGACCAGGGTGTCATGTAAGCCAAGGTAGCAACAAGGTAAAGACAAATAAATGTAGCCTGAAGTTGTAAATTGTAAAGTTTTGGAATATTTACAATTAATAATCTAATCTAATAATATAGTGTTTTTATTTGTATTAGAAAAACTTTTTGAGCTAAAAGTATGCGGTTTTTGTGGTTATGTTAGATATATGTGTGCCTACCTTCCTCATGGATCAGTTTTTGCAAATCGAATTTTTGTTTTAGTGGGAATAGAATTTATTAGATATTGATTAATTTGGCGCTCGTCGCACGCCACATAGGAGGGATGCTGTACAACAACACCGCAGGGCCCGCCTCGGTAGCGTAGATGGTAGAATGTCTGCCTCACGTTCAAGAGGTCCCGAGTTCGAATGCTAATGCTCTTGTTCAACATGTCAATTAACAGCTGTGCCTTACCGGAAGACTGGAAAACAGCTATTATAGTTCCGATTTATAAAGGTGGTAATAAAAGAGAAATAAACAGTTATCGGCCAGTTAGTCTAACTTCAGTAGTATGTAAATTAACGGAGCATTTAATTGCAGAATATATACGAGAGGAGTTAGAAAATAAAAAGTGGTTTAATGAAGCGCAACATGGATTTAGACGTGTGTATTCGTGCGAAAGTCAAATTACTTCATTATTTCAAGATTTGGCAGATGAGGTAGATGCAGGGGGAAGAAGTGATTCAGTGGTAATTGACTTTTCTAAAGCTTTTGATGTAGTGCCACATAGTTTACTTATTTGTAAGCTAGCTAATACAGGAATTGACAAACGCGTAGTATTATGGGTTAAACATTTTTTGAAAGGGAGAACGCAAAAAGTTAAAGTAGGTAAAGAACTGTCCGATTGTGGAACCGTAAGTTCGGGTGTGCCGGAAGGCTCAGTACTAGGGCCTTTACTGTTTCTCGTTTTTGTTAATGACATTGCTGTTAATATTAACTGCCAGATAAGATTGTTTGCAGACGATTGTATCATTTATCATAAAATTCGGAATACAGTGCATGAAACCGCTCTTCAGGATGATTTAAATGAAATCTGCAATTGGGCTGCGGCTAACAAAATGTCAATTAATGCCAAGAAAAGCAAGTCCATTGTTTTTAGTAGAATTAAGAGCAAAATTATTGTTAACTATCACATGGGAGGGGTGCAAATTTCACAGGTGGACAGCTGCAAATACTTGGGAGTGTACCTGGCAAGTAATGCTGGATGGGACGAACAAGTAAATTCCACATCTAGGAATGCGTGGAAGGCATTACATTTCGTAATGAGAATATTGGAAAAGGGGAGCGCTAGGTCCAGGGAAATTGCCTACAAGACCTTATTGCGGCCGGTTATGGAATATGGAGTAGCATGCTGGGACCCGTATAGAGCTAACCAAATCGATCCGTTAGAAAAAATACAGAAGAGGGCAATAAAATTCATAAAAAGAGACAAGTATTTTGGGTCTATAAAAGGAGATGAGACTAAATGGGAGGCATTAAGAAGTAGGCGTAAAAACATAGGTTGGTAGCATTATTCAAAGCTAATGCTGGTGTAAAGGCATGGGTGGACTTTAGTGTAAGGTTAGATAATCCGGATTATTATGGACGAAACGATCATAGGTATAAAATTAAGGGTAGAAGATACAGAACCGACGTAGGAAAATTTTATTTTGTTAATAGAACCATTGAGGAATGGAATGAATCTTTCAGGGCTGTCCCCTGTTGCTGAAGAAATTTAGAAAAAATCTAGATGGTTTATAGTTTAACTTTTGAATTATAATGGTATATAATGTGTAAATAGAGAAGTAGTTAGATATGTTTTAAGTGACTAAAGTAAAATAATATCATGTTTGTATTGTTTACTGTGTTATTGTTGTAAATCTAGTATTTGTAATTTGATCTGTATTCTTAACTCTGCCATCGGGTAGTACTCAATTGCAGTGAATAAATACAAAACATACTATACAAGATGAATGTCAGGTAACTCTAAGCTGCCTGGACCCATAGGAGCATCATTTCACACAATTCATCCACCCTCCGATATGACTTAACGTTGGAGTATGTAAATTGCAAAAAAAAAAAAAAAAAAAAAAAAAAAAAAAAAAAAAAAAAGGCTAGTCCTGTAGCGCTCAAGGACCAAAATCATTTCATTTAAAACAGATAACAGCTTCTGAAAAGGAAGAGCGTGTTTCAGAGCCTGTTAATTCAGGCATTTATTTTTGTGTAATTTTTCGACGGATTCGAAACAAATGAATTTTATGGGGAAATATGCACAATAAACATTTTTCGATATAATATGTATTTTTGAGTTTAATCCTGGGCTTCAGTTATTATTGTTATTACTCCATTATAACGGGCATCAAAATCACAGACTTAACATAGCCAGGTGATAATGTTGAACTACTAGAGAGAAAACCTATATGCCGGTGTGTAGGATTAACTCCGAAACAATTCAACCACTGTTAATAATTCTTTTATCGCTGGAAATCATCATATTATGAAATAATTACGTGGCCAAAGGGTGCGAGCAATTGTTCAAAACGTCGGAGTTATTTATCTCCCGTTCAGCACAAAGTGATTTTCTAGTATCTCTGCAAATGTCACTTGCTCCCTCCAGCTGTTTTGCAAATGCGGTTATGTGAAGCTGCCAACATACGAGTAACAAACACGCCACTCATTTAATGTAGACTATACTGTGACACTCGTAAAGATTTTACTACTGCTTTCTTTAGAGGTTATTTCATAAGTAAAGCAGTGTGAAACGACTGCTGCGAAATCATAGGATATGTTGAGCTAAACAGATATATGCATATTGTGTATTAGAAATTGTATTTTACACACATTTACTTGTACATGATCATTTATGAGGGTGGTCTGAAATGTTTCCGACCTCCACATGAAGATAACAGCACTTGTAAATAAAAGCAAGTGAATTTCGATGTTCATCTTTTGACAGTTACTCACCAAAGTTTCAGCCACTTTGGACCTCAGTTGTTATGTAACAGTCATTTGAGTGAGTTGATGTGAATGTTTTTATAAAACTGGAAAAAATCGGGTATCGAGCGGTCATTAAATATTTGTTTTTGAAAGGCATAGGTCTAAGCAAATCAAAGATGAGTTGGATTCTGTGAATGGGAAATCTGCACCAAAATTTACCACACTGATATTTTGGGCAGCTAAATTTAAACGTGGCCGTAAGAACTTGGGAGACAAGGAAGGTTAGGGGCGTCCAAAAACTGCAACCACCGTCGAAAACATCACCAAAGTTCACTAAATGCAGCTAGACGACCGCCGAATTAAATTGAGAGAGACAGCACAGGGTATTAACATGTCAAAAGAACGTGTTTCTTACGTTTTAAATCAACATTTAGACATGAGAAAGGTGTCCGCGCGTTGGGCGCCGCGTTTTCTCATGTTAGACCAAAAACGTGCTCGAATGAACATTTTCGACGCTCTGTTGGCGCAGTTTAGGCGCGATAAATTACTGTAGATGCAACCTGGATACACCATTATACGCCCGAAACAAAAATACATTCCAAACAGTCGACTGCGAAGAGCGAACCGGCTACAAAAGAAGCAAACGCCATTTACTTTTTGTCTGGGAAACTGATGGTCACTCTGTTTGGGATAGTCATGGAGTTATTTTAATGGACCATCTTCGAAAAAAAAGCCATTACAGGAGCATACTACGCATCTTCAACAATATGAAGGCAGAACTTGCGGAATAACGACCACATTTGCAGAAAAACGAAATCCTGTTTCACCAAGACAACGCACCGTCTCACACCTCAGTGGTTGAAATGGCAAAAATCTACGAATTACGCTTTGAACTGCTTGACTCACCAGATCTAGCTTCAAGGGACTTCTTTTTGTTCCCTCATCTGAACATTGCGCTCGGAGGACAAATATTTTCTTCAAATGAAGAGGCAATCATTTTCGTGAACTTTTTTTTTTTTTTTTATTTATTTATTTTTGCAGAGGACAACGCCGAGTATTATTTTGCCGGACTACAGAGATGGGGGCATCGCTGCGAGAAGTGTATAGAGTTACAATGAAACTATGTGGAACGACGCCGAGAACTATTTGGACGGGTTACAGAGATGGGAGCATCGCTGGGAGAAGTGCGTAGAGTTACAAGGAGACTATGCTGAAAAATGCCGAGTACTATTTGGACGGGTTACAGAGATGGCAATATCGCTGGGAGAAGTGTGTAGAGTTACAAGGAGGCTATGTTGAAAAACGTCGAGTACTATTTGGACGGGTTACAGAGATGGAAGCATCTCTGGGAGAAGTGTGTAGAGTTACAAGGAGACTATGTTGAAATACGCCGAGTACTACTTGGACGGGTTACAGAGAAGGGAGCATCGCTGGGAGAAGTGTGTAGAGTTACAAGGAGACTATGTTGAAAAATGCCAAGTACTATTTGGACGGGTTACAAGGATGGCAATATCGCTGGGAGAAGAGTGTAGAGTTACAAGGAGACTATGTTGAAAAACGCCGAGTACTATTTGGACGGATTACAGAGAAGGGAGCATCGCTGGGAGAAGTGTGTACAGTTACAAGGAGACTATGTTGAAAAATGCCGAGTACTATTTGGACGGGTGACAAGGATGGCAATATCGCTGGGAGAAGTGTGTAGAGTTACAAGGAGACTATGTTGAAAAACGCCGAGTACTATTAGGACGGGTTACAGAGATGGGAATATCGCTGGGGAAAGTGCGTAGAGTTACAAGGAGAGTATGTTGAAAAACGCCGAGTATTATTTGGACGGGTTACAGAGATGAGAACGTTGCTGTGAGAAGTGTGTAGAGTTACAAGGAGACTATGTTGAAAAACGTCGAGTACTATTTGGACGGGTTACAGAGATGAGAACATCGCTGGGAGAAGTGTGTAGAGTTACAAGGAGACTATGTTGAAAAACGCCGAGTACTATTTGGACGGGTTACAGAGATGGGAGCATCGCTGGGAGAAGTGTGTAGAGTTACAAGGAGAGTATGTTGAAAAACGCCGAGTATTATTTGGACGGGTTACAGAGATGGCAATATCGCTGGGAGAAGTGTGTAGAGTTACAAGGAGCCTGTTGAAAAACGCCGAGTACTATTTGGACGGGTTACAGAGATGGGAGCATCGCTGGGAGAAGTGTGTACAGTTACAAGGAGAGTATGTTGAAAAATGCCGAGTACTATTTGGACGGGTTACAGAGATGGGAACATCGCTGGGAGAAGTGTGTAGAGTTACAAGGAGACTATGTTGAAAAACGCCGTTTACTATTTGAACGGGTTACAGTGATGGGAACATCGCTGCGAGAAGTGTGTACAGTTACAAGGGGACTATGTTGAAAAACGCCGTGTACTATTTGAACGGGTTACAGAGATGGGAACATCGCTGCGAGAAGTGTGTAGAGTTACAAGGAGACTATGTTGAAAAACTTCGAGTACTATTCGAACGGGTTACAGAGATGGGAACATCGCTGCGAGAAGTGTGTAGAGTTACAAGGAGACTATGTTGAAGAACGCCGAGTACTATTTGGACGGGTTACAGGGATGACTCTATGAGCTCAGTTCTATCGTGAATTTTCAGGACGTCTCCTGGAACATCATCTTCCAGGTCAGTTTTGATGCCTCTGAATGTAGTGTATGCAGTACACAGCGTAGCAGCTCGTCAGTGAATTTCTGAGTTGTTCTGTAAACGCACTGCAAAAGGAGTTGTTGTGTATACGTCAGAGAAATTATAAGCAGCGCAAGTTACCTCATGGAACAGAGGCATATATAATACCAAACTAATGTACTTACTCTGTAATTTACAGAACAGTTGTTCCGGGCTTCCTGGCGAAGCAGTACAACAGTACGCAAAACCATTTAGCTAAAAGACTTCCAGAGATAATAAAGAGGGAAAATTTCTGGTTGGCCCCAAAATTTGGAGCAAATTTATAAGTGTTTCACATAAGTTGTATAGGGAAGTAATAGTTATCGATTATTGGTGTACATTAGTCAACTGTCACGGGTATACAGTGACAGTCAAAGTTCTGCACTGGTCGACATTCTTGAAGATATGAACCTATGCCACAAATGCACGCTATGTTAGGCGCATTCTTTTCTTGTGACACAGGACAACCTGCAGCTGCGGAAGGGAAATATTACCGTTATGAATTTTTATGACGCCTCCCGCCTTATGCATATACAAATTACAATAATTTGATACACTGGGGTGGTCCAGCATGGCACCCCGGCGTCGTCGTCAGCCCCTGAAATTACTTTGTTATGGTCTACATCGCGCCCTGCTACAAGCCGATGTTGTAACATAAACACCGTGTTCCTTCCTCTGGCGTAAAAACGTTTTACCTCACATTTTGACGTAAAAAGTACGTAAAATTCTTCTTGTATGTAGAAATATAGTAAGAAAACTGGTTACACCTCTCTAACGTTTGTGCTTCAAGTTCCAGGGGTCCCTAGTTCTAATCTCTGGCTGCGTGATAAGAGTGTTTACGGGTATTCCCCTATTCTGAACGAACAAGATAACTCTAAGCTCTATGGATCCTGGATTCATTTGAAACATCACCGATAAGTCTTAACGTTGGAGGTTATCTCTTATCCTGAAAGATGAAGGCTTGGTAGCTCTAAGCTTTATGTACCCTGTACTCATTTGAACATCATTTCATTCATCGTCCGATATGACTTAATGTTTGAGGTTTTCCCTATCCTGAAAGATTAATGTCGTGTAACTCTAAGCTCTATGTACCCTGTACTCATTTGTAGATAAATTCATTCCTCATCCGATATGACTTAACGTTGGAAGTTTTCTCTTATCCTGAAAGATGAATGTCTGGTAACTCTAAGCTCTATGTACCCTGTACTCATTTGAACATCATTTCATTCATCGTCCGATATGACTTAACGTTGGAAGTTTTCTCTTATTCTGAAAGATGAATGTCTGGTAACTCTAAGCTCTATGTACCCTGTACTCATTTGAACATCAATTCATTCATCGTCCGATATTACTTAACGTTGGAAGTTTTCTCTTATCCTGAAAGATGAATGTCTGGTAACTCTAAGCTCTATGTACCCTGTACTCATTTGAACATCATTTCATTCATCCTTCGATATGACTTAACGTTGGAAGTTTTCTCTTATCCTGAAAGATGAATGTCTGGTAACTCTAAGCTCTATGTACCCTGTACTCATTTTAACATTATTTCATTCATCGTCCGATATGACTTAACGCTGGAGGTTTAGTCTTATCCTGAAAGATGAATGTCTGCTAACTCTAAGCTCTGTGTATCATGTACTAATTTTAACATCATTTCATTCGTCATCCGATATGACTTAACATTGGAGGTTTTGTCTTATCCTGAAAGATGAATGTCTGGTAAATCTAAGCTCTATGTACCCTGTACTCATTTGAACATCATTTCATTCATCGTCCGATATGACTTAACGTTGGAGGTTTTGTCTTATCCTGAAAGATGAATGTCTGGTAAATCTAAGCTCTATGTACCCTGTACTCATTTGAACATCATTTCATTCTTCGTCCGATATGACTTAACGTTGGAGGTTTTGTCTTATCCTGAAGATGAATGTCTGCTAACTCTAAGCTCTGTGTATCATGTACTTATTTGAACATCATTTCATTCATCGTCCGATATGACTTAACGTTGGAGGTTATCTCTTATCCTGAAAGATGAATGTCTGGTAAATCTAAGCTCTATGTACCTCGTACTCATTTGAACATCATTTCATGCATCGTCCGATATGACTTAACGTTGGAGGTTTTGTTTTATCCTGAAAGATGAATGTCTGGTAATTCTAAGCTCTATGTACCCTGCACTCATTTGAACATCATTTCATTCATCCTCCGATATGACTTAACGTTGGAAGTTTTCTCTTATCCTGAAAGATGAATGTCTGCTAACTCTAAGCTCTATGTACCCTGTACTCATTTTAACATTATTTCATTCATCGTCCGATATGACTTAACGTTGGAGGTTTAGTCTTATCCTGAAAGATGAATGTCTGCTAACTCTAAGCTCTGTGTATCATGTACTAATTTGAACATCATTTCATTCGTCATCCGATATGACTTAACATTGGAGGTTTTGTCATATCCTGAAAGATGAATGTCTGGTAAATCTAAGCTCTATGTACCCTGTACTTATTTGAACATCATTTCATTCATCGTCCGATATGACTTAACGTTGGAGGTTTTGTCTTATCCTGAAGGATGAATGTCTGGTAAATCTAAGCTCTATGTACCCTGTACTCATTTGATCATCATTTCATTCTTCGTCCGATATGACTTAACGTTGGAGGTTTTGTCTTATCCTGAAGATGAATGTCTGGTAACTCTAAGCTCTGTGTAACCTGTACTCATTTGAACATCATTTCATTTATCGTCCGACATGACTTAACGTTGGAGGTTTTCCCTCATCCTGAGAGATGAATGTCTGGTAACTCTAAGCTTTGGGTATCATGTACTAATTTTAACATAATTTTATTCATCATCCGATATGACTTAAGGTTGGAAGACGTTGCTTATTTAAAAAGAAATTCTTTTCTGCCGATTTTATCAATTTCGTTGTCACTTCAAGCTACCCCTAGTTTAGATTTTTTACCTTTTGGATACATCCCATTCTGCCTTCTAAACCTTCTGGAGGAATAAATGCAGAATGGAAGACACGTGGCAGCGGGCTGCCTAACGTTCTCAGATAACTCATTTAAGACTCCGTAATGCACGTGGTCAAAGTATTGGATTTAACCTTCCCTGTTATAATAAGGAACAGTTCCTCACGTCGAACTCTGCAACTCTGACAACAGACATTCTCCATTGTCTATGAGTAACGAGTTAGCCTATGTTTCTCAGGTCGCAGCAAAAAGCACTGGAGTTTTTAGAGTGTAATATTCAGGGCTTATTTGGAAGGAAAATAAAGCCGGTGGTTCAAATTCGTAGAGTTCAGTTCACACACTTTTTGTATGTGGTCATGTTCTTTAAAAAAAGTCCAATAATTTACAGAAACTTATGCATATATTTAATTCTTTACTAATCTGTATATTATCATAGACAATTATTGGAAAGTTCTTTTCACATCAATTGCTTAGAAGTATAAGCAATTATAAGTTAATATAATTATAAGTTTACCGGGAGAAACACGAGCCATTTGGAGAATTTAAAGTCATGTCGGCACAATTGCCATAGTAGCTCAATGGTTAGAGCGGCTGCTCGGAGACCAGAAGATCCGTGGTTCAAACACAAGTTATGACACTGAATTTTTCAGTCTGACTCTATCCTTTCCTAGTGCGTCCTACACACAGCTAGTGTGAAAGAACAATTAATTTCCATTAATTGTACCTATTAGTGGTCCGAATTATAAAGCCCGGGCCTTAAAGTACTTACAGCATAGTAAGTCGTCATTAAGGTAGTTGTCTCATGTGTTTATGAGAACTCCTAGTGGTTTACCGGAATAAACACGAGTCAGTTGTACCTAATAGTAGTCCGAACTATAAAGCCCGGGCCTTAAAGTACTTACAGCACAGTAAGTCGCCATTAAGGTAGTTGTCTCATGTGTTTATGAGAACTCCTAGTGGTTTACAGGGGAAAACACGAGTCAGTTGTACCTAATAGTGGTCCGAATTATAAAGCCCGGGCCTTAAAGTACTTACAGCATAGTAAGTCGTCATTAAGGTAGTTGTCTCATGTGTTTATGAGAACTCCTAGTGGTTTACTGGGAAAAACACGAGTCAGTTGTACCTAATAGTGGTCCGAATTATAAAGCCCGGGCCTTAAAGTACTTACAGCATAGTAAGTCGTCATTAAGGTAGTTGTCTCATGTGTTTATGAGAACTCCTAGTGGTTTACTGGGAAAAACACGAGTCAGTTGTACCTAATAGTGGTCCGAATTATAAAGCCCGGGCCTTAAAGTACTTACAGCATAGTAAGTCGTCATTAAGGTAGTTGTCTCATGTGTTTATGAGAACTCCTAGTGGTTTACTGGGAAAAACACGAGTCAGTTCTACCTAATAGTGGTCGGAACTATAAATTCCGGGCCTTAAAATACTTACAGCATAGTAAGTCACCATTAAGGTAGTTGTCTCATGTGTTTATGAGAACTCCTAGTGGTTTACCGGGAAAAACACGAGTCAGTTCTACTTAATAGTGGTCGGAACTATAAAGCCCGGGCCTTAAAATACTTACAGCATAGTAAGTCACCATTAAGGTAGTTGTCTCATGTGTTTATGAGAACTCCTAGTGGTTTACCGGGAAAAACACGAGTCAGTTGTACCTAATAGTGGTCCGAACTATAAAGTCCGGGCCTTAAAGTACTTACAGCATAGTAAGTCACCGTTAAGGTAGTTGTCTCATGTGTTTATAAGAACTCCTAGTGGTTTACCGGGAAAAACACGAGTCAGTTCTACCTAATAGTGGTCGGAACTATAAAGTCCGGGCCTTAAAGTACTTACAGCATAGTAAGTCGTCATTAAGGTAGTTGTCTCATGTGTTTATGAGAACTCCTAGTGGTTTACTGGGAATAACGCGAGTCAGTTGTACCTAATAGTGGTCCGAACTATAAAGCCCGAGCCTTAAAGTACTTACAGCATAGTAAGTCGACATTAAGGTAGTTGTCTCATGTGTTTATGAGAACTCCTAGTGGTTTACCGGGAAAAACACGAGTCAGTTGTACCTAATAGTGGTCCGAACTATAAAGTCCGGGCCTTAAAGTACTTACTACATAGTAAGTCACCATTAAGGTAGTTGTCTCATTTGCTTATGAGAACTCCTAGTGGTTTACCGGGAAAAAAACATGAGTCAGTTGGAGAATTTAATGCCATGTCGCCACGTTGGCCATAGTAGCTCAATGGTTAGAGCAGCTGGACGAAAACCAGAGGATTTGTGGTTCAAATCCCAGTTATGGCATTGAATTTTTCAGTCAGGCGTCCTACTCACGGCTAGTGTGAAAGAACAATTAATTCCTATTTTAAAACTCATTGCCCTATGACGTGTTTAAAAGTTCATATTCCGTCTATGCCATCACTGAAAACAAGCGAATAGCAAAAATATCTACATAAAATTAAAGAGAAACTGCAAATTTCAAAAATACAAAGAAATACTTCGGAAATGGCTAGTGGCACGAAAATGTAATTTGAAAAAATTTCAGAAAATGCAATATATACATTTTGTTTTGTATAATGGTATATGGTATTATAATTAAAAGGTAGCATAAAATACAGCAATTGTGTGTGAACTTATTTTATAAGGTTAGCTGTATATAAGCTCTCAATTTAACTCCAGTAACATATGCGAAATGTATAGGAAATGACCTGTGAGTGTTACCACATGTTTTAACGGATTTCCCAATAAAGTGGGAGATCTTATTAAATGCTGACTGCGCATACTCTGTGCTGATTGGCTGTTATCTCGAACAACAAGCTTGCTATTATTAACACAGTTTATACGGCCGCTGCAGCACGGAACAATGACGCGTTAATAATTGCTTTATTATGTAAATGAGAGCCCATTAATAGCTAAGTACATTATTTGAAGAAAATATAACCACATAACGTGTAACTTACTGCCCCATGTGGATACTGCAGTCGCTATTCTGTTATAACAAAATTCGTGTATAATAAACCACACAAAAATTTCTTATCAAGATGTCAGTTGGAAATGCATAGAGGATGGAAATATATAAACATGTAGAGCAGACCTAAGAAGGTCTTAACTTTTGCATAAGGTGGGAAAAATTTAATTACGGAGATGACAGAATAAAAAATACGCCTAAGAATAGGACGCAAGTTGACTGCAATTTTAGGAAGGCTGTTCAATAAATAATGATCACAATCTTTTCTGACAACATACCTTTACTCATCCTCATAATTTTGATATTCCTTCTCAAAATACTCCCCCCTGAATGCGACGCACTTATCCCAGCGTTTCTGTCAGTCTTCAAAGACATACTGGAAACCATTTTGGACAGATCCTCCAAAATCGCCTCCGCAGCCTTCACCAGTGCTTCTGATGATGGATAATGACTCCCACGAAGGCGTTTCTTCTTGTTAGGGAATAGAAAATTCACATGGGGCTAAATCCGGACTATAGGGAGAGTGAGGAATGCACTTCACGTTGATATTTGCAATATATTCAGCAACAACATTGGCATTATGCGGCCGTGCATTATCGTGGTGCAGCATTCAGCCTGCTTCACGGAAATGTGGTCTTTTGCGCCTGATATAAACTTGCACTGTTTTCAGGGCATCCCTGTAGTATTGTCCAGTTACTGATGTGTGTGCAGGTACAACATGTTGATAAACCATTCCATGAATATTGTGACTTTGTGGGTTTATGAAATTAAAAGTCCAATTTCACAGACTCAAAATGACTTTATTTCCACCGAATTACAGTTAGAACACTTGCCGATTACATAGAATTACGTAGCTCACACAATTACAATTCACCAGTTCGTCCGTAACAGTTCCACGCTGCACTCGCAATTACGCACACTCCTCCGATGCACGTACACAGTTTTCCAGTCCGTTCCCTCACTGGGCGCTCCTCACGGCTGCTCGTCAAGAACTGAACTCTTCTCCGGCCCGGCGCGTCCCTTATATAAGGCCAACTGACATATCTAGAAAGTTCCGGGTTAGATGAAATATCCCGATTGTTCCAGACGTCAAAGAGAGTGGAAAGAGGCAGCTACCGACCAGTGACACTTTCCTCACCATCCCCTTCAGTGAACGCCACAAGATAAATGGGTAGGCGTGATCTGAATGCTTCCGCCTGGTCCTACTGCCGGCCGGGTCTATCGGGAGTTCCAACGTGTGGGTGACAATATCAAAGAATTAGATGACCATAACTTTCCCAGCGAAGCAACCACTTTTGCCTTTTTTGGGGGTTGGTGAAGGAGATTTCCACACTGAGAGTACTTTTTTGCTCTCAGGTTCAAAATGATATAGCCAAGTTATATCAGCAGTGATTACGTTTGAGAGAAACTTCGGATCTTCCTTGAACATCAACTTTAACTGCATGCAGACCTGATTGCGAATGTCCTTTTGTTCGGGAATCAACAGTGTAGGGACCCATCGCGCACGAACACGCCTAATGTGTAATGTTTCTGTCATCAACGTGTGGGTGGCACCCAATGAAATGTTCAGTATTGCAGAAAATGATCTTGAGGTAATTCGTCGATCGTCTCTCACAATGGCAGCAGCAGTGTTGATGTTTTCTTCCATAAGAGCAGTAACTAAAGCACCGGGTCCACCTTCCTTTGTAATTCAATGTCTCCCCTCTTTAAACATGTTAAACCACATTCGAGCTGTGCTGTAGGAAAGACCAGACTCTCCATAGGCCACCTGTAACATTGTATAGGCCTCAACTGAAGATTTGTTGAGACGAAAGCAGAATTTCAAAGCCGCATATTGTTCCTCGCGTGTTACCTTCACTGCAGCGGTAGGCGATACGTAACATGTCTAAAC
This sequence comes from Mantis religiosa, assembly GCA_030765055.1. Lineage (NCBI taxonomy): Eukaryota > Metazoa > Arthropoda > Insecta > Mantodea > Mantidae > Mantis > Mantis religiosa. The sequence goes on along the minus strand of CM060947.1, from coordinate 258,961,056 downwards.
TTTCCTAGTTCTCACAGGCGTGGTAGAGATGAAAATTTTATCAACGTTCTATGATTGAGGAAGATCGGTAATGTAAATTAAATTTATATCACCAAGCTAAACAAAAATGTAAGAATTTAATATAAGAAATTCGTAGCAAATCCTGGCAACAGTTTATAAAAACTAATTTGACTAATAATATTTGGGTTGTACAGCATAAAATCAGCATGGATAAAATCAAGCAGCCGGAAGTAATGAACACCTTAATTAAGGAAGTTGGTACGCAAGCGATAAATTCGGAAGATACTTCAAATTTACTTTTGGATATCCTATTACCTGATGATGATGATGTGGAAACCGATAATCTTGGCAACATAATCAGCAGAATTAATCTCAAGGAGATCTATATAAATAACAATGTTATTATACACTTTCATGAAATGGAGGTTAAGTTAATATTACAAAGATTAAAACAGAAGAAGGCATGTGGACCAGATGCTATTCCGAATGAGGTTTTGTCTGCTCTAAGTTAGAATTTAACACCATATTTGACAAATATGTTTAATAATTGTCTATGGATGAGGTCGTTTCTGGAAAACTGGAAAAAGCCAGAGTAATAATTTAAAAAAAAAAGGAAATGATAATGATCCCAGTATACCCAAGTCGTATAGGCCTATCTGTTTATTGAATACCTTTGGAAAAGTCCTTGAGCAATTGATAGATAAAAGAATTATGGAATATAGGTCAATGATTGGGATACATGAGCATCAATTTGGATTTAGGAAGGAGAAGACCACTGAACATGCCATTTATAAAATACTAGACACCCTGTATAGTACTACTAAGAAATATTTAATCATCATATTTATTGATATCTCTGGCGCTTTTGATTATTTATGGTGGCCATTCTTTTTTGAGAAGCTAAGGCGTCAAAATTATCCATCAACCCTGTATAATATTTTATTGGATTATTGTAAAAGTAGAAAAGTGTACGTTCAGGATGTGAATAAGTGTATTTATAAAAATATAACTAGAGGATGTCCTAAAGGCTCAGTTCTTGGTCCGATGTTTTGGGATATAGAAATGGAAACTTTATTGGAACAAGTCCAACAGAACCCAGACGTAAGATGGACCATAACTTATGCCGACAATGTGCCATTTTTGATAGATGTATATTCGAGGTTTCAATTGGAAAAGATAGCCAGAAATTGAGTCCGTATATTTGAACAATGGTGTCTAAAATCCAATTATATATTGCTTCACAAAATTCGGGCTATATGTTATTAAAAGGATTTCTGCAGCTGTAGCTGTTTTTCCGCAAGTTCTGCCTACACATTGTCAGGTAATGATGTGTAGCATTCTCCTGTAACGGTTTTTCATTTATTTAAGATAATCAACTAAAATAACTCCATAACCATCCCTAAAATACAGTCGCCATCACTTTCCCAGCCAAAAAACAGCCTTTCTTGTGGGCAGCCGGTTGCCACTGTGCATTCACTGCTTGGACTGTACTTTTGTTTCGGGCGTATAACGATGTATCTAAGTTTCCTCTACAGCAATTAATCGGCGCCAATGCTTGGTTTTATTGCGCCTAAACTGCGCCAACAAAGCGTTGCAAATATTCATTCTAACACGTTTTTCGTCTAACATGAGCAAACGGGGAAACCAACGCGCGAACAGCTTTCTCATGTCCAAGTGTTGATTTAATGTGTTACAAACACGTTCTTTTGACATGTTCATAGCCTCTGATATCTCTCACACTTTACGTCGGCGGTCGTCTAGGATCATTTGGTGAACTTTGGCGATGTTGTCGTCGGTAGTTGTAGTTTTTGGACGTTCCGAACGTTCACCGTCTCCCAAGCTCTTACGGCCATGTTTAATTTCAGCTGCCCAAAATTTCACTGTGGTAAACAATGGTGCAGAGTCCCCATACACAGAATCCAACTCATCTTTGATTTGCGTAGGTGTATTGCCTTTCAAAAAGAAATATTTAATGACTGCTCGATACTCGATATTGTCCATTTTCATAAAAGCACTCACATCAGCTCACTCAAACGACTGTTGCATAACAACTGAGCCTCCAAAATGGCTGAAACTTTGTTGAGTAACTTTCAACAGATGAACAACGACATTCACTACTTTTATTTACGATGTTGAGGTCGGACACATTTCAGACCACCCTTGCAAAAAATGTGAATTCATCAACATTTTAAAACAAATCCTAGAATGACTTTCTAAAAAATTGTAGTGTAGCCTTGTAGACTGCAATTCATCTAGAACACACGAAGGTAACAAACCTGCTGAAGCAAATGATTTATAGAGACACCTAGAGACAACTGCATGTACTAACACAACATTCTGGAGATGAACTGTTTGCAGGCAGAATACTAAATAAACAGGAGAGGCATTCTACAACCAAGAAACAAGACAAAAGGAACTGTTTTTGGTTTCCGTTATGCACTACACTGCAATAAAGGACGCCAGTACACGACGTAATTTATTCCTGGTTGCCGAGCGTCCTCCTTAAATCATGACATACACAAAAGTATACGTCTACCACGTACGTAGAGGATTACCTTCTCTAGGTTTAAACAGAAATAGTGTTTTGGGTGTCCTTGCTTCTTAGCTTGGCAATGTTTGAGCTACAAACGTCGTTATCAGTGATATACATTATACTACAAACTTTTGTGGGCATTGTGTAACTAATTGGGTGAAATGAGGGGAAAACAATGGAAATGTATCAGCTGTATTCCATTGTTTAATGACAGAGCCAGGCGAAAAACTGTGCCCATGGCAACAGTGAACTGAAAAAAAAGAACAAAAGAAAACGAAACTCCATTCCCTGCCCAATATGTGACTTCTTTTACTTTTACCCAGTGCCATTTCACGCCATGAAGTATTTATAAGAAAGACAAAATGGCAGTAGGTTTATCTATAAACGAGGTCTGAAAAGTGGTCTACCTCAACATGAAGATGGCAGCACTAGTAAGTAAACGCTAGTGCATTTCGTCGTTCATCTGTTGACACTTACTCAGCAAAGTTTCAGCCATTTTGGACGCTCGCCTGTTATATAACAGTCGTTTGAGTGAGTTGACGCGAGTGTTTTTATAAAAATGGACAAAGTCGAGTATCGAGTAGTTATTAAACATTTCTCTTTGAAAGATAATACGCCTACGCAAATAAAATATGAGTTGGAATCTGTGTATGGGGACCCTGCACCATCATTTACCACAGTGGAATATTGGGCAGCTGAATTTAAACGTGACCCTAAGAGCTTGGGAGACGATGAAGGTTCGGTGCGCCCAAAATTTGTAGCTACAGACGAAAACATCACCAATATTCAGAAAATGCTGCTAGACGACCGCCGAATTAAAGTGAGAGAGATACAAGAGGCTATGAATGTATCAAAAGAACGTGTTTTTTATATATTAAAACAACATTTAGACATGAGAAAGCTGTCCGCGCGTTGGGTGCCGCGTTTGCTCACGTTAGACCAAGGACGTGTTTAAATGAACATTTCTAACACAATGTTGGTGCAGTTCAGGCGCAATAAATCCGACTTTTGGCGCCGACTAATTACTGTAGATGAAACTTGGAAACACCATTATACGCCCGAAACAAAAATACGGTCCAAACAGTAGATGACAAAGGGTAAACAGGCTCCACTAAAAAGTAAAATCTTTCTTGCTAGGAAATTCATGGTAACTGTTTATTGGGATCGTCATGGAGTTATTTTAATCAGTTTTCTTTAGAAAGAAAAAAAAAAACATTACAGGAGCATACTACACATCATTACTTGACAAGCTGAAGGCAGATCTTGCGGAAAAACGCCACATTTGCAGAAAAATAAAATCCTACTTCACTAAGGCAAGATACCGTCTCACTCCTCAGCGGTTGCAATGGCGAAAATCCACGAATTACGGTTTGAAATGCTTGACTCGCCATATCTAGCTCCAAGCGGCTTCTCTTTTGTTCCCTTATCCAAAAAATTGTGCTCGGAGGACAGATTTTCGTCAAATGAAGAGGCAATCACCTTCGTGAACAATTATTTTACAGAGAAAAACGCCGAGCACTATTTCGATGGGTTACAGAGATGAGAGAAGTGTGTGGAGTTACTAGGAGACTATGTTGAAAAACGCCGAGTACTATTTGGACGGGTTACAGAGATGAGAGCATCGCTGGGAGAAGTGTGTAGAGTTACAAGGAGACTATGTTGAAAAACGCCGAGTACTAATTGGACGGGTTACGGAGATGGGAGCATCACTGGGAGAAGTGTGTACAGTAACAAGCAGACTATGTTGAATTACGCCGAGTACTATTTGGACGGGTTACAGAGATGGGAGCATCACTGAGAGAAGTGTGTACAGTAACAAGCAGACTATGTTGAAATACGCCGAGTACTATTTGGACGGGTTACAGAGATGGGAATATCGGAGGGAGAAGTGTGTAGAGTTACAAGGAGACTATGTTGAAATACGCCGAGTACTATTTGGACGGGTTACAGAGATGGGAGCATCACTGGGAGAAGTGTGTACAGTAACAAGCAGACTATGTTGAAATACGCCGAGTACTATTTGGACGGGTTACAGAGATGGGAGCATCACTGGGAGAAGTGTGTACAGTAACAAGCAATGTTGAAATACGCCGAGTACTATTTGGACGGGTTACAGAGATGGGAGCATCACTGGGAGAAGTGTGTACAGTAACAAGCAGACTATGTTGAAATACGCCGAGTACTATTTGGACGGGTTACAGAGATGGGAGCATCACTGAGAGAAGTGTGTACAGTAACAAGCAGACTATGTTGAAATACGCCGAGTACTATTTGGACGGGTGACAGAGATGGGAATATCGGAGGGAGAAGTGTGTAGAGTTACAAGGAGACTATGTTGAAATTCGCCGAGTACTTGTTGGACGGGTTACAGAGATGGGAGCATCACTGGGAGAAGTGTGTACAGTAACAAGCAGACTATGTTGAAATACGCCGAGTACTATTTGGACGGGTTACAGAGATGGGAGCATCACTGGGAGAAGTGTGTACAGTAACAAGCAATGTTGAAATACGCCGAGTACTATTTGGGCGGGTTACAGAGATGGGAGCATCACTGCGAGAAGTGTGTACAGTAACAAGCAGACTATGTTGAAATACGCCGAGTACTATTTGTACGGGTTACAGAGATGGAAGCATCACTGAGAGAAGTGTGTATAGTTACAAGGAGACTATGTTGAAATACGCCGAGTACTATTTGGACGGGTTACAGAGATGGGAGCATCGCTGGGAGAAGTGCGTAGAGTTACAAGGAGACTATGCTGAAAATCGCCGAGTACTATTTGGACGGTTTACAGAGATGAGAGCATCGCTGGGAGAAGTGTGTACAGTTACAAGGAGACTTTGTACTAAAACACCAGAAGAAATATTTAGTATCTTTTTCAGGACGGAAGCTGTTCGGAGTACCCTCGTAAAATATATTTAAGAAAGAAATTTCTGTGATGCCATTTTTTCAGATGAAAATTTAAATACTCAGTTTGGTATTTAACCGACCCCCTTTCTTCAGTTACTCTATTATTAAAATGCTAAGAGGTCGCTTTAAAACTGTTTTAACAAATAAATCTTAACATTAATATTTCTAATGGAGCATGCACGTAATTGAGGTAATATAAATTAATCAAAGTGCTCTTAGCAAATACAGAAATTCCGAAACTCGTTCCTTTTTAATAGTTCATTAAACAAATACACAAATAAATACAAATCGTAACGCTGGTGTGCGCTACGAAGCAGTTCAGTACAATTTAAACCACCTTGGAACAAACGAGCATCGCCTTTAGTCGCAGGTAGAGCGAAACAAACGCCGGCCGCGTCATAACAACACGCTCGATTTCTCGGCAGGAATACGTCAAGTGTTTTTATGTACTATCATGGAGAATGTCGCAGACGGAAAGTAACGCGGCTGCAGCGCAGTAAAGTAGTGCGTTTTATTGCACGCAAGTATGTGGCCCGCGCTGGGCCAACGAAATATTAAAACATTCTTGAAATTACTCTGTTGCCTTCACAAATTGGCTAAACGGCGTTTATTCATTCACTTTCTCCGCCATTTGGTTTCATGGAACTAATGTTCGCCTCTGTATAGTTGACGTTTTAAAATATTGTAATGATTTAATTGTGAAATTATTATAAAATATGTAGCGATAATTCCGCATTCCCATTAGTCCATAAATTATTAGATGTTATTAATTCAAGAATTATTTACTATTACGTAAACAGTTAACTGAATAGCAAATATCTATGATTTTATAATAGTATTTATAAGAAGGTATCCTATGTTAAAGAATACATAAAACCATGTAGACCATAAAATATATAGACTTAGCTTATCTGCGATGTCTGCTAGGTTTAGGGGCAGGTAACGGGACAGCTTACGCTATGGCTATAATCTTCGCAAAAGTTAAAGGCATATTTAGGTAGGCCGTACTGTAGACTCCAGCAAATTCTAACTTTGCGCCGCCTAGCAGCGCTGCCGCATGTCCTACTTGCATCTCATACGACTAAACTGAGGACATTATATTAATTAATTTCACTCGGATAAATATTTAAAAAATGACACATGCCAAGCTTACAGTAAGTAAGAATTTTACTTTCTGATCATAACTATAAAAATTCTGTCCCTACGTTACTTATAACACGAGTGTTGCACGCTTTATCTTTCACAAGGATATAATTTACGGATAAAAATAGGTGAAAATTACAAATGTCGGTCTTATAACAGGAAAAAATTTTACTTGCTGAACATCACCGTACAAAACTCCTGTCTCTACCATACTTAGAACACAAGCGATAGGCTTTTTATGTTCACGTGTTTATGGTCACCCAACTTCCATCCATTAAACACAGATAAGCTTGAAAAACAACACCATTCTTTCCTGATAACATTTGTCTCAAGTATAAATAAATAAAACACCTGCTATTAACACAGAAGTCACGCAGTTTTAAACAGAGTTAATTTTCAGTTAGTTTTCATAGTAGATGTTTAGTTTTTTTTTTAAGTGAATGATATTTTTTGTTTCACCAGACTTTCATCTTTCAGGATAAGAAAAAATCTTAGAGCTACCGGACATTAATATTTCAGGGTAAGGGGAAAAAAAATCCAACGTAAAGTCATATCGGACGACGAATGAAATGATTTTCAAATAAGTACAGGGTACATAGAGCTTGGAGTTACCAGACATTCATATTTCAGTATAAGAGAAAACCTCCAACGTTAAGTCATATCGGACGATGAATGAAATGATGTTCAAATAAGTACAGGGTACATAGAGCTTAGAGTTACCAGACATTCATCTTTCAGTATAAGAGAAAACCTCCAACGTTAAGTCATATCGGACGATGAATGAAATGTAGTTCAAATAAGTACAGGGTACATAGAGCTTAGAGTTACCGACATTCATCCTTCAGAATAAGAGAAAACCTCCAACGTTAAGTCATATCGGACGATGAATGAAATGATGTTCAAATGAGTACAGGGTACATAGAGCTTAGGGTTACCAGACATTCATCTTTCAGGATAACGGAAAACCTTCAACGTTAACTCATATCGGACGTTGAATGAAATTATGTTCAAATGAGTACAGAGTGCATAGAGCTTAGAGTTACCAGACATTCGTCTTTCAGGTAAAGGTAAAACCTCCAACGTTAAGTCATGTCGGATGATGAATGAAATGATGTTCAAACGAGCACAGTGTACATTGAGCTAAACGTTAAAAGACATTCATCCTTCAGCATAGGGGAAAACCTCCAACGTTTAAGTCATATCGGACGATGAATGAAATGATCAAATGAGTACAGGATACATAGAGCTCAGAGTTACCAGACATTCATCTTTCAACATAAGGGAAGACCTCCAACGTTAAGTCTTATCGGACGATGAATGAAATGATGCTGAAATGAGCACAGGGTACATAGAGAGCTTAACGTTAACAGACCTTCATTTTTCAAGATAAGTTAAAACTCCGGGAAAAATCCCATCATCCTGACTGAATTGCAACTCGGGATCTCTTGATACGCTACCAGCAGGCCACAGAGGGCGGCATACCTGATAGTGGCAACTCCATATCAACAGATCTACTAGCACGTAGAGTAAGTGCTACGCAACAAAGCTCTGGCTCAGAGATAATGTTCATCATCAAAAGTAATGATTATAACAATGCTTTACTACACAGCCTTCTGTTTTTATTTTGTTACAAGCTTACTGCTATTTAGATTTCATTCTCACCTTTCCGCTTTAAACTCGCTGACCTTTTACAGCAGCGTTCTGTTTCATTTTAAATCCCATCATTCTCAATTAGCACTTATTACTTTCCCGTTTTTATTGCATAAAAATATTCGAGTGCGTTCTTTGCTGCTTCATTTTGCTGTATCCAAATATACATTACCTCGAATCACATAAATGGAAGTTTAATTTAATCTTAATGAGTGACAACATTTGTTTATTTTGTCCCCATGTTTATTTGTGTGTACAAACTTTCCCTGTCGTACATTTGCGCCACGTAAAGGAACCTCAAAGTGGCCTATGAGCAAAATTAAGCGGCCTTTAAGGCCAAATACAGAATGTGAAGCTAAAAAGTTGGAAATTATTGCGTCTAAACTGCGTTAACAGAGCGTTGGAAATGTTCATTGGAATGTACTTTTAATCTAACGTGCTCAAACGCGGCACCCAACGCGCGGACAGCCTTCTCATGTGTAAGTGTTGTTTTAATATATGACAAAAAGGTTCTTATGACATGTTCATAGCCTCTGCTGTCGCTATCACTTTAATTTGGCGGCCGTCTTGCACTGTTTGGTGAACCTTGGCGATCTTTTCGTCGGTAGATGCAGTTCTTTTACGTCCTGGGCGGTCATCGTCTCCGAAGCTCTTACGGCCACGTTTAAATTCAGCTGTCCAAAATGTCACTGTGGTCCCCATACACAGAATCCAGCTCATCTTTGATTTGCGTAGGCGTATTGACTTTCAAAGACAAATAATTAATGGCAATTTGGTACTGTATTTTGTCCATTTTGATAACGAAACTTACATCAACTCACTCAAATGACTGTTCTGCAACAATTGAGCCTCCAAAATGGCTGAAGCTTTAATGTGTTTCTGTTAGCAGATGAACAACGAAATTCGCTAGCTTTTATTTACAAGTGCTGCCATCTTGATGTTGAGGTCGGAAACTTTTTAAAGCTCCCTTGTTAAATACTTTAGTATTTGGTGGTCTCAGTTGAACTAAAGTAAATGAGCATCTTTAATGAATATCAGTGAAAGTAAATTGAAATTTGAGTCGAAAATAATATGACTGTAAAACATCGGTTAATTATTACAGGTAGAGGCAGAGGTAACCATTTCTCTATTCGAGCATCGGTGATCATAAATACCAACTGTAATAACATGCGACAAAAGAAAGAGCGATTTGTTGCACAGTCTGAAAAAACACTTCTCCGTGAATTTATGGCGACTGATATTTCAGAATCGGATTGCAAAACAAACCTCATTAACGATGGGTTTCCATAAGCGGAAAAACAAACACGAATCTCGCATGAATCATGTGTCTTTATTTTGGTAGCCTAAGCCGCGCATTTCCAACTTTTCGATAGCCATTTGTCAGAATTATTCAATGTTGGAGCAGCGAACGCACGACTGTTCGGTTTTGCATTAAATCTCGACGTTAACAGATGAGAAGCTATCTTTTTTTTTACAAGCTTTTATTGATACAGTTGAGCAGTTGCCCGTTATCACCGATAGAAGCGCTGCTTGGTTTGTGGTTCCACAAACATAATCAGTTGCGAGTGTAGAAAGGAATTGTACAGCTACGTACAAAAAGTTCTGGCTTTAGTAGCGACTTTTCCTTCTTGATTTAGTTAGATTCATAACTCAATTTGAGAATATCTGAAGCCTCAGGGATATTTATTTAAGGGGAGTCATAAAGTCCTATGTTAATGGAATAATAATAGAAAGAGTAATAACATTTTGGTATAGCTTTCTGGCCAAAGAAGGAGAAATTATGAAATTATGCATGAGACATCAAAAACGATTAGAAAACTCAAATAGGTGGTGGGTAGAGATAGAAGGAATTATGGAAAAAATAGGAATGGGAGATATATGGAGATTAGAGGAAAGGAATACATGTGATGTGGGTAAATTAGTAAAATGCAGAATATAAGATATAAAAAGACAGGAAATATGGGGAATTCTAGAAAATATGAAATCATTACAATTTTCCAAACAAATAAAAATATATTGGGGACGAAAAGCTACGTAAATTACTGCAATAGGCAAGAGTGAGAAGGGTTAGCTTCGATGAGAACAGGAATAATACTTCTAAGAAGCATAAGAGGTAGGGAAAAGGGAACTTGTGAATTGTGTGGGGGGAAAAGAAAGCATAGAACACTGTGTAACAGAATGCGAGGAGGCTGCAATATGGAGAAAAAAGGTTTGGGAAGAAAACTGGGAGAAAGTAGAGAAGAGGATAGTAGCTAAAAATGTTAACGGGCAGGGAAGAAAAGAAGGTAAGAAGTATTGGTGAGTTCTTGGAGAAAGTAAAAGAAAAATGGGCGAGAAATGTAAAAAATGTAAGGAAGGATGAGGAGGGGGAAGAAAGGGACTAAGAAGGCAAGGAGGTATGGAGGCTAAGAGCTACCTGGCAGAGCAGAAGACCAGGATGTCATGTAAGACAAAGAAGCAACAAGGTAACGACAAATAAATGTTAAGAATATAGGAAAGAAGATGAGGGGGAAGAAAGGGACTAATTAAGTAACAAGGAGACATGAAGGTTAAGAGCTACCTGGCACAACAGAAGACCGGTGTGTCATGTAAGACAAGGTAGGAACAAGGTAACGACAAATAAATGTAAAGAATATAAGAAAGGAAGATGAGGGGGAAGAAAGGGACTAATTAAGTAACAAGGAGGCATGGAGGTTAAGAGCTACCTGACAGAGCAGAAGACCAGGGTGTCGTGTCAGCCAAGGTAGCAACAAGGTAAGGACAAATAAATGTAAAGAATATAAGAAAAGAAGATGAGGGGGAAGAAAGGGACTAATTAAGTAACAAGGAGACATAGAAGTGAAGAGCTACCTGGCACAGAAGAAGACCAGGGTGTCATGTAAGCCAAGGTGGCAACGAGGTGACGACAAATAAATGCAGCCACAAGTTGTAAATTGTAAAATTTTGGAATATAGAAAAACAAATATATCATCATATCACACTAATGTTAAAATGGCAATATTAATGCACCGTTTTCTCAGATCTATTGGGTGTAGAAATCCAAATTTTTACAGTGTATATATTGCTCCTTTATAGATATACTGATACTCATTCTTATAAGAATCTAAAGTAGTGCCTATTGTGAGTAGTGCTTGGAAAAATAAACAACAACAACTTGAGTGTTGCTTCCAACTTAGTGGGGTTGTGTTGTTACTGTGATATTTATTTTTACTTTTTTTACTTGTTGCTAAATTATTGAACTAACAATTTTTGCACTGTAAGCTCCAACTTTATAGTCAATTAGTGTTACCTTTTTAAAATAGTCTACTGTGATCTCTTGTTCAGCTATGTAGAATTTTTAAACTAAAAATTTGTATGAACCACCTAATGGACGTGAAAACAAATAATTGAAATTTTAATCTTAGATTCCAGAAGGTGGCATGATTTTTCATAGTCTTTCAAAGTATACATTGTCAGTGAATTTCAGACACAACACAGTTTTTCAATGAATTTGCATATCTTGAATTGAGAAGAAAACAATCATTTAAAAAACCAGAACAAAAAGAAGATAACAAAAAGAAAGTGCATTTGTGAGCAATGCTATGTAAAGTTGTTTTAAGAACAATGTAACCATGGAGCTTCCAGGAAGCGAGGGAGATTTTTTGTAGTCTTTCGTCCTCCAACTTTGTCATATCGGGCGATGAATGGAATGGGTGAAATGATGCTAAAATGAGCCCAGGGGCCATAGAGCTTAGAGTTACCGGACATTCGTTTTTTCAGAATAAGGGAAACCCCCTGGAAAACCTTATCCAGGTAACTCACACTGAGTGAGATTCAAACTGGGGACCTCTTCACGTGAGGCAGACTCGCTACCACCATGCTACTGAGGCGGGCAAAGAAGCGAGGGAGAGATGTCACAAGTGACTGTTTTAATTACTAAAAATAATAGTTTAACTGACTTCAGTAGTACGTGTGACGTCCCAACTCCATCATCTGTTGGATAATAAATTTGTATAAGCGGGTTTCTCGCCCTCTCTTTGACCAACCTCTTTGTCCGCAGCTTCTTGAGGCAAGTAAATGGTCGCTGTGGCAATCTATGTATTATGCTTGATTGTAGTAAATATCTTTAATAAGTGATCTGTAGTTCTTTTGTAACCTTAGAGAAAACCCCGCTCTCTCACAAGCATGCATTTCCTCCTCAGCGTGTCTGCCTCACGTTCAAGAGTTCCCGAGTTCGAATCTCGGTCAGGGTGAGTTACCTGGATAGGTATTTTCCGGGGTTTTTCCTTATCCTTAAAGACGAATGTCGAGTAGCTCTATGCTCCATGAACCCTGTACACATTAGAGCATCATTTCACCCATCTCATTCACCATCCGATATGACTTAACAGTGGAGGACTGGAGGATGTAAAATTAAAAAAAAAAAAAAAAAAAAAAAAAAAAAAAACGTCCTAATGAGAGCAGTTCCCCCCGTGTACGATCCGGCCATGTACTTTTTTATCCTCTAACATCCATGGTCAGGTCGTCACAATATGTTATAATTTTTAACTGCAGTTCTCATTTTTCCGTTAGAAACTGAAGTTTGTATTATTTCTTTATTTAAATAATCCATTTGAGGAAATGGACTATCTGAGGAACCACATCATTATGAAATTTAGATTGTCATAAAATTTGTATGGCGATATTACTAATGGTTTATGAGAAAACGGTGCCTTTATATTGAAAAATGTAATTTTTGAAAATGGGTGTTGAAGTAAATCTAAAATAGATGGACATAAATTTTTTAACTGAAAGCCTCTTATTTGCCAAGATCCATCAAAAGATATAGCTAAGTCAGTATTACTATCATTTGCTAATATACGAGGGCTATCCAGAAAGTAGATTACGTTTTGGAATAAAAAGTAAACAAAGTATAGGAAACAAATTTTATTATATACAGATGAAAGCCACACTCAAATACTACTTTTCGACATAGTCACCATTCAAATTAAGGCATTTATCGTAGCGATGTACGAGCTTGGAAATTCCTTCGTCGAAAAATTCGGCCGCCTGCGCCTTCAACCACTTCGTTACCTCTTCTTGCAGCTGTGCGTCGTCATCAAAACGCTGCATAGCCAGCCACTTCTTCATTGCTGGGAATAGGTGGAAGTCGCTCGGTGCCAGGTCGGGACTGTACGGCGGATGAGGAAACAACTCCCACTTAAAAGATTCAAGAACTTCACGAGTGACATTTGCCGTGTGGGGCCGGGCGTTGTCGTGAAACAGCAAGATCTTAGAGCACAACATTCCTCTGCGCTTGTTTTGAATGGCTCTTCTGAGTTTTTGGAGAGTTTGGCAATACCTTTGAGAGTTTATTGTAGTGCCTCTTTCCAGGAAGTCCACCAAAATCACACCTTTTCTGTCCCAAAAAACAGTCGCCATCATCTTCCTTGCCGACATTGTTTGCATGCATTTCTTGGGTTTTTGGGGAGAACTTGTGTGCCCCCACTGCATTGATTGCAATTTCGTTTCACAGTTCACGTGTTTCACCCATGTTTCGTCACCAGTAACGATGCGATCGAGTAAAGAGTCACCATCCTTATGGTAAACGTCCAAAAAGTTCAACGCTGCATCCATTCGCTGATTTTTGTGGTCCTCTGTCAAGATTTTTGGAATCCATCTTGCACAAAACTTGTGGTAACCAAGCTTTTCGCTGATGATTTCGTGCAACAAACTTCGCGAAATTTGTGGAAAACTCAAAGAAAGTTCCGTTATTGTGAACCTTCGATTTTCACGGACTTTAGCATCGACTTTTTCGACAAGTTCGGTAGTCACTATGCTGGGTCTCCCACTTCGATCTTCGTCGTGAACATTGGTTCGGCCATTTTTAAATCTGATGACCCACTGACGCACTCCACCTTCAGTGATAATGTTGTCCCCATACACTTCACAAAGCTGTCGATAGATTTCTATCGGTTTACAGTTTTTTGCAGTCAGAAACCTTATTACTGCACGCACCTCGCAGCTCGCGGGATTTTCAATTAACGCAGACATTTCAAACCGTCACAGTATCTGAACGGAGCACAGCACGAACCTCTCACTAGCACGGCTAGATGCCGACTGAGCTGCGCAACGCTCTGACCCCCGCCCCTAGCGGAGACAGACGAAAACGTAATCTACTTTCTGGATAGCCGTCGTATATTCACTTATAGGAGCCTTCTTTGAATCTTCACTTGTTCCCACTACCGATGTGTAGCGAGTAATGTTACTTGGTGGGTTGGCGAGATTTTACACTCCACAAAGTATGCTGCGAGTTAAAGGTCCCTTTCTCATATATCTAAGTCCATAAACTAACCTCAAATTATTTTCAGTAAGCTTATTTTCTATAAGCTCAAATTATCCTCATGCGTCTACTGTTGCAGCAAAGGATAGCAGAATAAGCATAATTTTGAAAATATGTCACAACAGGAAGCCAAATTGCACCATACCATTTGAAATTTTTTCCTCATGGCCACCCAAATTTGGGCTTAATACACTCGGACATTATATCACCACTCTATCTGAATCGTCCGATATGACTTAGCGTTAGAGGACGTAAAATAAAATAAAAAAATAAAAAAAAAGACCTCTCTTTGAAATCCTTTTCCAAATGGAGACCAACGAGGAGCAGAAAGCAGCATTTCATTTTGAAATTCTTTTCCAGTTCGTATTTTATCCCCAGGACATAAAATGAGAGTGTAGCTACCTAGACGTTATCTAGACAAATAGATTAAAAAAGTGACTACCATTGAAGTGTTTAATGCTCGCTTTTACTGTACGCGGAATCGCAGGCTGTGACAGCGATGAAACATGAAATAAAGATGGGGCACCGGTGGAATGAAATGGAGGAAGCCGGGGATCCCATGGTAAACCCATAAAAGTCTCACTTTGCGCCAGATCAAAACAGGGCCGCCTTGCTGAGAATCCAACGGTCTAGCCGTTCAGCCACAGCGCGGCAGATGTTATTATATTCTCTTCTAACTACAATAAGATCATCTTTATATTGAAGTGGATAGAGCAATAAGTATTTGTACAAGAGTAGAGAAAGTCATGTATATAAAACATTTGACTATCCTTTAAAGTCTGCTGTATTCCCTTGTAACTACAATAAGATAATGTTTATCTTGAAGTAGATAGCGCAATAAGTGTTTGTACAAGAGTAGAGAAAGTCATGTATATAAAACATTTGACTATCCTTTAAAGTCTGCTGTATTCCCTTGTAACTACAATAAGATAATGTTTATCTTGAAGTAGATAGCGCAATAAGTGTTTGTACAAGAGTAGAGAAAGTCATGTATATAAAACATTTGACTATCCTTTAAAGTCTGCTGTATTCCCTTGTAACCACAATAAGATAATGTTTATCTTGAAGGAGATAGCGCAATAAGTGTTTGTACAAGAGTGGGGGAGCTTATGTTACTATCTTCTGAGTAATGGTTTCCAGACATACGTACACGCTGACATTTTTATAAAAATGAATGACTTGCTTCAAGGGAATGTATATATATATATATATTCCTGACATATGAAATGTTATGTATAATGCAATCCTTCCCCTGGGTATGAGAGAGAATAAAATGTTTTGACTGGACAGAAGCTACAGGTCTGTTTACGTTGTGTATACCGAGCCCTAAGGTTACTGTTACAACAACCCGTTACGTTTATCTGCGTTATATTTTCTCAGCATCAACCATCCATCATCTTGAAAATCTTAAAAGAGGGAGCTTGGCAGCGAAAATAAAATAAACAAAAGAAAACACTTCGTGTAGCATTTACGCCTTGAAGGCTTGTAAGACACTAAATTCATTTGCACCTTCACTTTCTCCTCTCAGAGGGAATTAAAAATAAAAAACAGGGGCTTGACCCTTTTGTGGGCTTCAGATACGCAATTTAGAGGCGGCGGAGTTAAGTTACCAAATTAATTTTATTTGAAGCGCCTGAAGCTCTCACTGGCAGAGTAACAATTTTTTGTCTCTACCTTGTTCGCTCCCTTTCCGTGTTGTAAATCCACCACGTACTTCCTTAAAACGGCGAAGTGCCTAGCCACTGATTAACATAAACAAATCAATGTGTTTACTTACTCCCAAAATAGGCAAGTTAATGTACTGTATGCACTTGTCTTTCTCTAATATTGCACAAATTATTCTTACACTTCTTCCTGTATCGAATTAAATATAATATTTATCTAATTGTAGTTACAAGGGAATACAGTAGACTTTAAGTGATAGTCAAATGTTTTATATACATGACTTTCTCTACCCTTGTACAAACGCTTATTGCTCTATCTACTCCAAGATAAACATTATCTTATTGTAGTTACAAGGGAATACAGTAGACTTTAAGTGATAGTCAAATGTTTTATATACATGACTTTCTCTACTCTTGTACAAACGCTTATTGCTCTATCTACTCCAAGATAAACATTATCTTATTGTAGTTACAAGGGAATACAGTAGACTTTAAGTGATAGTCAAATGTTTTATATACATGACTTTCTCTACTCTTGTACAAACACTTATTGCTCTATCTACTTCAAGATAAACATTATCTTATTGTAGTTACAATGGAATACAGTAGTCTTTAAGTGATAGTCAAATGTTTTATATACATAACTTTCTCTACTCTTGTACAAACACTTATTGCTCTATCTACTTCAAGATAAACATTATCTTATTGTAGTTACAAGGGAATACAGTAGACTTTAAGTGATAGTCAAATGTTTTATATACATGACTTTCTCTACTCTTGTACAAACGCTTATTGCTCTATCTACTCCAAGATAAACATTATCTTATTGTAGTTACAAGAGAATACAGTAGACTTTAAGTGATAGTCAAATGTTTTATATACCTGATATTCTCTACTCTTGTACAAAGACTTATTGCTCTATCTACTCCAAGATAAACATTATCTTATAGTAGTTACAAGAGAATACAGTAGACTTTAAGTGACAGTCAAATGTTTTATAAGTGGTTGTCTAGGTAATATTCTTGTATGTTTAATAGCTAAAAAGTGATGATTGACTGGTATCCATAGTTACAGGTCAATTGATTCTGCAGTTTTTGAAGAACAGCATTTTAAATAAAATCAGGTGTAGGTTTTTCACGAAAATAAAGGATTTGGAAAAACGAGCAGTGATTAAATACTTCCATTTGAAGGTCTTAACGCCTAAAGAAATCAAGAGGAAATAGACATTACATTGTATTGCTCTGTCCCTTCATATACAATGATTAAAAGGTGGGTTGTAGAGTTTAAAATGGGACTGACGAGTAGTGATGAGCCTCGCTAAGGACGTCCTGTGGAAGTCACAACTACAGAGATCACTGAAAGACTCTGTCTCTTCATATACAATGATTAAATGGTGGGTTGTAGAGTTTAAAATGGGACGTACGAGTACTAGTGATGAGCCTCGCTCTGGATGTCCTGTGTAAGTCACAACTACAGAGATCATTGAAAGACTCTGTCACTTCATATACAATAATTAAAAGGTTGGTTGTAGAGTTTAAAATGGGACGTACGAGTACTAGTTATGAGCCTCTCTCTGGACGTCCTGTGGAACTCACAACTACAGAGATCATTGAAAGACTCTGTCCCTTCATATACAATAATTAAAAGGTAAGTTGTAGAGTTTTAAATGGGACGTACTAGTACTAGTGATAACCCTCGCTCTGGACGTCCTGTGGAAGTCACAACTACAGAGATCATTGAAAGACTCTGTCCCTTCATATACAATGATTAAAAGGTTGGTTGTATAGTTTAAAATGGCACGTACGAGTACTAGTTACGAGCCTCTCTCTGGACGTCCTGTGGAACTCACAACTACAGAGATCATTGAAAGACTCTGTCCCTTCATATACAATAATTAAAAGGTGACTGTAGAGTTTAAAATGGGACGTACGAGGACTAGTGGTGAGCCTCGCTCTGGACGTCATATGGAAGTCATAACTACAGAGATCATTGAAAGACTCTGTCCTTTCATATACAATAATTAAAAGGTGGGTTGTAGAGTTTAAAATGGGACGTACGAGTACTAGTGATGAGCCTCGCTCTGGACATCTTGTGGAAGTCACAACTACAGAGATCATTGAAAAAGTACATTGTATAGTAGTGGAAGACCGGAGGTTAAAACAGTTTTGAGATAGCAGAGGCTGTAAGCATATGGAAAGAACGTAGAAGTAATTTTAAGCAACGTTTTTGGTTTTTAACAAGGTTTGTGCAAGATGATTGACTTGTTTGTTGACAAGTTAACAAAAGGTGCAAAGAAAAACTGTTTCAGTTAAGAAATTGGATGTCTACCGTAAAACTCCCAGTGAATTTTTGAGGCGGCTTATTACCATGGATCAAACTTCTATACATCACTACACTCCATAAAGTACATCACAGTCAAAGCAGTGGATGACGCCAGGTGGACCAGATCCAAAAATTGTCAGCTAACAAGTTTATAGCAAGTGTTTTCGGGAATGCACAGGGGCTTACTTTTATTGATCACTTGGAAAAGGGTAATCGTATAGTGATGACTGCTATGCAAGTTCTGCAAAGTTTGAATGATAACGTTAAAAGAAAACGACCTCATTTGTTAAAGAATAAACTTTGTTTCTTCACGACAATGCACCGGCCCATCGTTTAATCATTGTAATGCGAAAAATTTGTGAATTGCTTGACCATTCACCGTATTCCTCTAATCTAGCACCCAGTGAGTTCCACCTGAACCCGAACATCAAAGAGTCTGTAGGACGAATATTTCACAGCAATGAGGAGGTCACAGTTGGAGTAAAAAACTATTTTGAGGACCATGACAAATCGCCCTACATAGATGTTTTAATTAAATTAAAACACCGATATGACAAATGCATTAGCATTTCTGGAGATTATGTTGAGAAATGAGGAACGAAATATTTCTTCTTATTGTGAGGCACGGAACTGTTAAGGCGACTCTCGTATTTCACCAGCTGTAAACAAAACTACATACCAAGTTCTTCAATCACCGTTCTACCTATAAGCATATACAGGGTGTTCATTTTTATTTGTAATTTTACCGCACAAAGTTTGACGTCATAAATAACATCGCTGATGGACCAAGGTTATATAAGATTCTCCTAGCGGCTTGTGATCGTATTTGATGTGCTCGCAGCAGCTTTGAGGTCTCCCTCTACCGGCAAGTAGAGGTATATTATTTGAGAAGTGGGTCTGCCCGCGTAATATAAAGTTGCGTAATTTCGTCTGGTGCGTAGATACTTTCTAAAATACTATATACTGCGATGTGCTGCAAAGCTAATTATGCAGCCATAAAAGTATATCATGAAGAATATACGAAATGATAAGTCACTGTACACTTATTTTCACAATGAACTTATGTTTTTCTATTATAGTAAACATATATGCAGATTGTAAACTTTTCACATAAGATAGAAACATTTCAATTTGATCTCAATTCTTTTCTATCGCCCACAGTTTGCCCACAATGTAAGTCATTAGAAACCAGAAAATTAGCAGAACATGTTCTAGGAATGAAAAATAAATAAGTGTTGCAATATGTACAAAGCTTTTATCCAAGTCTAAACAAGAAAATATTTCTAGTACATAGTCTTGTGAGTCCATTTTCTTATATTTCCTTTCTCTCGTCCCCCTAAACACTGTCTGTATTGCGAGAAGCTATGCTTGAGGCCTTTCTGTCATAACATTATTTATTGCTTCTAGATTGGGACCAGTCACTTTATAGCGTCCAGTGTCTCTCTTTTTGCGAGTAACTAATCCTGTATCTTGGAAATGTTTGATGTATCTATTGGTTTTAAAAGACATAAGGACACCTACATTAATAGACATTTTAATTAAGCGTGAGAATGACAGACAGTTTAAATCGTATACTGATAAAACGTAAGACGTTTATGTTACAAACAAAGGAATGTAAACCTGACGTTACTTGGACACTTTTGACAACAGTACGCTCCGAGGGACTTGTCTGAATGCCAGATAGCGTTGTATAAACTCCTCTATGCAGCGATTTAAATTATATTTATATGTCGCAACAATTTTAATGCCGGTACGAAAGTAGCATTCAACCTTGAAGAAGGGGTAGTCATCGTTCATATCCAGGGGAAGCTGATTGTATTAGAAACCAGCGCAGCCTCAGTCAGAGCGCTGTAATTTGCTTACTACTACGCAAAATTGCAGCTTATTTTCCGTAGAGGGCGCCATGACTTCAAGATAGACTCAGCAGTCAACTATGACGTCATTCTTGCTCCATCGGAGGGCGGTAAGCAACCAATGAACATTAACACCGTGTATTATATTTAAATATTCGTGTACACTTTTTCTATAAAATCATAAAGTAGTTTGAGATAATTTTAAAAGAGTATATTATATGGAAGGATAGATTCAGACTGAAAAATTTAATGCCATAGGCGGGATTTGAACCACGGATATTCTGGTCTCCGTCCAGCCGCTCTAACCCTTGAACTACTATGGCCAACGTGCCGATATGACATTAAATTCTCCAACTGACCTATGTTTTTCCTGGTAAACCACTAGGAGTTCTCATAAACACATGAGATTTACAACAAGTAAGTACTTTAAGGCCTGGGCTTTATAGTTCGGACCACTATTAGGTACAACTGACTCGTGTTTTCCCGGTAAACCACTAGAAGTTCTCATAAACACATGAGACAACTACCTTAATGACGATTTACTATGCTGTAAGTACTTTAAGGCCCGGGCTTTATAGTTCGGACCACTATTAGGTACAACTGACTCGTGTTTCTCCCGGTAAAGTACTAGTTCTCATTAACACATGAGACAACTACCTTAATGACGACTTACTATGCTGTAAGTACTTTAAGGCCCGGGCTTTATAGTTCGAACCACTATTAGGTAACACTGACTCGTGTTTTTCCCGGTAAACCACTAGGAGTTCTCATAAACACATGAGATAACTACCTTAATGACGATTTACTATGCTGTAAGTACTTTAAGGTCCGGGCTTTATAGTTCGGACCACTATTAGGTACAACTGACTCGTGTTATTCCTGGTAAACCACTAGGAGTTCTCATAAACACATGAGACAACTACCTTAATGACGACTTACTATGCTGTAAGTACTTTAAGGCCCGGGCTTTATAGTTCGGACCACTATTAAGTACAACTGGCTCGTGTTTTTCCCGGTAAACCACTAGGAGTTCTCATAAACACATGAGACAACTACCTTAATGACGACTTACTATGCTGTAAGTACTTTAAGGCCCAGGCTTTATAGTTCGGACCACTATTAGGTACAACTGACTCGTGTTTCTCCCGGTAAAGTACTAGTTCTCATTAACACATGAGACAACTACCTTAATGACGACTTACTATGCTGAAAGTACTTTAAGGCCCGGGCTTTATAGTTCGAACCACTATTAGGTAACACTGACTCGTGTTTTTCCCGGTAAACCACTAGGAGTTCTCATAAACACATGAGATAACTACCTTAATGACGATTTACTATGCTGTAAGTACTTTAAGGTCCGGGCTTTATAGTTCGGACCACTATTAGGTACAACTGACTCGTGTTTTCCCGGTAAACCTCTAGGAGTTCTCATAAACACATGAGACAACTACCTTAATGACTACTTACTATGCTGTAAGTACTTTAAGGCCAGAGCTTTATAGTTCGGACCTTATTAGGTACAACTGACTCGTGTTTTTCCCGGTAAACCACTAGGAGTTCTCATAAACACATGAGACAACTACCTTAATGGCGACTTACTATGCTGTAAGTACTTTAAGGCCCGGGCTTTATAGTCCGGACCACTATTAGGTACAAATGACTCGTGTTTTTCCCGGTAAACCACTAGGAGTTCTCATAAACACACGAGACAACTACCTTAATGACGACTTACTATGCTGTAAGTACTAAAGGCCCGGGCTTTATAGTTCGGACCACTATTATGTACAACTGACTCGTGTTTTTCCCGGTAAACCACTAGGAGTTCTCATAAACACATGAGACAACTGCCTTAATGACGACTTACTATGCCGTAAGTAATTTAGGCTCGGGCTTTATAGTTCGGATCACTATTAGGTACAACTGACTCGTGTTTTCCCGGTAAACCACTAGAAGTTCTCATAAACACATGAGACAACTGCCTTAATGACGACTTACTATGCTGTAAGTACTTTAAGGCCCGGGCTTTATAGTTCGGACCACTATTAGGTACAACTGACTCGTGTTTTCCCGGTAAACCACTAGGAGTTCTCATAAACACATGAGACAACTGCCTTAATGACGGTTTACTATGCTGTAAGTACTTTAAGGCCCAGGCTTTATAGTTCGGACCACTATTAGGTACAACTGACTCGTGTTTTCCCGGTAAACCTCTAGGAGTTCTCATAAACACATGAGACAACTACCTTAATGACGACTTACTATGCTGTAAGTACTTTAAGGCCAGAGCTTTATAGTTCGGACCTCTATTAGGTACAACTGACTCGTGTTTTTCCCGGTAAACCACTAGGAGTTCTCATAAACACATGAGACAACTGCCTTAATGGCGACTTACTATGCTGTAAGTACTTTAAGGCCCAGGCTTTATAGTTCGGACCACTATTAGGTACAACTGACTCGTGTTTCTCCCGGTAAAGTACTAGTTCTCATTAACACATGAGACAACTACCTTAATGACGACTTACTATGCTGAAAGTACTTTAAGGCCCGGGCTTTATAGTTCGAACCACTACTAGGTAACACTGACTCGTGTTTTTCCCGGTAAACCACTAGGAGTTCTCATAAACACATGAGATAACTACCTTAATGACGATTTACTATGCTGTAAGTACTTTAAGGTCCGGGCTTTATAGTTCGGACCACTATTAGGTACAACTGACTCGTGTTTTCCCGGTAAACCTCTAGGAGTTCTCATAAACACATGAGACAACTACCTTAATGACTACTTACTATGCTGTAAGTACTTTAAGGCCAGAGCTTTATAGTTCGGACCTCTATTAGGTACAACTGACTCGTGTTTTTCCCGGTAAACCACTAGGAGTTCTCATAAACACATGAGACAACTACCTTAATGGCGACTTACTATGCTGTAAGTACTTTAAGGCCCGGGCTTTATAGTCCGGACCACTATTAGGTACAAATGACTCGTGTTTTTCCCGGTAAACCACTAGGAGTTCTCATAAACACACGAGACAACTACCTTAATGACGACTTACTATGCTGTAAGTACTAAAGGCCCGGGCTTTATAGTTCGGACCACTATTATGTACAACTGACTCGTGTTTTTCCCGGTAAACCACTAGGAGTTCTCATAAACACATGAGACAACTGCCTTAATGACGACTTACTATGCCGTAAGTACTTTAGGCTCGGGCTTTATAGTTCGGATCACTATTAGGTACAACTGACTCGTGTTTTCCCGGTAAACCACTAGAAGTTCTCATAAACACATGAGACAACTGCCTTAATGACGATTTACTATGCTGTAAGTACTTTAAGGCCCGGGCTTTATAGTTCGGACCACTATTAGGTACAACTGACTCGTGTTTTCCCGGTAAACCACTAGGAGTTCTCATAAACACATGAGACAACTGCCTTAATGACGGTTTACTATGCTGTAAGTACTTTAAGGCCCAGGCTTTATAGTTCGGACCACTATTAGGTACAACTGACTCGTGTTTTCCCGGTAAACCTCTAGGAGTTCTCATAAACATATGAGACAACTACCTTAATGACTACTTACTATGCTGTAAGTACTTTAAGGCCAGAGCTTTATAGTTCGGACCTCTATTAGGTACAACTGACTCGTGTTTTTCCCGGTAAACCACTAGGAGTTCTCATAAACACATGAGACAACTACCTTAATGGCGACTTACTATGCTGTAAGTACTTTAAGGCCCGGGCTTTATAGTCCGGACCACTATTAGGTACAACTGACTCGTGTTTTTCCCGGTAAACCACTAGGAGTTCTCATAAACACACGAGACAACTACCTTAATGACGACTTACTATGCTGTAAGTACTAAAGGCCCGGGCTTTATAGTTCGGACCACTATTATGTACAACTGACTCGTGTTTTTCCCGGTAAACCACTAGGAGTTCTCACAAACACATGAGACAACTACCTTAATGACGACTTACTATGCCGTAAGTACTTTAAGGCTCGGGCTTTATAGTTCGGATCACTATTAGGTACAACTGACTCGTGTTTTCCCGGTAAACCACTAGAAGTTCTCATAAACACATGAGACAACTGCCTTAATGACGATTTACTATGCTGTAAGTACTTTAAGGCCCGGGCTTTATAGTTCGGACCACTATTAGGTACAACTGACTCGTGTTTTCCCGGTAAACCACTAGGAGTTCTCATAAACACATGAGACAACTGCCTTAATGACGGTTTACTATGCTGTAAGTACTTTAAGGCCCAGGCTTTATAGTTCGGACCACTATTAGGTACAACTGACTCGTGTTTTCCCGGTAAACCTCTAGGAGTTCTCATAAACACATGAGACAACTACCTTAATGGCGACTTACTATGATGTAAGTACTTTAAGACCCGGGCTTTATAGTTCGGACCTCTATTAGGTACAACTGACTCGTGTTTTTCCCGGTAAACCACTAGGAGTTCTCATAAACACACGAGACAACTACCTTAATGACGACTTATTATGCTGTAAGTACTAAAGGCCCGGGCTTTATAGTTCGGATCACTATTAGGTACAACTGACTGGTGTTTTTCCCGGTAAACCACTAGGAGTTCTCATAAACACATTAGACAACTACCTTAATGACGACTTACTATGCTGTAAATACTTTAAGGCACGGGCTTTATAGTTCGGACCACTATTAGGTACAACTGACTCGTGTTTTTACCGCTAAACACTAGGAGTTCCCATAAACACATGAGACAACTACCTTAATTACGACCTACTATGCTGTAAGTACTTTAAGGCCCAGGCTTTATAGTTTGGACCACTATTAGGTACAACTGACTCGTGATTTTCCTGCTAAACCACTAGGAGTTCTCATAAACACATGAGATAACTACCTTAATGGCGATTTACAACGTACTTAAATTAGTTGTCTCATGTGTTTATCAGAACTCCTGGTGGTTTATCAGGAAAATCACAGGTCAGTTGCAGAATTTAATGTCATGCCTGCACGTTGGCCATGGTAGCTCTAGTGTTAGAGCGGCTGGACAGGGAGCAGAAGATCGGTGGTTACAATCCCGGTTTTGGCATTGAATTTTTCAGTTTTACTCTATCTTTACACACGGCCAATGTGAAAGAACAATT
Source organism: Mantis religiosa (assembly GCA_030765055.1). NCBI lineage: Eukaryota > Metazoa > Arthropoda > Insecta > Mantodea > Mantidae > Mantis > Mantis religiosa. The sequence continues at coordinate 258,935,547 of CM060947.1, read as the reverse complement.
AATTTCCAGAGTATATTATAGTTTCAAGAAAGAGTATACTCAACAGATTTCGCATTTTATTCTTATATTTGTTGTACGTCCGTGATGATTTGCCATCTTCCACATTACGCCTGTCAGATGTACAGATCTTGTTAAGATGAAAACGCTTCAGTTGTACGTCTATACAACTGATAATTGGCAGACATCCTTGCTGTCTCGCCTCAAGGACCAATCATGGTTCCCCAGCTTGCAAGTTAAGACACTCACTCACGTGTATAACAAGGTTCGACTAAGGGTCAGTAGTTCATTTCTTTATAAATGGCAGCACTTGTGTATACGCACCCCCAACTAGGGCCCGAGAAATTTACATTCTAGATCCCTTCCTGCGGAACTTATCAATGCACAGGATTCTTACGTTTTCTTCTGAGAGAAACTACGGAAACGTAACAAACTTCCTCATTCAGTAACTCTCGTACGATGAATGAAACATCTTTCATAACGAGGGAGTTATGCAAGTAAAAATGACACTTGAATGACTGGTACATTTCAAACCTACTAAGCCTAAAACAACAATTGATATCCATTTATTTGAAATTAATGATATATATAAGAACTAGGCCACAGCAAACGTTACATTCGGGTGCACCATTGTTAATCCCTGCTTAGCTCTCTGCGGTAGAGCGCATCGCTCATTTCAAATGATACTGTTAAGAAATCAACCAAATACAGACGGAAGTTCTCCGTCTCACGTTCCTCATTTGTTGCTTGTTTTTCGCTTAGCATTTGTCATAGCAGAAAGATGTAACTACATAATTGAGTATAACAGGACCCCTAACTTAGGTAATTACAATTGGCATTTCGCTTCAAAGAGGTCATAAGGAAAAAAAAGGTTTTTAGTCCAGTAAGTTATGATCACTCAAAGTTTGGCACCTCAGCGAAAAATAGCCTTTCCTTTCCATAAAATTTGCATACAAACTATGGTTCCAAATATGAGCATTTAACACCCTTCAGATTTGAAGAAATTATTTTAACCTTGCATCATGATCATGATAATCATTATCATCATAATCCTCATCATCACCATCATCACCATTACCCTCCTTGGTAGCGTGGTGGTGGCGTGTTTGCCTAACGTTCAAGAGGTCCCGAGTTCGAATCTTGGTAGAGGCGAGTTACTTGGATAAGGCTTTTCCGGGGTTTTCCCTTGTTCTGATAGACGAATGTCCGGTAACTCTAAGCTCCATGGGCCCCGGGCTCCTTTGAGCATCATTTCACCAAGTTCACTCATCGTCCAATACGACTTAACGTTGGAGGACTTAAATTACACAAATAATCATTATCATCTTCTATTACTATTATTTATTATTAGAATTAGTATTAGTATTATTGGTCAGTTATTTGATTAACGCAATCTTTGTACATATTGCACAATTTAAAACATTTTATTGAGGCTCAGGATGAAAGCCCTGAAAGCCTCTAAATACAGCAAAAGCCAGTAAATACGTCCCAAAATCCCCTAACTACGTCACGTCTCCAATGCCTCTAAATTACACCAGAGCTCTAGTAAATACACAAAAGACCCTAAATACGTCTCGAAAGCCTCTGAATATACCCAAACGTCGCTAAATACGTCCAAAAATCCTGTAAATACACAATAAAGTCACTAAATGCGCCTCTAGAGCCTCTAAATACACCAAACAATCTGCCAATTACGCCTTAAAAGACACTAAATACGACTCAAAATCCACTAAAGAGCCTCAAGAAGCCTCAATAGACACCCCATTATCCCGAAGGAGAAAAAAAAACTAAACTGAATAGGACAATAAATCCTTTAAATACATAGATTGCGCACGGCCGCCATCTTGCTCTTTTGGGTCTGTGCTGGAACCTATCATTTTAACCTACTACGCAAGTTTCGGGTTTTAAATATTTGGGAACATATGTCAGTTATAAATATGAAAATGATTTTAAAAATAAATGTCCAATGTTTCAACAAATATGCGGCATAATAAATAGAAGACTAAAAACTAAAACCAGAAAAGAAACATGGATGAAATTTTATAAAGTAATGGCTGTGCCTGCTTTTCTTGTTGGTTCTGAAACATGGACATTAGCAAAAGGAGACAAAAAACAAGATACAGGCTGCCGAAATGATATTTTTAAGAGCAGTAAAGGGATGTACTCTTTTAGATAAAATTCCAAATGAAAAAAAAGAGAAGATTTAGAAATAGGTTCTTTAGAAGAAAAAGTGATAAATTATAGAAATGAATGGAGAGAGCATATTGAGAGAATGCCGAGAGATAGGATCCCAAGAAGAGTTATAAACTATAAACCTAGAGGAAAGAGACATCCGGGAAGACCAAGAAAACGATGGCCAGACATATATCTGTCTAGTTAAGGGACAAGTTTCAGCAAACAAAGTGAGTCCTGTCAGCAAGAAAATTAGTATTGTTAGAGATAGGCGAAAGCTGAAACAGAGTGCACAAATTTCATTGAACACATATAAATCAGCCAGAAAACAGTTAAAAGTGACTAAATTAAAAGAAGAAGAAGACAATATACTAGCTGATGAGCCTTCATATAGTGCAGGAGGGTTTTAAAACAAATAAACAATATATTTGTTTATATTTACAGCTCCTAACTAGATTTTCCTTCATGTCGAATTTTTAGCATTCTTTTAATACTCATAATACTCCATATTCTAAAGTTTTCCTGAATTTCTTTAACTTTTGCATATATGTATATTCCTATATAAGTGTTCAATAAAAGTTGGTATTACTATGGCTGTATATGCAACAAATGAATGATTGGTATTGAAAGCAAAAAATTTACAAAAATTCAAGAAAAATCTATTCTATTCCTTAAATTTTCTCCTCCAGAACTATGAGACATTGGCAACTGAGCAAATAAGTTTTGTAACTATTGTCCAAAGGAACCATAATCCAAAGTTTCAATCATTTATAACAAAAAACTCTAAAGAATGTAACATTTTTCTTAATGTTAAGAAATTTCAGCAAAAAATGTAATTATGTTGTTGGTAAAAACTATTGTAGATAGAAAAATTATAAAATAAGAGCCAAAGGTAACCAAATTAAAGAGAAAGAAGGTAATAAGATACTGTATGTCCTGCATATGATGCATGGGGATTTAAAAGTAAACAAAGTAGTTTAAATTCTATCTAAATCTTTAAATTCATTTTTCTCCGCTTTCAATTTTTCAACATTTTTGTATTTTCAAAATGCCTCAAGTTTTGCAATTCTTAATAAAGTTGTATGCAAATTTGTATACATATTCCTTAAAACATGTTTAATAAACGTTGGTATTTATTTTAATTGAATAGTTTATTTAATACTGAATTTTAAATCTCAAAATTGCAAAAAATTTAAGAAAAATTGAGTATATTCACCCAACAAATTTGTTTTTGGCAAAACTACTTCACAAACACTTTAACAGTATAGCAACTTTTCTATGTACATAGAAAACTGAATCTAAAATTTAAGTTTTCTGAAAGAAGAACTGGATGACCTGGGACTTTTTATATAAACATACAAAAATCATACCATAAAAGGCACTAAATATTTTATTTTGAAAAAACTATTTAAGATAGAAAGTTGAATTTTGATATCCTGACTAGATTTCCTGTACCCCAACTAACGAAAAAATTTCAAGCAGTTCTGATGTAAATTCTGGATTTTAGCATTTTTCACAGACGCCTCCCCTTAAGCCGGAAAAGGCAGCATTGCCTAGCCCTTGGAGTGAAGAAGATGAACATTATTACACTAGTTGACAAAAATGAACCTTTTTCTTTCACAAGAAGTAAAATAACATTTTCTAGAAGTATCTTTTGTGCTGAATTCAAATATAATTTTAGTTTTTCCCCATCGGGCAGGAGTTTTATGAGATATTGATTTGAATTTTTATAATATTCTAAAAAATATCTGTAACTAGTTATCTAACTCAAAATTATAACTACTCATTCTGACTTACCTAGAAAGTGGTAGGTAGTGATTTTCGGGCACATTTTGTATCTGGAACGTCTCTCTTCTTGGTCCAACAGTAGTCAGCCAGCATATTGGAACTCCTCTTGCCTTAGTAACCCTTTTCCGTAGTAGAAATTTGCTGATGAAAACGCTCACCTTGCTCATCGCTGACAGCTCCAAGATTTTCGGCGAAAAAGTCTAAGTGAGAGTTCAAGAAGGGAATTCTTAAAGACATGTTGCATCCCATAGCTTTATACCACTTTCTTCAGGGAAGCAGTCTTTGAAATCACTATGGCGGCCACGATAACTACATATTCTTACTTCTTTTTGTAGTAGATTCCACCCTTTGGGTCTGGAAGTTAAAACTTTAGCTTGCTGTTTAAACGGCTTTAAATCCCGAATCAGGTCATTAAGGTCTTTTTAATTGGGAAAATATGTTCTGATGATAAGGTATTGGCTTCATATGTAGGATCATTTTTATTTTCATCTGAAGCATTTTCAGTTTCAGTTAGGTCAGAATCAGTTATCACCTAAGGTCCTATCTGCATATACTGGTACAGGGAACTGTTCATTGTGTAAGACAATTCTTATTGAAGATTGCAAATTCGGATACTTAATTGTATGTTTTGTTTTAGTTGTGATTCCTTTTATATTTGTCAAAGAGAAATAACAATCACTTAAATGATCCTTCAATTCCCTCCAAATCATAGGAATTGCAAATGGGATACGATGTGTACCATTTTTCCACCCAATCAGCAATCCAACACACAAAACACAGCATGTATTTGGTGCCCAGCTCTTATCACAATCACTAGCCTGACAGCCAAGTAAAGTTGACAACACTTCCTTTCTTGGAAGTGTTGAAGACAGTGTTGTTATAATAAATTAAATTTAAAGGGAGTCGATTAATGACACTAAACAACACTTACTTTTAAATTTTTCCAGAAAATGTTTCAGAGATAAATACTAAAAGCAGAATCATTATTAACAGTGAAGTATTCTTTATTTTTGAAGAACTGAAGTAGTATTCTTCATTAATCGACTCCCTTGAAATTTAATTTGACAACGTTTCTTTACAAGTGGGGTCAAATTTTGCCTCAGACTTGAAGGTCAGCTCACCACAAATAGCAGAAACTGTCTACATGATTTACACACTTTCTTGGCATGATGAAAAAAAGCACTAAAACACTGCATACACAATACACTTTCGAAAAGAAAGGAAGGAAATATTTCACTACTGAACAAACTCACAGTCAGCTGAACATTGACACATCACCCAGCCAGATGAACAGGTCGGTACATATACAAACATGAATGAACCTACACAGCCTTGTTTCATGGTTCTTCAGCATATTATAAATCATTCCGTTATATAAAGCTTGGATAAAATCGCTACATATGAGGTAAAGTTTCCTATAACAGGTCAAAGAAAATGGTAAAATCCTATTTTAAAAAGTAGCGGTCACAAAAAAAAAAACTGTGCCTAATGGAAAAATTCTGTCTAAATATCTGAATTCAGTATAAAAAGGTACACTAGATTCACTAATCAGATTTCTTGTGAAGAACACCTTGTCAACTAGTGTAATTAGTCAGGGATTTGATTAACGTAATTTTTGTACATATTACACAAATTAAAACATTTTATTGAGGCTCGGGATGTATATTCAGTTGCGGGAAAATTTTGGAGTAAAATTTGTTTTCCCTTTGTGGGTATCTAAGGCCCTTAAGGGGTTGCTACCCCTCAGTTCGTTCTTCTCCTAATATCCCCTAATACTCTGATAGGATTTATTGTTTGTTTACAAAAGAAAGAAATTGCAAATCATGCAGAACTGTGGTATTTTTCCGAAAAGCTGCTTACGTGGGCTCAGAACAGATATTACTTTTTTGTTTGCTACTTTCTCTGCGGGGGGTCGCCACGTATCAAGAGAATAATAATCATAATTCTTTGTTGCAGGGAGAGAATACCATTCAGGATCTGTCAAGTGAAGTAATGTGTTATTTCTTTCCTTCCGTGAAGGTCATCTGATTGAATTATCGCTATTCTTGTTTCGTGGCTTCTTCCCCGACATGTGGAATGGAAGAGCGAAAAGAATGGACTTCGTCAACTAGTTTTTGTTGCGCGCGCGAGGAAATGATTCACGTCCTTTGTGTTCCCTCCTGGCGTAGAATGTGTTCTTTCAAACTCTCATATATGTTGTGCACGAGACTTAATTAATGCTTTTTGTGTTTCTCACATAATTGCAACGTGCATTTGCTTCTGTTGCAGTTATAGAATGTTTCCTTTTGAATTACAATACATCTCACATGTAAAGCTTTACACTGTGTTAAAAAAATGTGTGCATTCAATAAACCTTAGTCACGTTCGTTTTGTTAAAGGTATGGATTTTGTTCTTTTGCATAAAATACAACCTCATTTAACCTTTCAAATTTTACGTAAGATCATTGAAAGTATATGCATATGAGTCCAGGCTCCATAGTGCTTACGCTTATCTGCCATTTAGTTAAGTCATATCAGACGATGAATGACCTCATGTTCACAGGAGTACACTGCACATAAAGCTTATAGTTACCAGACATTCATTTTCCAGGATAAAGGAGAACCTCCAACGTTAAGTCATATCGGATGATGCATGAAATGATGTTCAAATGACTACAGGGTACATACAGTTAAGAGTTACCAAACTTTCATCCTTCAGGATAAGAGAAAACATCCAAAGTTGTCATATCGAACGATGAATGAAATGATGTTAAAAAAAGTAAAGGAGACATAGAGCTTAGAGTTAGCAGAAATTCATCTTTCAGGATAAAAGCCAACCTTTAAAGTTAAGTCATATCGGACGCTGAATGAAATGATCTTCAAATGAGTACAGTGTACATAGAGCTTAGTCACTAGACATTCATATTTCAGGATAAGAGAAAACTTTCTGCGCTGTCATATCAGACGAAGGATGAAATAATGTTCAAATGAGTACAGGGTACATAGTGCTTAGAGTTACCATACATTCATCTTTCAGATTAAGAGAAAACCTCTAACGTTGTCATCGGGCGAACAGTGAAATGATGTTCAAATGAGTACAGGATCCATTGAGCATAGTGTTACCAGACATTCGTCTTTCAGGATAAGAGAAAACCTGCAGCGTTAAGTATATTGGATGATTAATGAAGAGACTTGAAAATGAGTACAGAGCTTAGAGTTACCACAGATTGATCTGTCAGGATAAGTGAAAGCTTCCAACGTTAAGTGAGATTGGACTACGAATGAAATAATTTACATATGTATACAGAGTACATAGAGCTTACAGTTACCAGTCTTTCATCTTTAACGATAAGGGAAAACATCCAACGTTAAGTCACATGGGATGGTGAAAGTAATAATATTCTTTTGAGTACAGGGCACTTAGAGCTTAGAGTTACCAGACATTCATCCTTCAGGATAAGAGAAACCCTTCAACGTTAACTCATATCGGACGATAAATGTAATGAAGTTCCAATTTGTACAGGGTACATCAAGCTTAGAGTTACCAGACATTCATCTTTCAGGATAAGGGGAAACCTTCAACTTTAAGTCATATCGGACGATGAATGAAATAATGTTCAAATGAATACAGGGTACACAGAACTTTCTTTTACCTAACATTCATTTTTCAGAATAAAAGGAAACCTCTAATGTTAAAGCACATCAGACGATGAATGAAATGTTGTTGAAATGAGTCCACAGCTCAGAGAGCTTAGAGTTACCCGACATTCATATTTCACGATAAGGGAAAACCTCCAACGTTAAGTCATATCGGACGATATGGCAGTAGTACAGGTTACAATGAGCTTTGAATTACCAGTTGTTCATCTTTCAGGATAAGAGAAAACCTCCAACGTTAACTCATATCAGACGATGAACGAAATGACTTTCAAATAGGTACAGGGTACATAGAGTTTTGAGTTACATTCATCTTTCAGGATAAAAGAAAACCTCCAACATTGACATATATGGGACGATTAATGTAATGAAGTTCAAATTAGGACAGGGTACATAGAGCTTCGAGTTATCGCACATTCATCTTTCAGGATAAGGGAAAACCTCCAACTTTAAGTCATATCAGAAGGTGAATGAAATGATGTTCAAGTGAGTACAGCGTACATAGAGCTGAGGTTTACCAGATAGTCATATTTCAGAAAATAGTAATGCCCCAAGGTTAAGTCATATCGGACGATGAATTAATGATATTCAAATGAGTACAGGGTACATAGAGCTTAGAATTACCAGAAATTCATCTTTCAGGATAAGAGAAGACCTTTTAACCTTAAGGGCCGCGCCGTGGCTTAGTGTTTAGACCGCTTGGCTCTCCCCATCGGCTGGCGTTCGATCCCAGGCGACCGCAAAGTGAGATTTATGGTGGAAAACACGGCGCTGCGGCGGGTTTTCTCCGGGATCACCGGATTCCTCCGCCATCTCATTCCACTGGTACTCCACCTTCATCTCATGTCTCATCAGTGTAATCGCCTGCGGTGCCGTATACAGTAAAAGGGAGCGTTGAAAACTACACACACATACACTTCAACTTTAAGTCATATCGGGGATGTATGAAATGATGTTAAAGTGATGTTAAAGCAGGGTGCTTAGGGCTTAGAGATAACCGGGAGAAAATCTTACCACGCTGACCGTGATTTGAACCCAGCAGTTCTCGATTACGAGACTCACCCGCACTCCATGGAGGATCGCCACAGGTGTTTTATTTGGAGTTGATTTGTCCAGTATTGCCAGATTTTTGCAATTGGCCACCTCCAATACCTTTAAATCCAATGGAGTAAAAAGCAAATTCCTTGTAATATTTGTAGGAGTTAATTTATAAGGTGATATCGATTATGAGTGAAATGATGTACATGGCACATGGAGCTTAGGGTTAAGAGACACTTCATGTTTCAAAATTAGGGAAGGCTCGGAAAAACCTTATCAGATAACTCGCCGTGACCGAGATTCGAACTGAGGGAATTTTGAACTTGAGGTAGACAGGTGACCACTTAGACTGTCGAGCCGAGGTATGAAAGCGATATATAAAATGAAACAAAAGAATTGTATTAAAATGCACATAAAGGTAAGAGCTTCAGTTGTTTCTGTGTTACAGTCATTTGTTCTACCATAAAACAAACCTATCCATTACAGATGTTTCCTATGGTGTGCCCAAATGTCAGAAAGGCAGTCCCAGACAGCTCGAGAGAACCCAAATTTACCTTCTCCTTCCTATCTGCTGCTTTCAGAGGGTGGAAATTGTTAATTAGGTTCTATGAAGAGGTGGTGCAGTAAATATGGAGCTAATTCGCACTTTTATTGCAGCATTTTTCTTCCACTTTCTCCCAAGGACTCCTCCTGGAGCGAGAAAAAAAGGAAACGTTTCTAGGTTAGGAAGCATTTAAAGCTAAAGATATAGTGCCTCTTCCTAATCGGATGACCATAATATATTACAACCATGAATTGGGCCTTTCAGCGCTCCACTTGGGGTTTTAGAACGAGAGCGAGCGAGCGAGGTAAGTAATACCTTAGTAACATTGTAGCAACATATATTTCCAGCCTCTAAAAGAATAGCTACGCCGACGGCGGTAAGATAAGAAATCAAGAAATAAGCGAACTTTACTTGCCAGGCCTGCGTTATCACCTCCGTGTTTGTTTAAAGTGTTGCGTCATTAGAATTCCAAACATCTTAGGTTTGTAACCTTTGTTGAGTAAATGTGGTGCAGAAGGAAACGGGATCTTTTGTGTATACCAACACCAGAATGAACGGAGAGGTGAAGAAACCATTGAACTCGCGTAGGCCGGTCGTCAAGTGAGCTGCTCTGAAAAGGCCTCCCTCTGGCTCAATCTAAGAATGTTTGAAACTACTCGAAGAACGACAGAGCTGAGAATCTTACAATGAGTAAGCGTCGGCGGCATTGTTCACACTAGACAGCCACTAATGTTCGATTTTACCAACAGATGTTAATGCTTAACACTGCTGTTAATTTTAAAGATGGCGTGCGTGAACGCTGCTTGTGATGTCCACTTCCTATTTAGACCGTCTAAATGCCGTTCTTAATAATGTCGCCAGGCCATTGTTGATCGAGGCGGCAAGGCATTCAAAGGGTTGCGCAGTGCAGTGTGTAGATAAAAGCTCGCCGAAACGGCGGAGGGAAAGGAGACGGATTTCTCGAGAGTTTGCCTTTGTTCTAGCCGGGTTTCGATTGTTTGAGAAATTTCTGGAATGTTGGTAAACTATAAAAAGGCAGCCCGCCCGCCAAAGAGGGGTCAGTCGATAATTGAACGCGTCTGGATAAACAGCTGCTTTTTTATATAGAATAAAAAGAAGTATTTCAGAAAGTGGAGTGCCATTGTTACTAAAATTAGGCAAGTGAGTCAACCTTGTATATACTTTTCTCCACTTACAGGTTTTTTATGAAGACTAGATTCTGGGGACTTCTCCCCTATCATCAGTTCTGTGGTTGACTGATGATGCATAAAAACTTGTAAGTGGAGAAAAGTATATACAAGGTTGACTCACTTGCCTAATTTTAGTAAAGCTGCTTTTTTGTTTTTATTTTACGTCCTCCAACGTTAAGTTATATCGGACGATGAATGGAATGGGTTAAATGATGCTCAAATGATCCCAGGGTCCATAGAGCTTAGAGTTATCCAACATTCGTCTTTCAGGATAATGGAAAATCCTGGAAAAAACCTTATCCAGATAACTCACCCTGACCCATATTCGAACTCGGGACCTCTTGAACCTGAGGCAGACTCGCTACCATCTACGCTACAGAGTTGGGCACAGCTGTGTTTGTTGACCTTGTTTGTTGTATTGTGTATGTGTACGAAGCGTATTTCTACGGAAATGAAGTGCTATTTTTTATGTTTGTAACCTGGACATTTTATTTCAAGAACCCACAAATCACAATAAAGAACGGCGTATGAGGAGAAATACTTTTTAGGAGCTACACTGTGATCCATATAAACCTGAACCATTTCAATAATCCATAACTCTCCAACCAATAATAGGACACACCTGCAACTTTGGGAGAATATAATAAACAATTAGAGGATTACATTACACCATTTACATATCAAAGAAAATGTTGGAAGTGTCCTCCACTAGCATCTATACATGTTTGTACTCGTCTCACCATATTCTATGAAGTTTTACGGAGAGTATCCTCGCCAATGTTACTTATTTCGGTTCGATGGGATTCCTCTAAAATATTCATTTTCCTTGGTTATGCTTGTATAGTCTATATTTTAGTTACCTCCACAAGTAAAACTTCGGTGAGGTTAAGTCAGGGGATATGAGGGGCAACAGACCTTTTGAAATTATTCGACTATCTAAGAAACTGCCTGCAAGTTCCATGGTGCCATTAGATGTATGACACGTTGCTCCGTCTTGCTGTAAAGAGCTTTCTTCTCAATTCAATATGATCCAGCTGCTGCACAAGTGTATTGCAGATACCCATATAAACTTCAGTGCCTACAGCTGTATCAAACAAATGGGACCAACGATCCTGGAAGCTGACACCGCGCACTTACTCCAAACTTTTCATCATACAGTGGGGTATCGTGGATCACTTGGCAGTTAACAGCAGCCCAATATCTGGTGTTTTGTATATTTATGTAGCCTGACGGATGAAAGCATGCCTCATCTGTAAACCACGTTATGGAGAGAATGTCTGGACTTGGAATAAGAGTACCCTGAAACAATCGACAGTAACTAATTCGTTTATCATAATCTGCTTCTTTCAGTTGTTTCACCATATGCACTCTGTAAGGTGGCAGCCCTTTGACATGTTCCATATGAATACCTTGATTCCTGGCTCAATCAACACCACGATTTGTTTGGAGAGTTCAATAACCTTCTGCGAACATCTGTAACAGATGGAGGTCTATGTTTTGCACTCTCAGTTGTCTCCAGCTTTCTTACGAGCGATAAAATTGTTGCTTTTGTTGGAACATCGTGTACATTTAATTATATTCTACATTCCCGTTATGTTGTTATCAAGGAATTTGTCTTCCAATATGCTTTCAAAGTGCAAAGACGCTCTTGTAGTGAATACAGCATGTTGCTCTTATAACTGCATATTTAAGAATGTCAACTGTCAGCAATTGCCAGTGTTGTCAATTCTCACAGAGCCAATGAGATCATTAAAAGAAATTTCTATATTCTACTAGCTTTCAAAGGAAAATTACGGCCTATTAAAATGGTTCAGATGTATATGAATCGCACTGTATAAGAAAAAGTTTTACTACGAAGGTATATGCTGTCCAAACAAGCTGTTATGAAGGTTACTGAGGAGGTATAAGAGAGGTTAGAACATGTACCCAATACGAAATTGCCATCTCGCCTTTGCTTCAGGTATTAATAATTTTGCAGTTTCATAATTCACTAAATTCTGTCCACCTCCCGGTTTGAAACGTTAAAGTCTGTCCTTCCTCGCAGCTCGTTTTAAATTTACGCAATATTGACGACGTCATTTCGTACTTCTCGTTGTGACATTTCCACACTTCCAAATTTCTCCCACGATACATCTTTGTCTTTCACCTTTATTGCATCTGTTCTTTTATTTTCCACAATATCCTTATATTAGGATACCAATTCAACTAACAATTTTTTTCTCGATTGATGAGAAATTTGTCCCACACGGCTTGTCTTCTAATTTTGTTCATACGCCACTTTGTCATCTGTGCGTAAACGAAAATAAAAACAAAAGTCCATCGCAATACGTTCAGAAGATAATACGGTTCATCCACAGCCTTCTATAGCTGTATCTCGGCGTTAACACGTGTTTGATAGAACAAGTGATTTTGCTTTCTTTTCAACAAAACTCAACTACAATACCTACAGCTAATCTTTCGATGAGAATAGTTGAAGCTGCGTTCCAGGTCAGAAATATTAGCAGCCATTTATGATCCCCTCGGTGCTCTGACATTACCCTCTGCGATTTCTACCCCTGTGGTAACTTAAACGTGTACAAGACTACCCCATACGTTCTGGAAGAATTGAAACAAAATATCCATTAACATTTTTCAACATGCTTTCTGGGTGCAGGGACATATGAAGTCCACGTCCCTAACAAAATCTTTGTTTCAATTAGCTTTTCTGTAGCATAAACTAGTTCTGAGATGCTCATTATTAATGGCTTCATTTCTTTCGTACTCATTAAGGTATTTAAGTCCAGTCGCTTTTCAGCTGTTTCTTCCTACTTCAGTGAAATACTATGTAATGGCAGGACCAGCTTAAATATTTGACTTCCGCATTCTCTATAATTAACTTTTCCTAAGATTGGTTAGCATAGCCACTAATAACCTAAAGGAATAGTTCAGGTTTACGACTCTCCACAAAAAATTACTTAGCCAGGGTTCATCGTTAATACGCGATGTAAAATCCACTGAACTGATTGAATAAATACAGAGAGCAATTTTTAGAATAATATTTGTGTGTGTGTGTGTGTGTGTGTGTGTGTGTGTGTGTGTGTGTGTGTGTGTGTGTGTGTGTGTCTGTGTGTCTAGCACAATTCAAAACAAAAGACCCCTAAATAACAAACATAATAATTAAATTCACATCTTTGCAAATAATTACAAGATATTTCTTCAAGTTTACAAATACTTATACATTCTCAAAGTCGGTATTCATCTTTTATCTCTTGGGCAAACAAAGATAATATAATTACAAGGACGCCACCCGGACGACAGTTTTAAAACATTTGATTATCACTTAAAGTCTCTTGTATTCCCTTCTAGCTACAATAAGATAATGTTTATCTTGAATTAGATAGAGCGATAAGTGTTTGTACAAGAGTAGAGAAAGTCATGTATATAAAACATTTGACTAACACTTAAAGTCTACTGTATTCCCTTGTAACTACAATAAGATAATGTTTATCTTGAAGTAGATAGAGCAATAAGTGTTTGTACAAGAGTAGAGAAAGTCATGTATATAAAACATTTGACTATCACTTAAATTCTACTGTATTCCCTTGTAACTACAATAAGATAATGTTTATCTTGAAGTAGGTAGAGCAACAAGTGTTTGTACAAGAGTAGAGAAAGTCATGTATATAAAACATTTGATTATCACTTAAAGTCTACTGTATTCCCTTGTAACTACAATAAGATATTGGTTGTCTTGAAGTAGATAGAGTAATAAGTGTTTGTACAAGAGTAGAGAAAGACGTGTATATAAAACATTTGACTATCACTTAGTCTGCTGTATTCCCTCGTAACTACAATAATATAATGTTTATCTTTAAGTAGATTGCGGGATGAGTGTACATGAGTAGAGAAAGTCGTGTAGGTATTTTGTACACATACTCTGGAGGGAATGGTAATGGGTAATACGATATTTTGGGTGAGTGAATTTTTTAGACGCAGTTGACAACACCTACACAGCGTCACATGTTCCGCCTCATTTGAAACAAAAAAATGTTTTCTGCTCCGAGAGTGAAATGTTAATGATCCACAAACTGTGTCATCCCCGGAGAGTTGGCAAACCTTGACATTCCACCCTCCATGAATTTAAATTGTTCCCTACCCCTTTTTGTTTCCCGTTTTCTTGCCTCTTTCCTTCTTCTTTCGCCTTTTTAGTTCACTTCCAGAGTCGTCCAACTTCAGATTTCGTTACAATTCAATGGTGATTAATACATATGAATAATTCACACAGACGAGCCAAACAATTCTTCAAGAAATGCATTTAAATTTTGTTTTTGTGCATTTTTCTAAAACTACTAAATTGAAAGTGAAAGAGCATTTTTAAAATTAAAGTTCGGGTAAAATGGAACTGTCTTAATTTGATAAACCTGATACGTGGTAATCACAAGACTTTCTATACTCATTCTTCTAAAGCGAATTTGTACAAAAGCTGTTTTCTACTGTATGCCTCACAACAAAGAAGTACCGTGTTCTAACTACTGGCCGGAATATAAGGACTTCTCCGGAGTTTTCCCTGATGCTCCACGATGAATGTCTGGTAACTCTAATTCCTGTGTATCTTGTAATGATTTGAATATCATTTCATTGATTGCCCGATATCACTTAACGTTAAAGGGTTTCTCTTATCCTGAAAGATGAATGTCTGATAAGCCTAAGATCCATGTGCCCTGTACTCATTTGAATATCATTTCATTTATCGTCCGATATGACTTAACGTCGGAGGTTTTGCCTTATCCTGAAAGATGAATGTCTGGTAACTCTAAGCTCTAAGTACCCTGTACTCTTTTGAACATCATTTCATTCATCGTCCGATATGACTTAACGTTGGAGGTTTTGCCTTATCCTGAAAGATGAATGTCTGATAACTCTAAGCGCTATGTACCCTGTACTCATTTGAACATCATTTCATTCATCGTCCGATATGACTTAACGTCGGAGGTTCTTCCACATCCTGAAAGATGAATGTCTGGTAGCTCTAAGCTATAAGTACCCTGTACTCTTTTGAACATCATTTCATTCATCGTCCGATATGACTTAACGTCGGAGGTTCTTCCACATCCTGAAAGATGAATGTCTGATAACTCTAAGCGCGATGTACCCTGTACTCATTTGAACATCATTTCATTCATCGTTCGATATGACTTAACGTCGGAGGTTCTTCCACATCCTGGAAGATGAATGTCTGGTAACTCTTAAGTTCTATGTACCCTGTACTCATTTGAACATCATTTCATTCATCGTTCGATATGACTTAACGTCGGAGGTTCTTCCACATCCTGAAAGATGAGTGTCTGGTAACTCTAAGCGCTATGTACCCTGTACTCATTTGAGCATAATTTCATTCATTGTCTAATATCACTTAACGCTGGAGGTTTTCTCTTATCCTGAAAGATGAATGTCTGGTAACTCTAATTTCTATGTACCCTGTACTCATTTGAACATAATTTCATTCATCGTCCGATATGACTTAACGTCGGAGGTTCTTCCACATCCTGGAAGATGAATGTCTGGTAACTCTAAGCTCTATGTACCCTGTACTCATTTGAACATCATTTCATTCATCGTTTGATATGACTTAACGTCGGAGGTTCTTCCACATCCTGAAAGATGAATGTCTGGTAACTCTAAGCGCTATGTACCCTGTACTCATTTGAGCATAATTTCATTCATTGTCTAATATCACTTAACGCTGGAGGTTTTTTCTTATCCTGAAAGATGAATTTGTGCTAACTCTAAGCTCTATGTACCTTGTACTCACTTAAAAATCATTTCATTTATCGTCCGATATGACTTTACTTTGGAGGCTTTCTCTTATCCTGAAAGATGAATGTCTGGTAACTCTAAGCTCTATGTACCCTGTACTCATTTGAACATAATTTCATTCATCGTCTAATATTACTTAACGTTGGAGGTTTTCTCTTATCCTGAAAGATGAATGTCTGGTATCCCTGAGCTCTGTGTTTCCTGTGTTCATTTGCACATCATTTCATTCATCGTCCGATATGACTTAACGTTGCAGGTTTTGCCTTATCCTGAAAAATGAATGTCTGGTAACTCTAAGCTCTAAGTACCCTGTACTCATTCAAACGTCATTTCATTTATCGTCCGATATGAGTTAACTTTGGAGGATGATAACTTTTTAGTGCACTGCAACGTGGTGCTTCCCTCAAAAGTATCGGGTAGATGGAGTCAACCCTCATTCTTTTAGAGGAATGTCAAGTCTTCACAAATATATTAAGTTACCTTACAATATAAATTAAATTAAGAAATACCTATTTTTATTTGTTTTCTAAAGTTATTTACGTGGTCAATTAATTACCCTGATGAGTTGCATAATGTAATTATTTACTCCAATTTGGTAATAAAGTTGGTACTATTTGCGTACAGACACCGATATTTTTGTATAAATCTCACCCCCGTTGAAAGTCCGGGATATTTACACAGAAACACAACTATTATCTGCATCCTAACAAATCACTGAATATTTATATGTGACGTCACGAGTGCAGGTGGCGTGTTTGTGTACACTATCAAGGTAATTCTATCAGCATTGTGCATATATATTATATAAACACAGGCAACCCCACCGAATATGTTTGCATACACAATAAACAAGGAAATCTAATTGGGTCCCTGACTGCGCATGACTGGATCCTAATTCCATCATCTATATTAGCACTTTTTTATCTGGGACAAAGCTCGGTGCGGCTAACTCCATTTACAGTGGTTTTACTGCACACCATCCATCGAGAATTCACAATAAATGGAATATTATAGATGCCTGAGACTGAAAGATACATTTCATTTGAAAATTGTAAATAAAAAACTACCACTTATATGGCAACTCTTACGAAATGTACATGTTGAATTCCTTTGATTGGTCCTTAAATTCAACTGGTGAACCACAAGAGATAAATACTACCTTAATACTGGATAAAACACACACCTTATACAGTGTGATCCAAATAAAGCTGAACCACTGCAATAGGCCATAAATTGGAACCAATAATATGACACGTGTAATTTTTTGAGAATATAATACACCATTGGGAGATTTGCATTACACTTTTTACATCTCAGAGAAAATGATGTGAGCGTTTATACATGTTTGCACTCGTCTCACCATATTCTCTGAAGTTTTATGGAGAGTAACCTCGCCATTGTTACTTATTTCGTATCGAATGGATTCCTTGAGAACATCAATTTTAGGTAGAATATTCTTGTACGCTCTAGTCTTAGATAACTTCACAGGAAAGACTCCAGTGATGTTAGTTCAGGGTATCTGGGGACTACAGACCTTTAGAGATTATTCGATTATCAAAGAAACTGGTTACAAGTTCCATGGTGTCATTAGATGTATGGCACGTTGCTCCAACTTGCTGGAAATAACCTCTCAATTCTATATCATCCAGCTGTTCCACAAATGTCTTGAAGATACCCATATAAACTTCAGTGTCTACAGTCGTATCAAGGTAATTGGGACCAACGATCCTGGAAGCTGACACCGCGCACCTTACTCCAAACTTTTCATCATGAAGTGGGGTTTCGTGGATCACAGTAGCCCAATACTTGGTGTTTTGTGTGTATATGTAGCCATGCCTCATCTTTAAACCACGTTATGCAAGTGGAATAAGAGTACCCTGAAAAAATCGACAGTAACTGATTCGTTTACCATAATCTGCTTCTTTCAGTTGTTTCACCATATGCACTCGGTAAGGTCGCAGCTCTTTGACATGTTCCATATGAATACCCTGATTCCTTGCTCAATCAACACGATTTGTTTGGAGAATTCAACAGCCTTCTGCGAACATCTGTAAGAGATGACGGTCTATGTTTTCCATTCTCAGTTGTCTCCAGCTTTCTTACGAGCGATAAAATTGTCTTTGTCGGAACATCGCGTACATTAAATTCTCTTCGAAGTTCCCGTTGTGTTTTTACCAAGGAATTTATCTTCCAATATGTTTTGAGAATGTAAAGACGCTCTCGTTGTGAGTCCTGCATGTTGTTGTTGTAACTGCACATTTAAGACTGTCAAATGTCATTAATTGTCAGTGTTATCAATTCTCCCAGAGCCACTGATATCATTAAAACAAATGTCTACATTCTACGAGTTTTCCAAGGAAAATTATGGCCTATTGTAATGGTTTAGGTTTATTTGGATCGCACTGTATCAAAAACATTTATAAGGTTAACCTTTTCTCAATATTATCTGTTACTCATTTGAATTATACTTTGTACTCAACAAGTCAAATTTTTTATGCAACGAGAAAAATTACAAAGTCGTATACACAAATCAGTTACATAAAATCGAAAGAAATGACCGCTTAAATACAAACTTCCGATACAGCCGGGACACGAACCAAAGATCTTTTAAGTACAGGTGTATGACAGCAAATGCTCTTTAAATTAACAGGAAACAAAAAGCTAATTCAGTTGCTTCAACTTCTTCTATCTTCCTATTTAAGGTCCAAGTTCTTAGTAAGCTACCGTATTTTGGAGCTGGCGTATCAGAAAACCCAGAATTAACCATCGTTCCTCTTTCAGGATAAGCGAAAACCTCAACTCATAAGTCATACCGGACGATGAATGAAGTAGTGTTCAAATGAGTACAGGATACATAGAGCTTAGTCACCAGACATTCATCTTTCAGGATAAGGGAAAACTTCCAACTTTAAGTTACATCGGAGGATGAATGAAATGATGTTCAAATGAGTACAGGGTACATAGAGGTTACAGTTACCGGACAATCATCTTTCAGAATAAGAGAAAACCTCCAACGTTAGGTCATATCGGACGATAAATGACATGATGGTCAAATGAGTGCAGAGTACATAGAGCTTAGAGTTACCAGACATTCATCTTTAAGGATAAGGGAAAAGCTCCAACGTTAAGTCATATCCGACGATGAATGAAATGATGTTGAAATGAGTACAGGGTGCACAGAGCTTAGACTTACTAGATAAGGAAAACCTCTGATGTTAAATTACATCGGAGGAACAATGAAATGATGTTCAAATGAATACAGGGTACATAGAGTTCTGGTTTACCCAACATTTACCTTTCAGACTAAGGGAGAACCTCCAACGATAAGTCATACCGGACGATGAATGAAATGATGTTCAAATGAGTACAGGGTACATAGAGCCTAGAGTTACCAGACATTCATCTTTCATGATACGAGAAAACCTCCTACGTTAAATCATATCGGACGATGAATGAATAGATGCTCAAATTAGTTCAGGTTACATAGAGCTTAGAGTTACCATACATTCATGTTTGAGTTTAAGGGAAAATCTTCAAAGTTGTCATATCGGACGATGAATTTTTAATAATTTTTTTTTTTAATTTTACAAAAGTGATTACAAGGATTTTGAGTGGCAAATTAAATTTTTATCTCTTATATTTGGGGAATAGCTTTGAAGTACTGTTCTTTCTGGGTGATTGTTCTCCTCTGTTGTTTAGGAGTAACAGAGTGATCTCTGACTCCCTTGGGCGCGAGTATAAATTCCAGCAGATGGTTATGAATATTTTCGGGTGTACCTCTGTACCACTTTTTGGGTGTCACGTCACTGAGGTCCTTAGCAGTTGAATGCTATGTGTAAGTCAATAAATGAAGCGATTTTAATTTCTGTATGATTTTTGCTTAGTTTCTACTATTTTTACCAACGAGCAGTGGCGTTTGTTGCAGCAAACTGGGACAAAGGGCCGCCTTATCGACTTTAAACGTAACTCAAGCGATACAAAACCTGTTTTGTGTTAACCCGGCAGTTTCTCCGTGCGAGGTTCTTGGTAAACACTTTTGCCGAGGGTAACAATGAAACTAGGTGTGCTATCTCCTCACAAGGTGGCAGTGTACACACGAGGCCGTCGTACAAGTCGATAATCTGTCATAATTAATCACCAAAACGGGTGAGTGTGTGCAAGCCAAGTGAATGGAAGGGGTTGATTAATGGAATTTCTCTCCAGAGAAAGTGTTCCAGGAGGATAGCGCACCTTCCTTGGGGGTTATCGTACGACCGACCGACCGACCGACCGTCACTTTTCGAGTACTTAATCATTTTCGTGAATGGAAAACAAATGGGGTTCCTAAGTGACGTAATTATATCCGATTCGAGGAAAATGGCGGCGTGTGGGGAGGAGTTTTCGTCAAGCGGAGCGCTATTGTGCCCCGGTAACGCTGTCTTAATTATACATCTTGTACCGCTTTAAGTTAAATGTGCCGATCGTTTGTTAAGTGCCTTCGTGTGCAGCTGGAAGCTTGGTATCGACCAAAAATAAGTGAGCAGTAACGGAGTCGCTGTCGGCGGGTGTCTCGGCGGTGCATTGTGACTGTTGCAACACCCACATGATAAACTTTTCATGAAAAATCCACTGCAGATCCCACAAGAACACCAATAAAACTTACACAAAAAGAATTAAAATCTTTACCTTCATAATACACATTCATCTTTGTTGTTCTAAACACTGACTGAAATTATTCACATTTATCAATCAACAAATACAAAAACTTTTACTATTGAACTGTCCAGAATCACTTTTTCTTCACTTTAAAATGCCATGAACTGTCCAGAATCACTTTTTTCTCACTTTAAAACGCCATGAACTGTCCAGCATCACTTTTTTCCCAGTTTAAAACGCCATGAACTGTCCAGCATCACTTTCTTCTCACTTTAAAACGCCATGAATTGTCCAGCATCACATTTTCCTCACTTTAAAACGCCATGAACTGTCCAGCATCACTTTTTACCTTGCTTTAAAACGCCATGAACTGTCCAGCATCACTTTTTCCTCACTTTAAAACGCCATGAACTGTCCAGCATCACTTTCTCCTCACTTTAAAACGCCATGAACTGTGCAGAATCACTTTTTCCTCACTTTAAAACGCCATGAACTGTGCAGAATCACTTTTTCCTCACTTTAACACGCCATGAACTGTCCAGAATCACTTTTTTCTCACTTTAATACGCCATGAACTGTCCAGAATCACTTTTTCCCCACTTTAATACGCCATGAACTGTCCAGAATCACTTTTTCCTCAATTTAACACGCCATGAACTGTCCAGAATCACTTTTACCCCACTTTAAAACAACATGAACTGGCCAGAATCAGTTTTTTCCTCACTTTAAGACGCCATGAACTGTCCAGAATCACTTTTTTCTCAATTTAATACGCCATGAACTGTCCAGAATCACTTTTTCCTCGCTTTAACACGCCATTAATTGTCCAGAATCACTTTTGTCTCACTTTAAAACGACATCAACTGTCCAGAATCACTTTTTCCTCACTTTAAAACGCCATGAACTGTCCAGAATCACTTTTTCCTCACTTTAACACGCCATGAACTGTCCAGAATCACTTTTTCCTCACTTTAACACGCCATGAACTGTCCAGAATCACTTTTTTCTCACTTTAAAACGCCATCAACTGTCCAGAATCACTTTTTCCTCACTTTAAAACGCCATGAACTGGCCAGAATCACTTTTTCCTCACTTTAAAACGCCATGAACTGTCCAGCATCACTTTTTCCCCACTTTAACACGCCATGAACTGGCCAGAATAACTTTTTCCTCACTTTAACACGCCATGAACTGGCCAGAATCACTTTTCCCCACTTTAAAACGCCATGAACTGTCCAGCATCACTTTTTCCCCACTTTAAAACGCCATGAACTGTCCAGAATCACTTTTTCCTCACTTTAAAACGCCATGAACTGGTCAGAATCACTTTTTCCTCACTTTAACACTCCATGAACTGTCCAGAATCACTTTTTCCTCACTTTAAAACGACATGAACTGGCCAGAATCACTTTTCCCCCACTTTAAAACGACATGAACTGTCCAGAATCACTTTTTTCTCACTTTAATACCCCATGAACTGTCCAGAATCACTTTTCCCTCACTTTAAAACGCCATGAACTGGCCAGAATCACTTTTTCCTCACTTTAACACGCAATGAACTGTCCAGAATCACTTTTTCCTCACTTTAAAACTACATGAACTGGCCAGAATCAGTCTTTTCCTCACTATAAGACGCCATGAACTGGCCAGAATCACTTTTTCCTCTCTTTAACACGGCATGAGCTGTCCAGAATCACTTTTTTCTCACTTTAAAACGACATGAGCTGTCCAGAATCACTTTTTTCTCACTTTAAAACGCCATGAACTGGCCAGAATCACTTTTTCCTCACTTTAAAACGACATGAGCTGTCCAGAATCACTTTTTTCTCACTTTAAAACGCCATGAACTGGCCAGAATCACTTTTTCCTCACTTTAACACGCCATGAACTGTCCAGAAAAACTTTCCTCACTTTAACACGCCATGAACTGTCCAGAATCACTTTTTTCTCACTTTAAAACGCCATCAACTGTCCAGAATCACTTTTTCCTTACTTATAAACGCCATGAACTGGCCAGAATCACTTTTTCCTCACTTAAAAACGCCATGAACTGGCCAGAATCACTTTTTCCTCACTTAAAAACGCCATGAACTGGCCAGAATCACTTTTTCCTCACTTAAAAACGCCATGAACTGGCCAAAATCACTTTTTCCTCTCTTTAACACGGCATGAGCTGTCCAGAATCACTTTTCCTCACTTTACAACGCCATGAACTGTCCAGAATCACTTTTTTCTCACTTTAAAACGCCATGAACTGTCCAGAATCACTTTTTTCTCACTTTAAAACGCCATCAACTGTCCAGAATCCCTTTTTCCTCACTTTAACACGACATGAACTGTCCAGAATCACTTTTACCCCACTTTAAAACAACATGAACTGTCCAGAATCACTTTTTTCTCACTTTAATACCCCATGAACTGTCCAGAATCACTTTTTCCTCGCTTTAACACGCCATTAACTGTCCAGAATCACTTTTGTCTCTCTTTAAAACGCCATCAACTGTCCAGAATCACTTTTTCCTCACTTTAAAACGCCATGAACTGTCCAGAATCACTTTTTCCTAACCTTAACACGCCATGATGTGTCCAGAATCACTTTTTTCTCACTTTAAAACGCCATGAACTGTCCAGAATCACTTTTTCCTCACTTTAAAACGCCATGAACTGTCCAGAATCACTTTTTTCTCACTTTAAAACGCCATCAACTGTCCAGAATCACATTTTCCTCACTTAAAAACGCCATGAACTGTCCAGAATCACTTTTTCCTCACTTTAACACGCCATGAACTGTCCAGAATCACTTTTTTCTCACTTTAAAACGCCATCAACTGTCCAGAATCACATTTTCCTCACTTTAAAACGCCATGAACTGGCCAGAATCACTTTTTCCTCACTTTAAAACGCCATGAACTGTCCAGCATCACTTTTTCCCCACTTTAAAACGCCATGAACTGGCCAGAATAACTTTTTCCTCACTTTAACACGCCATGAACTGGCCAGAATCACTTTTTCCCCACTTTAAAACGCCATGAACTGTCCAGCATCACTTTTTCCCCACTTTAAAACGCCATGAACTGTCCAGAATCACTTTTTCCTCACTTTAAAACGCCATGAACTGGCCAGAATCACTTTTTCCTCACTTTAACACTCCATGAACTGTCCAGAATCACTTTTTCCTCACATTAACACTCCATGAACTGTCCAGAATCACTTTTTCCTCACTTTAAAACGCCATGAACTGGCCAGAATCACTTTTTCCTCACTTTAAAACGCCATGAACTGGCCAGAATCACTTTTTCCTCACTTTAACACGCCATGAACTGTCCAGAATCACTTTTTCCTCACAATAACACTCCATGAACTGGCCAGAATCACTTTTTCCTCACTTTAAAACGCCATCAACCGGCCAGAATCACTTTTTCCTCACTTTAAAACGCCATGAACTGGCCAGAATCACTTTTTCCTCACTTTAAAACGCCATGAACTGGCCAGAATCACTTTTTCCTCACTTTAACACTCCATGAACTGGCCAGAATCACTTTTTCCTCACTTTAAAACGCCATGAACTGTCCAGAATCACTTTTTCCTCACTTTAAAACGCCATGAACTGGCCAGAATCACTTTTTCCTCACTTAAAACGCCATGAACTGGCCAGAATCCCTTTTTCCTCACTTTAACACGACATGAACTGTCCAGAATCACTTTTACCCCACTTTAAAACAACATGAACTGTCCAGAATCACTTTTTTCTCACTTTAATACCCCATGAACTGTCCAGAATCACTTTTTCCTCGCTTTAACACGCCATTAACTGTCCAGAATCACTTTTGTCTCTCTTTAAAACGCCATCAACTGTCCAGAATCACTTTTTCCTCACTTTAAAACGCCATGAACTGTCCAGAATCACTTTTTCCTAACTTTAACACGCCATGATGTGTCCAGAATCACTTTTTTCTCACTTTAAAACGCCATGAACTGTCCAGAATCACTTTTTCCTCACTTTAAAACGCCATGAACTGTCCAGAATCACTTTTTTCTCACTTTAAAACGCCATCAACTGTCCAGAATCACATTTTCCTCACTTAAAAACGCCATGAACTGTCCAGAATCACTTTTTCCTCACTTTAACACGCCATGAACTGTCCAGAATCACTTTTTTCTCACTTTAAAACGCCATCAACTGTCCAGAATCACATTTTCCTCACTTTAAAACGCCATGAACTGGCCAGAATCACTTTTTCCTCACTTTAAAACGCCATGAACTGTCCAGCATCACTTTTTCCCCACTTTAAAACGCCATGAACTGGCCAGAATAACTTTTTCCTCACTTTAACACGCCATGAACTGGCCAGAATCACTTTTTCCCCACTTTAAAACGCCATGAACTGTCCAGCATCACTTTTTCCCCACTTTAAAACGCCATGAACTGTCCAGAATCACTTTTTCCTCACTTTAAAACGCCATGAACTGGCCAGAATCACTTTTTCCTCACTTTAACACTCCATGAACTGTCCAGAATCACTTTTTCCTCACATTAACACTCCATGAACTGTCCAGAATCACTTTTTCCTCACTTTAAAACGCCATGAACTGGCCAGAATCACTTTTTCCTCACTTTAAAACGCCATGAACTGGCCAGAATCACTTTTTCCTCACTTTAACACGCCATGAACTGTCCAGAATCACTTTTTCCTCACATTAACACTCCATGAACTGGCCAGAATCACTTTTTCCTCACTTTAAAACGCCATCAACTGGCCAGAATCACTTTTTCCTCACTTTAAAACGCCATGAACTGGCCAGAATCACTTTTTCCTCACTTTAAAACGCCATGAACTGGCCAGAATCACTTTTTCCTCACTTTAACACTCCATGAACTGGCCAGAATCACTTTTTCCTCACTTTAAAACGCCATGAACTGTCCAGAATCACTTTTTCCTCACTTTAAAACGCCATGAACTGGCCAGAATCACTTTTTCCTCACTTAAAACGCCATGAACTGGCCAGAATCACTTTTTCCTCACTTTAAAACGCCATGAACTGGCCAGAATCACTTTTTCCTCACTTTAACACTCCATGAACTGTCCAGAATCACTTTTTCCTCACATTAACACTCCATGAACTGGCCAGAATCACTTTTTCCTCACTTTAAAACGCCATCAACTGTCCAGAATCACTTTTTCCTCACTTTAAAACGCCATGAACTGGCCAGAATCACTTTTTCCTCACTTTAACACTCCATGAACTGGCCAGAATCACTTTTTCCTCACTTTAACACTCCCTGAACTGGCCAGAATCACTTTTCCCCCACATTAAAACGACATGAACTGTCCAGAATCACTTTTTTCTCACTTTAATACGCCATGAACTGTACAGAATCACTTTTTCCTCACTTAAAAACGCCATCAACTGTCCAGAATCACCTTTTCCTCACTTTAAAACGCCATGAACTGTCCAGAATCACCTTTTTCTCACTTTAAAACGCCATCAACTGTCCAGAATCACTTTTTCCTCACTTAAAAACGCCATGAACTGGCCAGAATCACTTTTTCCTCACTTAAAAACGCCATCAACTGTCCAGAATCACTTTTTCCTCACTTAAAAACGCCATGAACTGGCCAGAATCACTTTTTCCTCACTTTAAAACGCCATGAACTGGCCAGAATCACTTTTTCCTCACTTTAAAACGCCATCAACTGTCCAGAATCACTTTTTCCTCACTTAAAAACGCCATCAACTGTCCAGAATCACTTTTTCCTCACTTAAAAACGCCATGAACTGTCCAGAATCACTTTTTCCTCACTTTCAATTGCCATGAACTGGCCAGAATCACTTTTTCCTCACTTTAAAACGCCATCAACTGGCCAGAATCACTTTTTCCTCACTTAAAAACGCCATCAACTGTCCAGAATCACTTTTTGCTCACTTAAAAACGCCATGATCTGCCCAGAATCACTTTTTCCTCACTTTAAAACGCCATGAACTGGCCAGAATCACTTTTTCCTCACTTTAAATCGCCATCAACTGTCCAGAATCACTTTTTCCTCACTTAAAAACGCCATGAACTGGCCAGTATCACTTTTTCCTCACTTAAAAACGCCATGAACAGGCCAGAATCACTTTTTCCTCTCTTTAACACGGCATGAGCTGTCCAGAATCACTTTTTTCTCACTTTAAAACGACATGAGCTGTCCAGAATCACTTTTTCCTCAATTAAAAACGCCATGAACTGGCCAGAATCACTTTTTCCTCACTTAAAAACGCCATGAACTGGCCAGAGTCACTTTTTCCTCTCTTTAACACGGCATGAGCTGTCCAGAATCACTTTTTTCTCACTTTAAAACGACATGAGCTGTCCAGAATCACTTTTTTCTCACTTTAAAACGCCATGAACTGGCCAGAATCACCTTTTCCTCACTTTAAAACGACATGAGCTGTCCAGAATCACTTTTTTCTCACTTTAAAACGCCATGAACTGGCCAGAATCACTTTTTCCTCACTTTAACACGCCATGAACTGTCCAGAATCACTTTTCCCTCACTTAAAAGCGACATGAACTCTCCAGAATCACTTTTTTCTCACTTTAAAACGCCATGAACTGGCCAGAATCACTTTTCCCTCACTTTAAAACGCCATGAACTGGCCAGAATCACTTTTTCCACACTTTAACACACCATGAACTGTCCAGAATCACTTTTTCCTAACTTAAAAACGACATGAACTCTCCAGAATCACTTTTTTCTCACTTATAAACGCCATGAACTGGCCAGAATCACTTTTTTCTCACTTTAAAACGCCATGAGCTGTCCAGAATCACTTTTTTCTCACTTTAAAACGCCATCAACTGTCCAGAATCACTTTTTTCTCACTTTAAAACGCCATGAACTGGCCAGAATCACTTTTTCCTCACTTTAACACGCCATGAACTGTCCAGAATCACTTTTTTCTCACTTTAAAACGCCATCAACTGTCCAGAATCACTTTTTCCTCACTTAAAAACGCCATGAACTGGCCAGAATCACTTTTTCCTCACTTAAAAACGCCATGAACTGTCCAGAATCACTTTTTCCTCACTTATAAACGCCATGAACTGGCCAGAATCACTTTTTCCTCACTTAAAAACGCCATGAACTGGCCAGAATCACTTTTTCCTCTCTTTAACACGGCATGAGCTGTCCAGAATCACTTTTCCTCACTTTAAAACGCCATGAACTGTCCAGAATCACTTTTTTCTCACTTTAAAACGCCATCAACTGTCCAGAATCACTTTTTCCTCACTTTAAAACGCCATGAACTGTCCAGAATCACTTTTTCCTCTCTTTAACACGGCATGAGCTGTCCAGAATCACTTTTCCTCACTTTAAAAGGACATGAGCTGTCCAGAATCACTTTTTTCTCACTTTAAAACGCCATGAACTGGCCAGAATCACCTTTTCCTCACTTTAAAACGACATGAGCTGTCGAGAATCACTTTTTTCTCACTTTAAAACGCCATGAACTGGCCAGAATCACTTTTTCCTCACTTTAACACGCCATGAACTGTCCAGAATCTCTTTTCCCTCACTTAAAAACGACATGAACTCTCCAGAATCACTTTTTTCTCACTTTAAAACGCCATGAACTGGCCAGAATCACTTTTCCCTCACTTTAAAACGCCATGAACTGGCCAGAATCACTTTTTCCACACTTTAACACACCATGAACTGTCCAGAATCACTTTTTCCTCACTTAAAAACGACATGAACTCTCCAGAATCACTTTTTTCTCACTTATAAACGCCATGAACTGGCCAGAATCACTTTTTCCACACTTTAACACACCATGAACTGTCCAGAATCACTTTTTCCTCACTTTAATACGCCATGAACTGGCCAGAATCACTTTTTCCTCACTTTAACACTCCATGAACTGTCCAGAATCACTTTTTCCTCACTTTA
The DNA here is from genome assembly GCA_030765055.1 of Mantis religiosa. Classification (NCBI taxonomy): domain Eukaryota; kingdom Metazoa; phylum Arthropoda; class Insecta; order Mantodea; family Mantidae; genus Mantis; species Mantis religiosa. Next base: position 258,906,814 of record CM060947.1, on the reverse strand, counting down.
ATACGCCATGAACTGGCCAGAATAACTTTTTCCACACTTTAACACACCATGAACTGTCCAGAATCACTTTTTCCTCACTTTAATACGCCATGAACTGGCCAGAATCACTTTTTCCTCACTTTAACACGCCATGAACTGTCCAGAATCACTTTTTTCTCACTTATAAACGCCATGAACTGGCCAGAATCACTTTTTCCACACTTTAACACGCCATGAACTGTCCAGAATCACTTTTTCCTCACTTTAATACGCCATGAACTGGCCAGAATCACTTTTTCCACACTTTAACACACCATGAACTGTCCAGAATCACTTTTTCCTCACTTTAATACGCCATGAACTCTCCAGAATCACTTTTTCCTCACTTTAATACGCCATGAACTGGCCAGTATCACTTTTTCCACACTTTAACACACCATGAACTGTCCAGAATCACTTTTTCCTCACTTAAAAACGACATGAACTCTCCAGAATCACTTTTTTCTCACTTATAAACGCCATGAACTGGCCAGAATCACTTTTTTCTCACTTTAAAACGCCATGAGCTGTCCAGAATCACTTTTTTCTCACTTTAAAACGCCATCAACTGTCCAGAATCACTTTTTTCTCACTTTAAAACGCCATGAACTGGCCAGAATCACTTTTTCCTCACTTTAACACGCCAGGAACTGTCCAGAATCACTTTTTTCTCACTTTAAAACGCCATCAACTGTCCAGAATCACTTTTTCCTCACTTAAAAACGCCATGAACTGGCCAGAATCACTTTTTTCTCACTTAAAACGCCATGAACTGTCCAGAATCACTTTTTCCTCTCTTTAAAACGCCATGAACTGGCCAGAATCACTTTTTCCTCTCTTTAAAACGCCATGAACTGTCCAGAATCACTTTTTTCTCACTTAAAACGCCATGAACTGTCCAGAATCACTTTTTCCTCACTTTAAAACGCCATGAACTGGCCAGAATCACTTTTTCCTCACTTTAACACGCCATGAACTGTCCAGAATCACTTTTTTCTCACTTTAAAACGCCATCAACTGTCCAGAATCACTTTTATCTCACTTTAAAACGCCATGAACTGTCCAGAATCACTTTTTTCTCACTTTAAAACGCCATCAACTGTCCAGAATCACTTTTTTCTCACTTTAAAACGCCATCAACTGTCCAGAATCACTTTTTCCTAACTTTAAAACGCCATCAACTGTCCAGAATCACTTTTTTCTCACTTTAAAACGCCATCAACTGTCCAGAATCACTTTTTTCGCACTTAAAAACGCCATCAACTGTCCAGAATCACCTTTTCCTCACTTTAAAACGCCATGAACTGTCCAGAATCACCTTTTTCTCACTTTAAAACGCCATCAACTGTCCAGAATCACTTTTTTCTCACTTAAAAACGCCATCAACTGTCCAGAATCACCTTTTCCTCACTTTAAAACGCCATCAACTGTCCAGAATCACTTTTTTCTCACTTTAAAACGCCATCAACTGTCCAGAATCACTTTTTTCTCACTTTAAAACGCCATCAACTGTCCAGAATCACTTTTTTCTCACTTAAAAACGCCATGAACTGGCCAGAATCACTTTTTTCTCACTTTAAAACGCCATCAACTGTCCAGAATCACTTTTTTCTCACTTTAAAACGACATCAACTGTCCAGAATCACTTTTTTCTCACTTTAAAACGCCATCAACTGTCCAGAATCACTTTTTCTCACTTTAAAACATCAACTGTCCAGAATCACTTTTTCCTCACTTTAAAACGCCATGAACTGGCCAGAATCACTTTTTCCTCACTTTAACACGCCATTAATTGTCCAGAATCACTTTTTCCTCACTTTAAAACGCCATGAACTGGCCAGAATCACTTTTTCTCACTTTAAAACGCCATCAACTGTCCAGAATCACTTTTTCCTCACTTTAAAACGCCATGAACTGGCCAGAATCACTTTTTCCTCACTTTAACACGCCATGAACTGTCCAGAATCACTTTTTTCTCACTTTAAAACGCCATGAACTGTCCAGAATCACTTTTTTCTCACTTTAAAACGCCATGAACTGTCCAGAATCACTTTTTTCTCACTTTAAAACGCCATCAACTGTCCAGAATCACTTTTTTCTCACTTTAAAACGCCATCAACTGTCCAGAATCACTTTTTCCTCACTTTAAAACGCCATGAACTGTCCAGAATCACTTTTTTCTCACTTAAAAATGCCATCAACTGTCCAGAATCACCTTTTCCTCACTTTAAAACGCCATGAACTGTCCAGAATCACTTTTTTCTCACTTTAAAACGCCATGAACTGTCCAGAATCACTTTTTTCTCACTTAAAAACGCCATCAACTGTCCAGAATCACCTTTTCCTCACTTTAAAACGCCATCAACTGTCCAGAATCACTTTTTTCTCACTTTAAAACGCCATCAACTGTCCAGAATCACTTTTTTCTCACTTTAAAACGCCATCAACTGTCCAGAATCACTTTTTTCTCACTTTAAAACGCCATCAACTGTCCAGAATCACTTTTTTCTCACTTTAAAACGCCATCAACTGTCCAGAATCACTTTTTCCTCACTTTAAAACGCCATCAACTGTCCAGAATCACTTTTTTCTCACTTTAAAACGCCATGAACTGTCCAGAATCACTTTTTTCTCACTTTAAAACGCCATGAACTGTCCAGAATTACTTTTTCCTCACTTTAAAACGCCATCAACTGTCCAGAATCACTTTTTCCTCACTTTAAAACGCCATCAACTGTCCAGAATCACTTTTTTCTCACTTTAAAACGCCATGAACTGTCCAGAATCACTTTTTTCTCACTTTAAAACGCCATGAACTGTCCAGAATCACTTTTTCCTCACTTTAAAACGCCATCAACTGTCCAGAATCACTTTTTTCTCACATTAAAACGCCATCAACTGTCCAGAATCACTTTTTTCTCACTTTAAAACGCCATGAACTGGCCAGAATCACTTTTTCCTCACTTTAAAACGCCATGAACTGGCCAGAATCACTTTTTCCTCACTTTAACACGCCATGAACTGTCCAGAATCACTTTTTCCTCACATTAACACTCCATGAACTGGCCAGAATCACTTTTTCCTCACTTTAAAACGCCATCAACTGTCCAGAATCACTTTTTCCTCACTTTAAAACGCCATGAACTGGCCAGAATCACTTTTTCCTCACTTTAACACTCCATGAACTGGCCAGAATCACTTTTTCCTCACTTTAAAACGCCATGAACTGGCCAGAATCACTTTTTCCTCACTTTAAAACGCCATGAACTGGCCAGAATCACTTTTTCCTCACTTTAAAACGCCATGAACTGGCCAGAATCACTTTTTCCTCACTTTAACACTCCATGAACTGGCCAGAATCACTTTTTCCTCACTTTAAAACGCCATGAACTCTCCAGAATCACTTTTTTCTCACTTATAAACGCCATGAACTGGCCAGAATCACTTTTTTCTCACTTTAAAACGCCATGAGCTGTCCAGAATCACTTTTTTCTCACTTTAAAACGCCATCAACTGTCCAGAATCACTTTTTTCTCACTTTAAAACGCCATGAACTGGCCAGAATCACTTTTTCCTCACTTTAACACGCCATGAACTGTCCAGAATCACTTTTTTCTCACTTTAAAACGCCATCAACTGTCCAGAATCACTTTTTCCTCACTTAAAAACGCCATGAACTGGCCAGAATCACTTTTTCCTCACTTAAAAACGCCATGAACTGTCCAGAATCACTTTTTCCTCACTTATAAACGCCATGAACTGGCCAGAATCACTTTTTCCTCACTTAAAAACGCCATGAACTGGCCAGAATCACTTTTTCCTCTCTTTAACACGGCATGAGCTGTCCAGAATCACTTTTCCTCACTTTAAAACGCCATGAACTGTCCAGAATCACTTTTTTCTCACTTTAAAACGCCATCAACTGTCCAGAATCACTTTTTCCTCACTTTAAAACGCCATGAACTGTCCAGAATCACTTTTTCCTCTCTTTAACACGGCATGAGCTGTCCAGAATCACTTTTCCTCACTTTAAAAGGACATGAGCTGTCCAGAATCACTTTTTTCTCACTTTAAAACGCCATGAACTGGCCAGAATCACCTTTTCCTCACTTTAAAACGACATGAGCTGTCGAGAATCACTTTTTTCTCACTTTAAAACGCCATGAACTGGCCAGAATCACTTTTTCCTCACTTTAACACGCCATGAACTGTCCAGAATCTCTTTTCCCTCACTTAAAAACGACATGAACTCTCCAGAATCACTTTTTTCTCACTTTAAAACGCCATGAACTGGCCAGAATCACTTTTCCCTCACTTTAAAACGCCATGAACTGGCCAGAATCACTTTTTCCACACTTTAACACACCATGAACTGTCCAGAATCACTTTTTCCTCACTTAAAAACGACATGAACTCTCCAGAATCACTTTTTTCTCACTTATAAACGCCATGAACTGGCCAGAATCACTTTTTCCACACTTTAACACACCATGAACTGTCCAGAATCACTTTTTCCTCACTTTAATACGCCATGAACTGGCCAGAATCACTTTTTCCTCACTTTAACACTCCATGAACTGTCCAGAATCACTTTTTCCTCACTTTAATACGCCATGAACTGGCCAGAATAACTTTTTCCACACTTTAACACACCATGAACTGTCCAGAATCACTTTTTCCTCACTTTAATACGCCATGAACTGGCCAGAATCACTTTTTCCTCACTTTAACACGCCATGAACTGTCCAGAATCACTTTTTTCTCACTTATAAACGCCATGAACTGGCCAGAATCACTTATTCCACACTTTAACACGCCATGAACTGTCCAGAATCACTTTTTCCTCACTTTAATACGCCATGAACTGGCCAGAATCACTTTTTCCACACTTTAACACACCATGAACTGTCCAGAATCACTTTTTCCTCACTTTAATACGCCATGAACTCTCCAGAATCACTTTTTCCTCACTTTAATACGCCATGAACTGGCCAGTATCACTTTTTCCACACTTTAACACACCATGAACTGTCCAGAATCACTTTTTCCTCACTTAAAAACGACATGAACTCTCCAGAATCACTTTTTTCTCACTTATAAACGCCATGAACTGGCCAGAATCACTTTTTTCTCACTTTAAAACGCCATGAGCTGTCCAGAATCACTTTTTTCTCACTTTAAAACGCCATCAACTGTCCAGAATCACTTTTTTCTCACTTTAAAACGCCATGAACTGGCCAGAATCACTTTTTCCTCACTTTAACACGCCAGGAACTGTCCAGAATCACTTTTTTCTCACTTTAAAACGCCATCAACTGTCCAGAATCACTTTTTCCTCACTTAAAAACGCCATGAACTGGCCAGAATCACTTTTTTCTCACTTAAAACGCCATGAACTGTCCAGAATCACTTTTTCCTCTCTTTAAAACGCCATGAACTGGCCAGAATCACTTTTTCCTCTCTTTAAAACGCCATGAACTGTCCAGAATCACTTTTTTCTCACTTAAAACGCCATGAACTGTCCAGAATCACTTTTTCCTCACTTTAAAACGCCATGAACTGGCCAGAATCACTTTTTCCTCACTTTAACACGCCATGAACTGTCCAGAATCACTTTTTTCTCACTTTAAAACGCCATCAACTGTCCAGAATCACTTTTATCTCACTTTAAAACGCCATGAACTGTCCAGAATCACTTTTTTCTCACTTTAAAACGCCATCAACTGTCCAGAATCACTTTTTTCTCACTTTAAAACGCCATCAACTGTCCAGAATCACTTTTTCCTAACTTTAAAACGCCATCAACTGTCCAGAATCACTTTTTTCTCACTTTAAAACGCCATCAACTGTCCAGAATCACTTTTTTCGCACTTAAAAACGCCATCAACTGTCCAGAATCACCTTTTCCTCACTTTAAAACGCCATGAACTGTCCAGAATCACCTTTTTCTCACTTTAAAACGCCATCAACTGTCCAGAATCACTTTTTTCTCACTTAAAAACGCCATCAACTGTCCAGAATCACCTTTTCCTCACTTTAAAACGCCATCAACTGTCCAGAATCACTTTTTTCTCACTTTAAAACGCCATCAACTGTCCAGAATCACTTTTTTCTCACTTTAAAACGCCATCAACTGTCCAGAATCACTTTTTTCTCACTTAAAAACGCCATGAACTGGCCAGAATCACTTTTTTCTCACTTTAAAACGCCATCAACTGTCCAGAATCACTTTTTTCTCACTTTAAAACGACATCAACTGTCCAGAATCACTTTTTTCTCACTTTAAAACGCCATCAACTGTCCAGAATCACTTTTTCTCACTTTAAAACATCAACTGTCCAGAATCACTTTTTCCTCACTTTAAAACGCCATGAACTGGCCAGAATCACTTTTTCTTCACTTTAACACGCCATTAATTGTCCAGAATAACTTTTTCCTCACTTTAAAACGCCATGAACTGGCCAGAATCACTTTTTCTCACTTTAAAACGCCATCAACTGTCCAGAATCACTTTTTCCTCACTTTAAAACGCCATGAACTGGCCAGAATCACTTTTTCCTCACTTTAACACGCCATGAACTGTCCAGAATCACTTTTTTCTCACTTTAAAACGCCATGAACTGTCCAGAATCACTTTTTTCTCACTTTAAAACGCCATGAACTGTCCAGAATCACTTTTTTCTCACTTTAAAACGCCATCAACTGTCCAGAATCACTTTTTTCTCACTTTAAAACGCCATCAACTGTCCAGAATCACTTTTTCCTCACTTTAAAACGCCATGAACTGTCCAGAATCACTTTTTTCTCACTTAAAAATGCCATGAACTGTCCAGAATCACCTTTTCCTCACTTTAAAACGCCATGAACTGTCCAGAATCACTTTTTTCTCACTTTAAAACGCCATGAACTGTCCAGAATCACTTTTTTCTCACTTAAAAACGCCATCAACTGTCCAGAATCACCTTTTCCTCACTTTAAAACGCCATCAACTGTCCAGAATCACTTTTTTCTCACTTTAAAACGCCATCAACTGTCCAGAATCACTTTTTTCTCACTTTAAAACGCCATCAACTGTCCAGAATCACTTTTTTCTCACTTTAAAACGCCATCAACTGTCCAGAATCACTTTTTTCTCACTTTAAAACGCCATCAACTGTCCAGAATCACTTTTTCCTCACTTTAAAACGCCATCAACTGTCCAGAATCACTTTTTTCTCACTTTAAAACGCCATGAACTGTCCAGAATCACTTTTTTCTCACTTTAAAACGCCATGAACTGTCCAGAATTACTTTTTCCTCACTTTAAAACGCCATCAACTGTCCAGAATCACTTTTTCCTCACTTTAAAACGCCATCAACTGTCCAGAATCACTTTTTTCTCACTTTAAAACGCCATGAACTGTCCAGAATCACTTTTTTCTCACTTTAAAACGCCATGAACTGTCCAGAATCACTTTTTCCTCACTTTAAAACGCCATCAACTGTCCAGAATCACTTTTTTCTCACATTAAAACGCCATCAACTGTCCAGAATCACTTTTTTCTCACTTTAAAACGCCATGAACTGACCAGAATCACTTTTTCCTCACTTTAAAACGCCATGAACTGGCCAGAATCACTTTTTCCTCACTTTAACACGCCATGAACTGTCCAGAATCACTTTTTCCTCACATTAACACTCCATGAACTGGCCAGAATCACTTTTTCCTCACTTTAAAACGCCATCAACTGTCCAGAATCACTTTTTCCTCACTTTAAAACGCCATGAACTGGCCAGAATCACTTTTTCCTCACTTTAACACTCCATGAACTGGCCAGAATCACTTTTTCCTCACTTTAAAACGCCATGAACTGGCCAGAATCACTTTTTCCTCACTTTAAAACGCCATGAACTGGCCAGAATCACTTTTTCCTCACTTTAAAACGCCATGAACTGGCCAGAATCACTTTTTCCTCACTTTAACACTCCATGAACTGGCCAGAATCACTTTTTCCTCACTTTAAAACGCCATGAACTGTCCAGAATAACTTTTTCCTCACTTTAAAACGCCATGAACTGGCCAGAATCACTTTTTCCTCACTTAAAACGCCATGAACTGGCCAGAATCACTTTTTCCTCACTTTAAAACGACATGAACTGTCCAGAATCACTTTTTTCTCACTTTAATACGCCATGAACTGTACAGAATCACTTTTTCCTCTCTTTAAAACGCCATGAACTGGCCAGAATCACTTTTTCCTCACTTTAACACGCCATGAACTGTCCAGAATCACTTTTTTCTCACTTTAAAACGCCATGAACTGTCCAGAATCACTTTTTCCTCACTTAAAACGCCATGAACTGGCCAGAATCACTTTTTCCTCACTTAAAAACGCCATCAACTGTCCAGAATAACTTTTTCCTCACTTAAAAACGCCATGAACTGGCCAGAATCACTTTTTCCTCACTTTAAAACGCCATGAACTGGCCAGAATCACTTTTTCCTCACTTTAAAACGCCATCAACTGTCCAGAATCACTTTTTCCTCACTTAAAAACGCCATCAACTGTCCAGAATCACTTTTTCCTCACTTAAAAACGCCATGAACTGTCCAGAATCACTTTTTCCTCACTTTCAAACGCCATGAACTGGCCAGAATCACTTTTTCCTCACTTTAAAACGCCATCAACTGGCCAGAATCATTTATCCTCACTTAAAAACGCCATCAACTGTCCAGAATCACTTTTTCCTCACTTAAAAACGACATGAACTGTCCAGAATCACTTTTTCCTCACTTTAAAACGCCATGAACTGGCCAGAATCACTTTTTCCTCACTTTAAAACGCCATCAACTGTCCAGAATCACTTTTTCCTCACTTAAAAACGCCATGAACTGGCCAGAATCACTTTTTCCTCACTTAAAAACGCCATGAACTGGCCAGAATCACTTTTTCCTCTCTTTAACACGGCATGAGCTGTCCAGAATCACTTTTTTCTCACTTTAAAACGACATGAGCTGTCCAGAATCACTTTTTCCTCACTTAAAAACGCCATGAACTGGCCAGAATCACTTTTTCCTCACTTAAAAACGCCATGAACTGGCAGGAGTCACTTTTTCCTCTCTTTAACACGGCATGAGCTGTCCAGAATCACTTTTTTCTCACTTTAAAACGACATGAGCTGTCCAGAATCACTTTTTACTCACTTTAAAACGCCATGAACTGGCCAGAATCACCTTTTCCTCACTTTAAAACGACATGAGCTGTCCAGAATCACTTTTTTCTCACTTTAAAACGCCATGAACTGGCCAGAATCACTTTTTCCTCACTTTAACACGCCATGAACTGTCCAGAATCACTTTTCCCTCACTTAAAAACGACATGAACTCTCCAGAATCACTTTTTTCTCACTTTAAAACGCCATGAACTGGCCAGAATCACTTTTCCCTCACTTTAAAACGCCATGAACTGGCCAGAATCACTTTTTCCACACTTTAACACACCATGAACTGTCCAGAATCACTTTTTCCTCACTTAAAAACGACATGAACTCTCCAGAATCACTTTTTTCTCACTTATAAACGCCATGAACTGTCCAGAATCACTTTTTTCTCACTTTAAAACGCCATCAACTGTCCAGAATCACTTTTTTCTCACTTTAAAACGCCATGAGCTGTCCAGAATCACTTTTTTCTCACTTTAAAACGCCATCAACTGTCCAGAATCACTTTTTTCTCACTTTAAAACGCCATGAACTGGCCAGAATCACTTTTTCCTCACTTTAACACGCCATGAACTGTCCAGAATCACTTTTTTCTCACTTTAAAACGCCATCAACTGTCCAGAATCACTTTTTCCTCACTTAAAAACGCCATGAACTGGCCAGAATCACTTTTTTCTCACTTAAAACCCCATGAACTGTCCAGAATCACTTTTTCCTCTCTTTAAAACGCCATGAACTGTCCAGAATCACTTTTTCCTCACTTAAAACGCCATGAACTGTCCAGAATCACTTTTTTCTCACTTAAAAACGCCATGAACTGGCCAGAATCACTTTTTCCTCTCTTTAAAACGCCATGAACTGTCCAGAATCACTTTTTTCTCACTTAAAACGCCATGAACTGTCCAGAATCACTTTTTCCTCACTTTAAAACGCCATGAACTGGCCAGAATCACTTTTTCCTCACTTTAACACGCCATGAACTGTCCAGAATCACTTTTTTCTCACTTTAAAACGCCATCAACTGTCCAGAATCACTTTTATCTCACTTTAAAACGCCATGAACTGTCCAGAATCACTTTTTCCTCACTTTAAAACGCCATGAACTGTCCAGAATCACTTTTTTCTCACTTAAAAACGCCATCAACTGTCCAGAATCACCTTTTCCTCACTTTAAAACGCCATGAACTGTCCAGAATCACCTTTTTCTCACTTTAAAACGCCATCAACTGTCCAGAATCACTTTTTTCTCACTTAAAAACGCCATCAACTGTCCAGAATCACCTTTTCCTCACTTTAAAACGCCATCAACTGTCCAGAATCACTTTTTTCTCACTTTAAAACGCCATCAACTGTCCAGAATCACTTTTTTCTCACTTTAAAACGCCATCAACTGTCCAGAATCACTTTTTTCTCACTTAAAAACGCCATGAACTGGCCAGAATCACTTTTTTCTCACTTTAAAACGCCATCAACTGTCCAGAATCACTTTTTTCTCACTTTAAAACGACATCAACTGTCCAGAATCACTTTTTTCTCACTTTAAAACGCCATCAACTGTCCAGAATCACTTTTTCTCACTTTAAAACGACATCAACTGTCCAGAATCACTTTTTCCTCACTTTAAAACGCCATGAACTGGCCAGAATCACTTTTTCCTCACTTTAACACGCCATGAACTGTCCAGAATCACTTTTTTCTCACTTTAAAACGCCATGAACTGTCCAGAATCACTTTTTTCTCACTTTAAAACGCCATGAACTGTCCAGAATCACTTTTTTCTCACTTTAAAACGCCATCAACTGTCCAGAATCACTTTTTTCTCACTTTAAAACGCCATCAACTGTCCAGAATCACTTTTTCCTCACTTTAAAACGCCATGAACTGTCCAGAATCACTTTTTTCTCACTTAAAAACGCCATCAACTGTCCAGAATCACCTTTTCCTCACTTTAAAACGCCATGAACTGTCCAGAATCACTTTTTTCTCACTTTAAAACGCCATGAACTGTCCAGAATCACTTTTTTCTCACTTAAAAACGCCATCAACTGTCCAGAATCACCTTTTCCTCACTTTAAAACGCCATGAACTGTCCAGAATCACTTTTTTCTCACTTTAAAACGCCATGAACTGTCCAGAATTACTTTTTCCTCACTTTAAAACGCCATCAACTGTCCAGAATCACTTTTTCCTCACTTTAAAACGCCATCAACTGTCCAGAATCACTTTTTTCTCACTTTAAAACGCCATGAACTGTCCAGAATCACTTTTTTCTCACTTTAAAACGCCATGAACTGTCCAGAATCACTTTTTCCTCACTTTAAAACGCCATCAACTGTCCAGAATCACTTTTTTCTCACTTTAAAACGCCATCAACTGTCCAGAATCACTTTTTTCTCACTTTAAAACGCCATGAACTGGCCAGAATCACTTTTTCCTCACTTTAAAACGCCATGAACTGGCCAGAATCACTTTTTCCTCACTTTAACACGCCATGAACTGTCCAGAATCACTTTTTCCTCACATTAACACTCCATGAACTGGCCAGAATCACTTTTTCCTCACTTTAAAACGCCATCAACTGTCCAGAATCACTTTTTCCTCACTTTAAAACGCCATGAACTGGCCAGAATCACTTTTTCCTCACTTTAACACTCCATGAACTGGCCAGAATCACTTTTTCCTCACTTTAAAACGCCATGAACTGGCCAGAATCACTTTTTCCTCACTTTAAAATGCCATGAACTGGCCAGAATCACTTTTTCCTCACTTTAAAACGCCATGAACTGGCCAGAATCACTTTTTCCTCACTTTAACACTCCATGAACTGGCCAGAATCACTTTTTCCTCACTTTAAAACGCCATGAACTGTCCAGAATAACTTTTTCCTCACTTTAAAACGCCATGAACTGGCCAGAATCACTTTTTCCTCACTTAAAACGCCATGAACTGGCCAGAATCACTTTTTCCTCACTTTAAAACGACATGAACTGTCCAGAATCACTTTTTTCTCACTTTAATACGCCATGAACTGTACAGAATCACTTTTTCCTCACTTAAAAACGCCATGAACTGTCCAGAATCACTTTTTCCTCACTTTAAAACGCCATGAACTGGCCAGAATCACTTTTTCCTCACTTTAAAACGCCATCAACTGTCCAGAATCACTTTTTCCTCACTTAAAAACGCCATGAACTGGCCAGAATCACTTTTTCCTCACTTAAAAACGCCATGAACTGGCCAGAATCACTTTTTCCTCTCTTTAACACGGCATGAGCTGTCCAGAATCACTTTTTTCTCACTTTAAAACGACATGAGCTGTCCAGAATCACTTTTTCCTCACTTAAAAACGCCATGAACTGGCCAGAATCACTTTTTCCTCACTTAAAAACGCCATGAACTGGCAGGAGTCACTTTTTCCTCTCTTTAACACGGCATGAGCTGTCCAGAATCACTTTTTTCTCACTTTAAAACGACATGAGCTGTCCAGAATCACTTTTTACTCACTTTAAAACGCCATGAACTGGCCAGAATCACCTTTTCCTCACTTTAAAACGACATGAGCTGTCCAGAATCACTTTTTACTCACTTTAAAACGCCATGAACTGGCCAGAATCACTTTTTCCTCACTTTAACACGCCATGAACTGTCCAGAATCACTTTTCCCTCACTTAAAAACGACATGAACTCTCCAGAATCACTTTTTTCTCACTTTAAAACGCCATGAACTGGCCAGAATCACTTTTCCCTCACTTTAAAACGCCATGAACTGGCCAGAATCACTTTTTCCACACTTTAACACACCATGAACTGTCCAGAATCACTTTTTCCTCACTTAAAAACGACATGAACTCTCCAGAATCACTTTTTTCTCACTTATAAGCGCCATGAACTGTCCAGAATCACTTTTTTCTCACTTTAAAACGCCATCAACTGTCCAGAATCACTTTTTTCTCACCTTAAAACGCCATGAGCTGTCCAGAATCACTTTTTTCTCACTTTAAAACGCCATCAACTGTCCAGAATCACTTTTTTCTCACTTTAAAACGCCATGAACTGGCCAGAATCACTTTTTCCTCACTTTAACACGCCATGAACTGTCCAGAATCACTTTTTTCTCACTTTAAAACGCCATCAACTGTCCAGAATCACTTTTTCCTCACTTAAAAACGCCATGAACTGGCCAGAATCACTTTTTTCTCACTTAAAACCCCATGAACTGTCCAGAATCACTTTTTCCTCTCTTTAAAACGCCATGAACTGTCCAGAATCACTTTTTCCTCACTTAAAACGCCATGAACTGTCCAGAATCACTTTTTTCTCACTTAAAAACGCCATGAACTGGCCAGAATCACTTTTTCCTCTCTTTAAAACGCCATGAACTGTCCAGAATCACTTTTTTCTCACTTAAAACGCCATGAACTGTCCAGAATCACTTTTTCCTCACTTTAAAACGCCATGAACTGGCCAGAATCACTTTTTCCTCACTTTAACACGCCATGAACTGTCCAGAATCACTTTTTTCTCACTTTAAAACGCCATCAACTGTCCAGAATCACTTTTATCTCACTTTAAAACGCCATGAACTGTCCAGAATCACTTTTTCCTCACTTTAAAACGCCATGAACTGTCCAGAATCACTTTTTTCTCACTTAAAAACGCCATCAACTGTCCAGAATCACCTTTTCCTCACTTTAAAACGCCATGAACTGTCCAGAATCACCTTTTTCTCACTTTAAAACGCCATCAACTGTCCAGAATCACTTTTATCTCACTTTAAAACGCCATGAACTGTCCAGAATCACTTTTTCCTCACTTTAAAACGCCATGAACTGTCCAGAATCACTTTTTTCTCACTTAAAAACGCCATCAACTGTCCAGAATCACCTTTTCCTCACTTTAAAACGCCATGAACTGTCCAGAATCACCTTTTTCTCACTTTAAAACGCCATCAACTGTCCAGAATCACTTTTTTCTCACTTAAAAACGCCATCAACTGTCCAGAATCACCTTTTCCTCACTTTAAAACGCCATCAACTGTCCAGAATCACTTTTTTCTCACTTTAAAACGCCATGAACTGTCCAGAATCACTTTTTTCTCACTTTAAAACGCCATGAACTGTCCAGAATCACTTTTTTCTCACTTTAAAACGCCATCAACTGTCCAGAATCACTTTTTCCTCACTTTAAAACGCCATCAACTGTCCAGAATCACTTTTTCCTCACTTTAAAACGCCATGAACTGTCCAGAATCACTTTTTTCTCACTTAAAAACGCCATCAACTGTCCAGAATCACCTTTTCCTCACTTTAAAACGCCATCAACTGTCCAGAATCACTTTTTTCTCACTTTAAAACGCCATCAACTGTCCAGAATCACTTTTTTCTCACTTTAAAACGACATCAACTGTCCAGAATCACTTTTTTCTCACTTTAAAACGCCATCAACTGTCCAGAATCACTTTTTTCTCACTTTAAAACGCCATCAACTGTCCAGAATCACTTTTTCCTCACTTTAAAACGCCATCAACTGTCCAGAATCACTTTTTTCTCACTTTAAAACGCCATGAACTGTCCAGAATCACTTTTTTCTCACTTTAAAACGCCATGAACTGTCCAGAATTACTTTTTCCTCACTTTAAAATGCCATCAACTGTCCAGAATCACTTTTTCCTCACTTTAAAACGCCATCAACTGTCCAGAATCACTTTTTTCTCACTTTAAAACGCCATGAACTGTCCAGAATCACTTTTTTCTCACTTTAAAACGCCATGAACTGTCCAGAATCACTTTTTCCTCACTTTAAAACGCCATCAACTGTCCAGAATCACTTTTTTCTCACTTTAAAACGCCATCAACTGTCCAGAATCACTTTTTTCTCACTTTAAAACGCCATGAACTGGCCAGAATCACTTTTTCCTCACTTTAAAACGCCATGAACTGGCCAGAATCACTTTTTCCTCACTTTAACACGCCATCAACTGTCCAGAATCACTTTTTCCTCACATTAACACTCCATGAACTGGCCAGAATCACTTTTTCCTCACCTTAAAACGCCATTAACTGTCCAGAATCACTTTTTCCTCACTTTAAAACGCCATGAACTGGCCAGAATCACTTTTTCCTCACTTTAACACTCCATGAACTGGCCAGAATCACTTTTTCCTCACTTTAAAACGCCATGAACTGGCCAGAATCACTTTTTCCTCACTTTAAAACGCCATGAACTGGCCAGAATCACTTTTTCCTCACTTTAAAACGCCATGAACTGGCCAGAATCACTTTTTCCTCACTTTAACACTCCATGAACTGGCCAGAATCACTTTTTCCTCACTTTAAAACGCCATGAACTGTCCAGAATAACTTTTTCCTCACTTTAAAACGCCATGAACTGGCCAGAATCACTTTTTCCTCACTTAAAACGCCATGAACTGGCCAGAATCACTTTTTCCTCACTTTAAAACGACATGAACTGTCCAGAATCACTTTTTTCTCACTTTAATACGCCATGAACTGTACAGAATCACTTTTTCCTCACTTTAAAACGCCATGAACTGGCCAGAATCACTTTTTCCTCACTTTAACACGCCATGAACTGTCCAGAATCACTTTTTCCTCACTTTAAAACGCCATCAACTGTCCAGAATCACTTTTTCCTCACTTGAAAACGCCATGAACTGGCCAGAATCACTTTTTCCTCACTTAAAAACGCCATCAACTGTCCAGAATCACTTTTTCCTCACTTAAAAACGCCATGAACTGGCCAGAATCACTTTTTCCTCACTTTAAAACGCCATGAACTGGCCAGAATCACTTTTTCCTCACTTTAAAACGCCATCAACTGTCCAGAATCACTTTTTCCTCACTTAAAAACGCCATGAACTGTCCAGAATCACTTTTTCCTCACTTTCAAACGCCATGAACTGGCCAGAATCACTTTTTCCTCACTTTAAAACGCCATCAACTGGCCAGAATCACTTTTTCCTCACTTAAAAACGCCATCAACTGTCCAGAATCACTTTTTCCTCACTTAAAAACGCCATGAACTGTCCAGAATCACTTTTTCCTCACTTTAAAACGCCATGAACTGGCCAGAATCACTTTTTCCTCACTTTAAAACGCCATCAACTGTCCAGAATCACTTTTTACTCACTTAAAAACGCCATGAACTGGCCAGAATCACTTTTTCCTCACTTAAAAACGCCATGAACTGGCCAGAATCACTTTTTCCTCTCTTTAACACGGCATGAGCTGTCCAGAATCACTTTTTTCTCACTTTAAAACGACATGAGCTGTCCAGAATCACTTTTTCCTCACTTAAAAACGCCATGAACTGGCCAGAATCACTTTTTCCTCACTTAAAAACGCCATGAACTGGCAGGAGTCACTTTTTCCTCTCTTTAACACGGCTTGAGCTGTCCAGAATCACTTTTTTCTCACTTTAAAACGACATGAGCTGTCCAGAATCACTTTTTTCTCACTTTAAAACGCCATGAACTGGCCAGAATCACCTTTTCCTCACTTTAAAACGACATGAGCTGTCCAGAATCACTTTTTTCTCACTTTAAAACGCCATGAACTGGCCAGAATCACTTTTTCCTCACTTTAACACGCCATCAACTGTCCAGAATCACTTTTCCCTCACTTAAAAACGACATGAACTCTCCAGAATCACTTTTTTCTCACTTTAAAACGCCATGAACTGGCCAGAATCACTTTTCCCTCACTTTAAAACGCCATGAACTGGCCAGAATCACTTTTTCCACACTTTAACACACCATGAACTGTCCAGAATCACTTTTTCCTCACTTAAAAACGACATGAACTCTCCAGAATCACTTTTTTCTCACTTATAAACGCCATGAACTGGCCAGAATCACTTTTTTCTCACTTTAAAACGCCATGAACTGTCCAGAATCACTTTTTCCTCACTTTAAAACGCCATCAACTGTCCAGAATCACTTTTTTCTCACTTTAAAACGCCATCAACTGTCCAGAATGACTTTTTTCTCACTTTAAAACGCCATGAACTGGCCAGAATCACTTTTTCCTCACTTTAAAACGCCATGAACTGGCCAGAATCACTTTTTCCTCACTTTAACACGCCATGAACTGTCCAGAATCACTTTTTCCTCACATTAACACTACATGAACTGGCCAGAATCACTTTTTCCTCACTTTAAAACGCCATCAACTGTCCAGAATCACTTTTTCCTCACTTTAAAACGCCATGAGCTGGCTAGAATCACTTTTTCCTCACTTTAACACTCCATGAACTGGCCAGAATCACTTTTTCCTCACTTTAAAACGCCATGAACTGGCCAGAATCACTTTTTCCTCACTTTAAAACGCCATGAACTGGCCAGAATCACTTTTTCCTCACTTTAAAACGCCATGAACTGGCCAGAATCACTTTTTCCTCACTTTAACACTCCATGAACTGGCCAGAATCACTTTTTCCTCACTTTAAAACGCCATGAACTGTCCAGAATAACTTTTTCCTCACTTTAAAACGCCATGAACTGGCCAGAATCACTTTTTCCTCACTTAAAACGCCATGAACTGGCCAGAATCACTTTTTCCTCACTTTAAAACGACATGAACTGTCCAGAATCACTTTTTTCTCACTTTAATACGCCATGAACTGTACAGAATCACTTTTTCCTCACTTTAAAACGCCATGAACTGGCCAGAATCACTTTTTCCTCACTTAAAAACGCCATGAACTGGCAGGAGTCACTTTTTCCTCTCTTTAACACGGCATGAGCTGTCCAGAATCACTTTTTTCTCACTTTAAAACGACATGAGCTGTCCAGAATCACTTTTTACTCACTTTAAAACGCCATGAACTGGCCAGAATCACCTTTTCCTCACTTTAAAACGACATGAGCTGTCCAGAATCACTTTTTTCTCACTTTAAAACGCCATGAACTGGCCAGAATCACTTTTTCCTCACTTTAACACGCCATGAACTGTCCAGAATCACTTTTCCCTCACTTAAAAACGACATGAACTCTCCAGAATCACTTTTTTCTCACTTTAAAACGCCATGAACTGGCCAGAATCACTTTTCCCTCACTTTAAAACGCCATGAACTGGCCAGAATCACTTTTTCCACACTTTAACACACCATGAACTGTCCAGAATCACTTTTTCCTCACTTAAAAACGACATGAACTCTCCAGAATCACTTTTTTCTCACTTATAAGCGCCATGAACTGTCCAGAATCACTTTTTTCTCACTTTAAAACGCCATCAACTGTCCAGAATCACTTTTTTCTCACCTTAAAACGCCATGAGCTGTCCAGAATCACTTTTTTCTCACTTTAAAACGCCATCAACTGTCCAGAATCACTTTTTTCTCACTTTAAAACGCCATGAACTGGCCAGAATCACTTTTTCCTCACTTTAACACGCCATGAACTGTCCAGAATCACTTTTTTCTCACTTTAAAACGCCATCAACTGTCCAGAATCACTTTTTCCTCACTTAAAAACGCCATGAACTGGCCAGAATCACTTTTTTCTCACTTAAAACCCCATGAACTGTCCAGAATCACTTTTTCCTCTCTTTAAAACGCCATGAACTGTCCAGAATCACTTTTTCCTCACTTAAAACGCCATGAACTGTCCAGAATCACTTTTTTCTCACTTAAAAACGCCATGAACTGGCCAGAATCACTTTTTCCTCTCTTTAAAACGCCATGAACTGTCCAGAATCACTTTTTTCTCACTTAAAACGCCATGAACTGTCCAGAATCACTTTTTCCTCACTTTAAAACGCCATGAACTGGCCAGAATCACTTTTTCCTCACTTTAACACGCCATGAACTGTCCAGAATCACTTTTTTCTCACTTTAAAACGCCATCAACTGTCCAGAATCACTTTTATCTCACTTTAAAACGCCATGAACTGTCCAGAATCACTTTTTCCTCACTTTAAAACGCCATGAACTGTCCAGAATCACTTTTTTCTCACTTAAAAACGCCATCAACTGTCCAGAATCACCTTTTCCTCACTTTAAAACGCCATGAACTGTCCAGAATCACCTTTTTCTCACTTTAAAACGCCATCAACTGTCCAGAATCACTTTTATCTCACTTTAAAACGCCATGAACTGTCCAGAATCACTTTTTCCTCACTTTAAAACGCCATGAACTGTCCAGAATCACTTTTTTCTCACTTAAAAACGCCATCAACTGTCCAGAATCACCTTTTCCTCACTTTAAAACGCCATGAACTGTCCAGAATCACCTTTTTCTCACTTTAAAACGCCATCAACTGTCCAGAATCACTTTTTTCTCACTTAAAAACGCCATCAACTGTCCAGAATCACCTTTTCCTCACTTTAAAACGCCATCAACTGTCCAGAATCACTTTTTTCTCACTTTAAAACGCCATGAACTGTCCAGAATCACTTTTTTCTCACTTTAAAACGCCATGAACTGTCCAGAATCACTTTTTTCTCACTTTAAAACGCCATCAACTGTCCAGAATCACTTTTTCCTCACTTTAAAACGCCATCAACTGTCCAGAATCACTTTTTCCTCACTTTAAAACGCCATGAACTGTCCAGAATCACTTTTTTCTCACTTAAAAACGCCATCAACTGTCCAGAATCACCTTTTCCTCACTTTAAAACGCCATGAACTGTCCAGAATCACTTTTTTCTCACTTTAAAACGCCATGAACTGTCCAGAATCACTTTTTTCTCACTTAAAAACGCCATCAACTGTCCAGAATCACCTTTTCCTCACTTTAAAACGCCATCAACTGTCCAGAATCACTTTTTTCTCACTTTAAAACGCCATCAACTGTCCAGAATCACTTTTTTCTCACTTTAAAACGACATCAACTGTCCAGAATCACTTTTTTCTCACTTTAAAACGCCATCAACTGTCCAGAATCACTTTTTTCTCACTTTAAAACGCCATCAACTGTCCAGAATCACTTTTTCCTCACTTTAAAACGCCATCAACTGTCCAGAATCACTTTTTTCTCACTTTAAAACGCCATGAACTGTCCAGAATCACTTTTTTCTCACTTTAAAACGCCATGAACTGTCCAGAATTACTTTTTCCTCACTTTAAAATGCCATCAACTGTCCAGAATCACTTTTTCCTCACTTTAAAACGCCATCAACTGTCCAGAATCACTTTTTTCTCACTTTAAAACGCCATGAACTGTCCAGAATCACTTTTTTCTCACTTTAAAACGCCATGAACTGTCCAGAATCACTTTTTCCTCACTTTAAAACGCCATCAACTGTCCAGAATCACTTTTTTCTCACTTTAAAACGCCATCAACTGTCCAGAATCACTTTTTTCTCACTTTAAAACGCCATGAACTGGCCAGAATCACTTTTTCCTCACTTTAAAACGCCATGAACTGGCCAGAATCACTTTTTCCTCACTTTAACACGCCATCAACTGTCCAGAATCACTTTTTCCTCACATTAACACTCCATGAACTGGCCAGAATCACTTTTTCCTCACCTTAAAACGCCATCAACTGTCCAGAATCACTTTTTCCTCACTTTAAAACGCCATGAACTGGCCAGAATCACTTTTTCCTCACTTTAACACTCCATGAACTGGCCAGAATCACTTTTTCCTCACTTTAAAACGCCATGAACTGGCCAGAATCACTTTTTCCTCACTTTAAAACGCCATGAACTGGCCAGAATCACTTTTTCCTCACTTTAAAACGCCATGAACTGGCCAGAATCACTTTTTCCTCACTTTAACACTCCATGAACTGGCCAGAATCACTTTTTCCTCACTTTAAAACGCCATGAACTGTCCAGAATAACTTTTTCCTCACTTTAAAACGCCATGAACTGGCCAGAATCACTTTTTCCTCACTTAAAACGCCATGAACTGGCCAGAATCACTTTTTCCTCACTTTAAAACGACATGAACTGTCCAGAATCACTTTTTTCTCACTTTAATACGCCATGAACTGTACAGAATCACTTTTTCCTCACTTTAAAACGCCATGAACTGGCCAGAATCACTTTTTCCTCACTTTAACACGCCATGAACTGTCCAGAATCACTTTTTCCTCACTTTAAAACGCCATCAACTGTCCAGAATCACTTTTTCCTCACTTGAAAACGCCATGAACTGGCCAGAATCACTTTTTCCTCACTTAAAAACGCCATCAACTGTCCAGAATCACTTTTTCCTCACTTAAAAACGCCATGAACTGGCCAGAATCACTTTTTCCTCACTTTAAAACGCCATGAACTGGCCAGAATCACTTTTTCCTCACTTTAAAACGCCATCAACTGTCCAGAATCACTTTTTCCTCACTTAAAAACGCCATGAACTGTCCAGAATCACTTTTTCCTCACTTTCAAACGCCATGAACTGGCCAGAATCACTTTTTCCTCACTTTAAAACGCCATCAACTGGCCAGAATCACTTTTTCCTCACTTAAAAACGCCATCAACTGTCCAGAATCACTTTTTCCTCACTTAAAAACGCCATGAACTGTCCAGAATCACTTTTTCCTCACTTTAAAACGCCATGAACTGGCCAGAATCACTTTTTCCTCACTTTAAAACGCCATCAACTGTCCAGAATCACTTTTTACTCACTTAAAAACGCCATGAACTGGCCAGAATCACTTTTTCCTCACTTAAAAACGCCATGAACTGGCCAGAATCACTTTTTCCTCTCTTTAACACGGCATGAGCTGTCCAGAATCACTTTTTTCTCACTTTAAAACGACATGAGCTGTCCAGAATCACTTTTTCCTCACTTAAAAACGCCATGAACTGGCCAGAATCACTTTTTCCTCACTTAAAAACGCCATGAACTGGCAGGAGTCACTTTTTCCTCTCTTTAACACGGCTTGAGCTGTCCAGAATCACTTTTTTCTCACTTTAAAACGACATGAGCTGTCCAGAATCACTTTTTTCTCACTTTAAAACGCCATGAACTGGCCAGAATCACCTTTTCCTCACTTTAAAACGACATGAGCTGTCCAGAATCACTTTTTTCTCACTTTAAAACGCCATGAACTGGCCAGAATCACTTTTTCCTCACTTTAACACGCCATCAACTGTCCAGAATCACTTTTCCCTCACTTAAAAACGACATGAACTCTCCAGAATCACTTTTTTCTCACTTTAAAACGCCATGAACTGGCCAGAATCACTTTTCCCTCACTTTAAAACGCCATGAACTGGCCAGAATCACTTTTTCCACACTTTAACACACCATGAACTGTCCAGAATCACTTTTTCCTCACTTAAAAACGACATGAACTCTCCAGAATCACTTTTTTCTCACTTATAAACGCCATGAACTGGCCAGAATCACTTTTTTCTCACTTTAAAACGCCATGAACTGTCCAGAATCACTTTTTCCTCACTTTAAAACGCCATCAACTGTCCAGAATCACTTTTTTCTCACTTTAAAACGCCATCAACTGTCCAGAATGACTTTTTTCTCACTTTAAAACGCCATGAACTGGCCAGAATCACTTTTTCCTCAGTTTAAAACGCCATGAACTGGCCAGAATCACTTTTTCCTCACTTTAACACGCCATGAACTGTCCAGAATCACTTTTTCCTCACATTAACACTACATGAACTGGCCAGAATCACTTTTTCCTCACTTTAAAACGCCATCAACTGTCCAGAATCACTTTTTCCTCACTTTAAAACGCCATGAGCTGGCTAGAATCACTTTTTCCTCACTTTAACACTCCATGAACTGGCCAGAATCACTTTTTCCTCACTTTAAAACGCCATGAACTGGCCAGAATCACTTTTTCCTCACTTTAAAACGCCATGAACTGGCCAGAATCACTTTTTCCTCACTTTAAAACGCCATGAACTGGCCAGAATCACTTTTTCCTCACTTTAACACTCCATGAACTGGCCAGAATCACTTTTTCCTCACTTTAAAACGCCATGAACTGTCCAGAATAACTTTTTCCTCACTTTAAAACGCCATGAACTGGCCAGAATCACTTTTTCCTCACTTAAAACGCCATGAACTTGCCAGAATCACTTTTTCCTCACTTTAAAACGACATGAACTGTCCAGAATCACTTTTTTCTCACTTTAATACGCCATGAACTGTACAGAATCACTTTTTCCTCACTTTAAAACGCCATGAACTGGCCAGAATCACTTTTTCCTCACTTTAACACGCCATGAACTGTCCAGAATCACTTTTTCCTCACTTTAAAACGCCATCAACTGTCCAGAATCACTTTTTCCTCACTTGAAAACGCCATGAACTGGCCAGAATCACTTTTTCCTCACTTAAAAACGCCATCAACTGTCCAGAATCACTTTTTCCTCACTTAAAAACGCCATGAACTGGCCAGAATCACTTTTTCCTCACTTCAAAACGCCATGAACTGGCCAGAATCACTTTTTCCTCACTTTAAAACGCCATCAACTGTCCAGAATCACTTTTTCCTCACTTAAAAACGCCATCAACTGTCCAGAATCACTTTTTCCTCACTTAAAAACGCCATGAACTGTCCAGAATCACTTTTTCCTCACTTTCAAACGCCATGAACTGGCAAGAATTACTTTTTCCTCACTTTAAAACGCCATCAACTGGCCAGAATCACTTTTTCCTCACTTAAAAACGCCATCAACTGTCCAGAATCACTTTTTCCTCACTTAAAAACGCCATGAACTGTCGAGAATCACTTTTTCCTCACTTTAAAACGCCATGAACTGGCCAGAATCACTTTTTGCTCACTTTAAAACGCCATCAACTGTCCAGAATCACTTTTTCCTCACTTAAAAACGCCATGAACTGGCCAGAATCACTTTTTCCTCACTTAAAAACGCCATGAACTGGCCAGAATCACTTTTTCCTCTCTTTAACACGGCATGAGCTGTCCAGAATCACTTTTTTCTCACTTTAAAACGACATGAGCTGTCCAGAATCACTTTTTCCTCACTTAAAAACGCCATGAACTGGCCAGAATCACTTTTTCCTCACTTAAAAACGCCATGAACTGGCAGGAGTCACTTTTTCCTCTCTTTAACACGGCATGAGGTGTCCAGAATCACTTTTTTCTCACTTTAAAACGACATGAGCTGTCCAGAATCACTTTTTTCTCACTTTAAAACGCCATGAACTGGCCAGAATCACCTTTTCCTCACTTTAAAACGACATGAGCTGTCCAGAATCACTTTTTTCTCACTTTAAAACGCCATGAACTGGCCAGAATCACTTTTTCCTCACTTTAACACGCCATGAACTGTCCAGAATCACTTTTCCCTCACTTAAAAACGACATGAACTCTCCAGAATCACTTTTTTCTCACTTTAAAACGCCATGAACTGGCCAGAATCACTTTTCCCTCACTTTAAAACGCCATGAACTGGCCAGAATCACTTTTTCCACACTTTAACACACCATGAACTGTCCAGAATCACTTTTTCCTCACTTAAAAACGACATGAACTCTCCAGAATCACTTTTTTCTCACTTATAAACGCCATGAACTGGCCAGAATCACTTTTTTCTCACTTTAAAACGCCATGAGCTGTCCAGAATTACTTTTTTCTCACTTTAAAACGCCATCAACTGTCCAGAATCACTTTTTTCTCACTTTAAAACGCCATGAACTGGCCAGAATCACTTTTTCCTCACTTTAACACGCCATGAACTGTCCAGAATCACTTTTTTCTCACTTTAAAACGCCATCAACTGTCCAGAATCACTTTTTCCTCACTTAAAAACGCCATGAACTGGCCAGAATCACTTTTTTCTCACTTAAAACGCCATGAACTGTCCAGAATCACTTTTTCCTCTCTTTAAAACGCCATGAACTGTCCAGAATCACTTTTTTCTCACTTAAAACGCCATGAACTGTCCAGAATCACTTTTTTCTCACTTAAAAACGCCATGAACTGGCCAGAATCACTTTTTCCTCTCTTTAAAACGCCATGAACTGTCCAGAATCACTTTTTTCTCACTTAAAACGCCATGAACTGTCCAGAATCACTTTTTCCTCACTTTAAAACGCCATGAACTGGCCAGAATCACTTTTTCCTCACTTTAACACGCCATGAACTGTCCAGAATCACTTTTTTCTCACTTTAAAACGCCATCAACTGTCCAGAATCACTTTTATCTCACTTTAAAACGCCATGAACTGTCCAGAATCACTTTTTTTCTCACTTTAAAACGCCATCAACTGTCCAGAATCACTTTTTTCTCACTTTAAAACGCCATCAACTGTCCAGAATCACTTTTTTCTCACTTTAAAACGCCATCAACTGTCCAGAATCACTTTTTTCTCACTTAAAAACGCCATCAACTGTCCAGAATCACTTTTTTCTCACTTTAAAACGCCATCAACTGTCCAGAATCACTTTTTTCTCACTTAAAAACGCCATCAACTGTCCAGAATCACCTTTTCCTCACTTTAAAACGCCATCAACTGTCCAGAATCACTTTTTTCTCACTTTAAAACGCCATCAACTGTCCAGAATCACTTTTTTCTCACTTTAAAACGCCATCAACTGTCCAGAATCACTTCTTTCTCACTTAAAAACGCCATGAACTGGCCAGAATCACTTTTTTCTCACTTTAAAACGCCATCAACTGTCCAGAATCACTTTTTTCTCACATTAAAACGACATCAACTGTCCAGAATCACTTTTTTCTCACTTTAAAACGCCATCAACTGTCCAGAATCACTTTTTCTCACTTTAAAACGACATCAACTGTCCAGAATCACTTTTTCCTCACTTTAAAACGCCATGAACTGGCCAGAATCACTTTTTCCTCACTTTAACACGCCATGAACTGTCCAGAATCACTTTTTTCTCACTTTAAAACGCCATGAACTGTCCAGAATCACTTTTTTCTCACTTTAAAACGCCATGAACTGTCCAGAATCACTTTTTTCTCACTTTAAAACGCCATCAACTGTCCAGAATCACTTTTTTCTCACTTTAAAACGCCATCAACTGTCCAGAATCACTTTTTCCTCACTTTAAAACGCCATGAACTGTCCAGAATCAATTTTTTCTCACTTAAAAACGCCATCAACTGTCCAGAATCACCTTTTCCTCACTTTAAAACGCCATGAACTGTCCAGAATCACTTTTTTCTCACTTTAAAACGCCATGAACTGTCCAGAATCACTTTTTTCTCACTTAAAAACGCCATCAACTGTCCAGAATCACCTTTTCCTCACTTTAAAACGCCATCAACTGTCCAGAATCACTTTTTTCTCACTTTAAAACGCCATCAACTGTCCAGAATCACTTTTTTCTCACTTTAAAACGCCATCAACTGTCCAGAATCACTTTTTTCTCACTTTAAAACGCCATCAACTGTCCAGAATCACTTTTTTCTCACTTTAAAACGCCATCAACTGTCCAGAATCACTTTTTCCTCACTTTAAAACGCCATCAACTGTCCAGAATCACTTTTTTCTCACTTTAAAACGCCATGAACTGTCCAGAATCACTTTTTTCTCACTTTAAAACGCCATGAACTGTCCAGAATTACTTTTTCCTCACTTTAAAACGCCATCAACTGTCCAGAATCACTTTTTCCTCACTTTAAAACGCCATCAACTGTCCAGAATCACTTTTTTCTCACTTTAAAACGCCATGAACTGTCCAGAATCACTTTTTTCTCACTTTAAAACGCCATGAACTGTCCAGAATCACTTTTTCCTCACTTTAAAACGCCATCAACTGTCCAGAATCACTTTTTTCTCACTTTAAAACGACATGAGCTGTCCAGAATCACTTTTTTCTCACTTTAAAACGCCATGAACTGGCCAGAATCACTTTTTCCTCACTTTAAAACGCCATGAACTGGCCAGAATCACTTTTTCCTCACTTTAACACGCCATGAACTGTCCAGAATCACTTTTTCCTCACATTAACACTCCATGAACTGGCCAGAATCACTTTTTCCTCACTTTAAAACGCCATCAACTGTCCAGAATCACTTTTTTCTCACTTTAAAACGCCATGAACTGGCCAGAATCACTTTTACCTCACTTTAACACTCCATGAACTGGCCAGAATCACTTTTTCCTCACTTTAAAACGCCATGAACTGGCCAGAATCACTTTTTCCTCACTTTAAAACGCCATGAACTGGCCAGAATCACATTTTCCTCACTTTAAAACGCCATGAACTGGCCAGAATCACTTTTTCCTCACTTTAAAACGCCATGAACTGGCCAGAATCACTTTTTCCTCACTTTAACACTCCATGAACTGGCCAGAATCACTTTTTCCTCACTTTAAAACGCCATGAACTGTCCAGAATAACTTTTTCCTCACTTTAAAACGCCATGAACTGGCCAGAATCACTTTTTCCTCACTTAAAACGCCATGAACTGGCCAGAATCACTTTTTCCTCACTTTAAAACGACATTAACTGTCCAGAATCACTTTTTTCTCACTTTAATACGCCATGAACTGTACAGAATCACTTTTTCCTCACTTTAAAACGCCATGAACTGGCCAGAATCACTTTTTCCTCACTTTAACACGCCATGAACTGTCCAGAATCACTTTTTCCTCACTTTAAAACGCCATCAACTGTCCCGAATCACTTTTTCCTCACTTGAAAACGCCATGAACTGGCCAGAATCACTTTTTCCTCACTTAAAAACGCCATCAACTGTCCAGAATCACTTTTTCCTCACTTAAAAACGCCATGAACTGGCCATAATCACTTTTTCCTCACTTTAAAACGCCATGAACTGGCCAGAATCACTTTTTCCTCACTTTAAAACGCCATCAACTGTCCAGAATCACTTTTTCCTCACTTAAAAACGCCATGAACTGTCCAGAATCACTTTTTCCTCACTTAAAAACGCCATGAACTGTCCAGAATCACTTTTTCCTCACTTTCAAACGCCATGAACTGGCCAGAATCACTTTTTCCTCACTTTAAAACGCCATCAACTGGCCAGAATCACTTTTTCCTCACTTAAAAACGCCATCAACTGTCCAGAATCACTTTTTCCTCACTTAAAAACGCAATGAACTGTCCAGATTCACTTTTTCCTCACTTTAAAACGCCATGAACTGGCCAGAATCACTTTTTCCTCACTTTAAAACGCCATCAACTGTCCAGAATCACTTTTTCCTCACTTAAAAACGCCATGAACTGGCCAGAATCACTTTTTCCTCACTTAAAAACGCCATGAACTGGCCAGAATCACTTTTTCCTCTCTTTAACACGGCATGAGCTGTCCAGAATCACTTTTTTCTCACTTTAAAACGACATGAGCTGTCCAGAATCACTTTTTCCTCACTTAAAAACGCCATGAACTGGCCAGAATCACTTTTTCCTCACTTAAAAACGCCATGAACTGGCAGGAGTCACTTTTTCCTCTCTTTAACACGGCATGAGCTGTCCAGAATCACTTTTTTCTCACTTTAAAACGACATGAGCTGTCCAGAATCACTTTTTTCTCAATTTAAAACGCCATGAACTGGCCAGAATCACCTCTTCCTCACTTTAAAACGACATGAGCTGTCCAGAATCACTTTTTTCTCACTTTAAAACGCCATGAACTGGCCTGAATCACTTTTTCCTCACTTTAACACGCCATGAACTGTCCAGAATCACTTTTCCCTCACTTAAAAACGACATGAACTCTCCAGAATCACTTTTTTCTCACTTTAAAACGCCATGAACTGGCCAGAATCACTTTTCCCTCACTTTAAAACGCCATGAACTGGCCAGACTCACTTTTTCCACACTTTAACACACCATGAACTGTCCAGAATCACTTTTTCCTCACTTAAAAACGACATGAACTCTCCAGAATCACTTTTTTCTCACTTATAAACGCCATGAACTGGCCAGAATCACTTTTTTCTCACTTTAAAACGCCATCAACTGTCCAGAATCACTTTTTTCTCACTTTAAAACGCATTGAACTGGCCAGAATCACTTTTTCCTCACTTTAACACGCCATGAACTGTCCAGAATCACTTTTTTCTCACTTTAAAACGCCATCAACTGTCCAGAATCACTTTTTCCTCACTTAAAAACGCCATGAACTGGCCAGAATCACTTTTTCCTCACTTAAAAACGCCATGAACTGTCCAGAATCACTTTTTCCTCACTTATAAACGCCATGAACTGGCCAGAATCACTTTTTCCTCACTTAAAAACGCCATGAACTGGCCAGAATCACTTTTTCCTCTCTTTAACACGGCATGAGCTGTCCAGAATCACTTTTTCCACACTTTAAAACGCCATGAACTGTCCAGAATCACTTTTTCCTCACGTTAATACGCCATGAACTGGCCAGAATCACTTTTTCCACACTTTAACACACCATGAACTGTCCAGAATCACTTTTTCCTCACTTTAATACGCCATGAACTCTCCAGAATCACTTTTTCCTCACTTTAATACGCCATGAACTGGCCAGAATCACTTTTTCCACACTTTAACACACCATGAACTGTCCAGAATCACTTTTTCCTCACTTAAAAACGACATGAACTCTCCAGAATAACTTTTTTCTCACTTATAAACGCCATGAACTGGCCAGAATCACTTTTTTCTCACTTTAAAACGCCATGAGCTGTCCAGAATCACTTTTTTCTCACTTTAAAACGCCATCAACTGTCCAGAATCACTTTTTTCTCACTTTAAAACGCCATGAACTGGCCAGAATCACTTTTTCCTCACTTTAACACGCCATGAACTGTCCAGAATCACTTTTTTCTCACTTTAAAACGCCATCAACTGTCCAGAATCACTTTTTCCTCACTTAAAAACGCCATGAACTGGCCAGAATCACTTTTTTCTCACTTAAAACGCCATGAACTGTCCAGAATCACTTTTTCCTCTCTTTAAAACGCCATGAACTGTCCAGAATCACTTTTTTCTCACTTAAAACGCCATGAACTGTCCAGAATTACCTTTCTCACTTAAAAACGCCATGAACTGGCCAGAATCACTTTTTCCTCTCTTTAAAACGCCATGAACTGTCCAGAATCACTTTTTTCTCACTTAAAACGCCATGAACTGTCCAGAATCACTTTTTCCTCACTTTAAAACGCCATGAACTGGCCAGAATCACTTTTTCCTCACTTTAACACGCCATGAACTGTCCAGAATCACTTTTTTCTCACTTTAAAACGCCATCAACTGTCCAGAATCACTTTTTTCTCACTTAAAAACGCCATGAACTGTCCAGAATCACTTTTTTCTCACTTTAAAACGCCATCAACTGTCCAGAATCACTTTTTTCTCACTTTAAAACGCCATCAACTGTCCAGAATCACTTTTTCCTCACTTTAAAACGCCATGAACTGTCCAGAATCACTTTTTTCTCACTTAAAAACGCCATCAACTGTCCAGAATCACCTTTTCCTCACTTTAAAACGCCATGAACTGTCCAGAATCACCTTTTTCTCACTTTAAAACGCCATCAACTGTCCAGAATCACTTTTTTCTCACTTAAAAACGCCATCAACTGTCCAGAATCACCTTTTCCTCACTTTAAAACGCCATCAACTGTCCAGAATCACTTTTTTCTCACTTTAAAACGCCATCAACTGTCCAGAACCACTTTTTTCTCACTTTAAAACGCCATCAACTGGCCAGAATCACTTTTTTCTCACTTAAAAACGCCATGAACTGGCCAGAATCACTTTTTTCTCACTTTAAAACGCCATCAACTGTCCAGAATCACTTTTTTCTCACTTTAAAACGACATCAACTGTCCAGAATCACTTTTTTCTCACTTTAAAACGCCATCAACTGTCCAGAATCACTTTTTCTCACTTTAAAACGACATCAACTGTCCAGAATCACTTTTTCCTCACTTTAAAACGCCATGAACTGGCCATAATCACTTTTTCCTCACTTTAACACGCCATGAACTGTCCAGAATCACTTTTTTCTCACTTTAAAACGCCATCAACTGTCCAGAATCACTTTTTCTCACTTTAAAACGACATCAACTGTCCAGAATCACTTTTTCCTCACTTTAAAACGCCATGAACTGGCCAGAATCACTTTTTCCTCACTTTAACACGCCATGAACTGTCCAGAATCACTTTTTTCTCACTTTAAAACGCCATGAACTGTCCAGAATCACTTTTTTCTCACTTTAAAACGCCATGAACTGTCCAGAATCACTTTTTTCTCACTTTAAAACGCCATGAACTGTCCAGAATCACTTTTTTCTCACTTTAAAACGCCATCAACTGTCCAGAATCACTTTTTCCTCACTTTAAAACGCCATGAACTGTCCAGAATCACTTTTTTCTCACTTAAAAACGCCATCAACTGTCCAGAATCACCTTTTCCTCACTTTAAAACGCCATGAACTGTCCAGAATCACTTTTTTCTCACTTTGAAACGCCATGAACTGTCCAGAATCACTTTTTTCTCACTTAAAAACGCCATCAACTGTCCAGAATCACCTTTTCCTCACTTTAAAACGCCATCAACTGTCCAGAATCACTTTTTTCTCACTTTAAAACGCCATCAACTGTCCAGAATCACTTTTTTCTCACTTTAAAACGCCATCAACTGTCCAGAATCACTTTTTTCTCACTTTAAAACGCCATCAACTGTCCAGAATCACTTTTTTCTCACTTTAAAACGCCATCAACTGTACAGAATCACTTTTTCCTCACTTTAAAACGCCATCAACTGTCCAGAATCACTTTTTTCTCACTTTAAAACGCCATGAACTGTCCAGAATCACTTTTTTCTCACTTTAAAACGCCATGAACTGTCCAGAATTACTTTTTCCTCACTTTAAAACGCCATCAACTGTCCAGAATCACTTTTTCCTCACTTTAAAACGCCATCAACTGTCCAGAATCACTTTTTTCTCACTTTAAAACGCCATGAACTGTCCAGAATCACTTTTTTCTCACTTTAAAACGCCATGAACTGGCCAGAATCACTTTTTCCACACTTTAACACACCATGAACTGTCCAGAACCACTTTTTCCTCACTTAAAAACGACATGAACTCTCCAGAATCACTTTTTTCTCACTTATAAACGCCATGAACTGGCCAGAATCACTTTTTTCTCACTTTAAAACGCCATGAGCTGTCCAGAATCACTTTTTTCTCACTTTAAAACGCCATCAACTGTCCAGAATCACTTTTTTCTCACTTTAAAACGCCATGAACTGGCCAGAATCACTTTTTCCACACTTTAACACACCATGAACTGTCCAGAATCACTTTTTCCTCACTTAAAAACGACATGAACTCTCCAGAATCACTTTTTTCTCACTTATAAACGCCATGAACTGGCCAGAATCACTTTTTTCTCACTTTAAAACGCCATGAACTGTCCAGAATCACTTTTTTCTCACTTTAAGACGCCATCAACTGTCCATAATCACTTTTTCCTCACTTAAAAACGCCATGAACTGTCCAGAATCACTTTTTCCTCACTTATAAACGCCATGAACTGGCCAGAATCACTTTTTCCTCACTTAAAAACGCCATGAACTGGCCAGAATCACTTTTTCCTCTCTTTAACACGGCATGAGCTGTCCAGAATCACTTTTCCTTACTTTAAAACGCCATGAACTGTCCAGAATCACTTTTTTCTCACTTTAAAACGCCATCAACTGTCCAGAATCACTTTTTTCTCACTTTAAAACGCCATGAACTGTCCAGAATCACTTTTTCCTCTCTTTAACACGGCATGAGCTGTCCAGAATCACTTTTCCTCACTTTAAAACGACATGAGCTGTCCAGAATCACTTTTTCCTCTCTTTAACACGGCATGAGCTGTCCAGAATCACTTTTTCTCACTTTAAAACGCCATGAACTGGCCAGAATCACCTTTTCCTCGCTTTAAAACGACATGAGCTGTCCAGAATCACTTTTTTCTCACTTTAAAACGCCATGAACTGGCCAGAATCACTTTTTCCTCACTTTAACACGCCATGAACTGTCCAGAATCACTTTTCCCTCACTTAAAAACGACATGAACTCTCCAGAATCACTTTTTTCTCACTTTAAAACGCCATGAACTGGCCAGAATCACTTTTCCCTCACTTTAAAACGCCATGAACTGGCCAGAATCACTTTTTCCACACTTTAACACACCATGAACTGTCCAGAATCACTTTTTCCTCACTTAAAAACGACATGAACTCTCCAGAATCACTTTTTTCTCACTTATAAACGCCATGAACTGGCCAGAATCACTTTTTCCACACTTTAACACACCATGAACTGTCCAGAATCACTTTTTCCTCACTTTAATACGCCATGAACTGGCCAGAATCACTTTTTCCTCACTTTAACACTCCATGAACTGTCCAGAATCACTTTTTCCTCACTTTAATACGCCATGAACTGGCCAGAATAACTTTTTCCACACTTTAACACACCATGAACTGGCCAGAATCACTTTTTCCACACTTTAAAACGCCATGAACTGTCCAGAATCACTTTTTCCTCACGTTAATACGCCATGAACTGGCCAGAATCACTTTTTCCTCACTTTAACACGCCATGAACTGTCCAGAATCACTTTTCCCTCACTTAAAAACGACATGAACTCTCCAGAATCACTTTTTTCTCACTTTAAAACGCCATGAACTGGCCAGAATCACTTTTCCCTCACTTTAAAATGCCATGAACTGGCCAGAATCACTTTTTCCACACTTTAACACACCATGAACTGTCCAGAATCACTTTTTCCTCACTTAAAAACGACATGAACTCTCCAGAATCACTTTTTTCTCACTTATAAACGCCATGAACTGGCCAGAATCACTTTTTCCACACTTTAACACACCATGAACTGTCCAGAATCACTTTTTCCTCACTTTAATACGCCATGAACTGGCCAGAATCACTTTTTCCTCACTTTAACACTCCATGAACTGTCCAGAATCACTTTTTCCTCACTTTAATACGCCATGAACTGGCCAGAATAACTTTTTCCACACTTTAACACACCATGAACTGGCCAGAATCACTTTTTCCACACTTTAAAACGCCATGAACTGTCCAGAATCACTTTTTCCTCACGTTAATACGCCATGAACTGGCCAGAATCACTTTTTCCACACTTTAACACACCATGAACTGTCCAGAATCACTTTTTCCTGACTTTAATACGCCATGAACTCTCCAGAATCACTTTTTCCTCACTTTAATACGCCATGAACTGGCCAGAATCACTTTTTCCACACTTTAACACACCATGAACTGTCCAGAATCACTTTTTCCTCACTTAAAAACGACATGAACTCTCCAGAATAACTTTTTTCTCACTTATAAACGCCATGAACTGGCCAGAATCACTTTTTTCTCACTTTAAAACGCCATGAGCTGTCCAGAATCACTTTTTTCTCACTTTAAAACGCCATCAACTGTCCAGAATCACTATTTTCTCACTTTAAAACGCCATGAACTGGCCAGAATCACTTTTTCCTCACTTTAACACGCCATGAACTGTCCAGAATCACTTTTTTCTCACTTTAAAACGCCATCAACTGTCCAGAATCACTTTTTCCTCACTTAAAAATGCCATGAACTGGCCAGAATCACTTTTTTCTCACTTAAAACGCCATGAACTGTCCAGAATCACTTTTTCCTCTCTTTAAAACGCCATGAACTGTCCAGAATCACTTTTTTCTCACTTAAAACGCCATGAACTGTCCAGAATTACCTTTCTCACTTAAAAACGCCATGAACTGGCCAGAATCACTTTTTCCTCTCTTTAAAACGCCATGAACTGTCCAGAATCACTTTTTTCTCACTTAAAACGCCATGAACTGTCCAGAATCACTTTTTCCTCACTTTAAAACGCCATGAACTGGCCAGAATCACTTTTTCCTCACTTTAACACGCCATGAACTGTCCAGAATCACTTTTTTCTCACTTTAAAACGCCATCAACTGTCCAGAATCACTTTTTTCTCACTTTAAAACGCCATGAACTGTCCAGAATCACTTTTTTCTCACTTTAAAACGCCATCAACTGTCCAGAATCACTTTTTTCTCACTTTAAAACGCCATCAACTGTCCAGAATCACTTTTTCCTCACTTTAAAACGCCATGAACTGTCCAGAATCACTTTTTTCTCACTTAAAAACGCCATCAACTGTCCAGAATCACCTTTTCCTCACTTTAAAACGCCATGAACTGTCCAGAATCACCTTTTTCTCACTTTAAAACGCCATCAACTGTCCAGAATCACTTTTTTCTCACTTAAAAACGCCATCAACTGTCCAGAATCACCTTTTCCTCACTTTAAAACGCCATCAACTGTCCAGAATCACTTTTTTCTCACTTTAAAACGCCATCAACTGTCCAGAACCACTTTTTTCTCACTTTAAAACGCCATCAACTGGCCAGAATCACTTTTTTCTCACTTAAAAACGCCATGAACTGGCCAGAATCACTTTTTTCTCACTTTAAAACGCCATCAACTGTCCAGAATCACTTTTTTCTCACTTTAAAACGACATCAACTGTCCAGAATCACTTTTTTCTCACTTTAAAACGCCATCAACTGTCCAGAATCACTTTTTCTCACTTTAAAACGACATCAACTGTCCAGAATCACTTTTTCCTCACTTTAAAACGCCATGAACTGGCCATAATCACTTTTTCCTCACTTTAACACGCCATGAACTGTCCAGAATCACTTTTTTCTCACTTTAAAACGCCATCAACTGTCCAGAATCACTTTTTCTCACTTTAAAACGACATCAACTGTCCAGAATCACTTTTTCCTCACTTTAAAACCCCATGAACTGGCCAGAATCACTTTTTACTCACTTTAACACGCCATGAACTGTCCAGAATCACTTTTTTCTCACTTTAAAACGCCATGAACTGTCCAGAATCACTTTTTTCTCACTTTAAAACGCCATGAACTGTCCAGAATCACTTTTTTCTCACTTTAAAACGCCATGAACTGTCCAGAATCACTTTTTTCTCACTTTAAAACGCCATCAACTGTCCAGAATCACTTTTTCCTCACTTTAAAACGCCATGAACTGTCCAGAATCACTTTTTTCTCACTTAAAAACGCCATCAACTGTCCAGAATCACCTTTTCCTCACTTTAAAACGCCATGAACTGTCCAGAATCACTTTTTTCTCACTTTGAAACGCCATGAACTGTCCAGAATCACTTTTTTCTCACTTAAAAACGCCATCAACTGTCCAGAATCACCTTTTCCTCACTTTAAAACGCCATCAACTGTCCAGAATCACTTTTTTCTCACTTTAAAACGCCATCAACTGTCCAGAATCACTTTTTTCTCACTTTAAAACGCCATCAACTGTCCAGAATAACTTTTTTCTCACTTTAAAACGCCATCAACTGTCCAGAATCACTTTTTTCTCACTTTAAAACGCCATCAACTGTCCAGAATCACTTTTTCCTCACTTTAAAACGCCATCAACTGTCCAGAATCACTTTTTTCTCACTTTAAAACGCCATGAACTGTCCAGAATCACTTTTTTCTCACTTTAAAACGCCATGAACTGTCCAGAATTACTTTTTCCTCACTTTAAAACGCCATCAACTGTCCAGAATCACTTTTTCCTCACTTTAAAACGCCATCAACTGTCCAGAATCACTTTTTTCTCACTTTAAAACGCCATGAACTGTCCAGAATCACTTTTTTCTCACTTTAAAACGCCATGAACTGGCCAGAATCACTTTTTCCACACTTTAACACACCATGAACTGTCCAGAACCACTTTTTCCTCACTTAAAAACGACATGAACTCTCCAGAATCACTTTTTTCTCACTTATAAACGCCATGAACTGGCCAGAATCACTTTTTTCTCACTTTAAAACGCCATGAGCTGTCCAGAATCACTTTTTTCTCACTTTAAAACGCCATCAACTGTCCAGAATCACTTTTTTCTCACTTTAAAACGCCATGAACTGGCCAGAATCACTTTTTCCACACTTTAACACACCATGAACTGTCCAGAATCACTTTTTCCTCACTTAAAAACGACATGAACTCTCCAGAATCACTTTTTTCTCACTTATAAACGCCATGAACTGGCCAGAATCACTTTTTTCTCACTTTAAAACGCCATGAACTGTCCAGAATCACTTTTTTCTCACTTTAAAACGCCATCAACTGTCCATAATCACTTTTTCCTCACTTAAAAACGCCATGAACTGGCCAGAATCACTTTTTCCTCACTTAAAAACGCCATGAACTGTCCAGAATCACTTTTTCCTCACTTATAAACGCCATGAACTGGCCAGAATCACTTTTTCCTCACTTAAAAACGCCATGAACTGGCCAGAATCACTTTTTCCTCTCTTTAACACGGCATGAGCTGTCCAGAATCACTTTTCCTTACTTTAAAACGCCATGAACTGTCCAGAATCACTTTTTTCTCACTTTAAAACGCCATCAACTGTCCAGAATCACTTTTTTCTCACTTTAAAACGCCATGAACTGTCCAGAA
Source organism: Mantis religiosa (assembly GCA_030765055.1). Taxonomy (NCBI): domain Eukaryota; kingdom Metazoa; phylum Arthropoda; class Insecta; order Mantodea; family Mantidae; genus Mantis; species Mantis religiosa. The sequence continues at coordinate 258,869,169 of CM060947.1, read as the reverse complement.
TCACTTTTTCCTCTCTTTAACACGGCATGAGCTGTCCAGAATCACTTTTCCTCACTTTAAAACGACATGAGCTGTCCAGAATCACTTTTTCCTCTCTTTAACACGGCATGAGCTGTCCAGAATCACTTTTTCTCACTTTAAAACGCCATGAACTGGCCAGAATCACCTTTTCCTCGCTTTAAAACGACATGAGCTGTCCAGAATCACTTTTTTCTCACTTTAAAACGCCATGAACTGGCCAGAATCACTTTTTCCTCACTTTAACACGCCATGAACTGTCCAGAATCACTTTTCCCTCACTTAAAAACGACATGAACTCTCCAGAATCACTTTTTTCTCACTTTAAAACGCCATGAACTGGCCAGAATCACTTTTCCCTCACTTTAAAACGCCATGAACTGGCCAGAATCACTTTTTCCACACTTTAACACACCATGAACTGTCCAGAATCACTTTTTCCTCACTTAAAAACGACATGAACTCTCCAGAATCACTTTTTTCTCACTTATAAACGCCATGAACTGGCCAGAATCACTTTTTCCACACTTTAACACACCATGAACTGTCCAGAATCACTTTTTCCTCACTTTAATACGCCATGAACTGGCCAGAATCACTTTTTCCTCACTTTAACACTCCATGAACTGTCCAGAATCACTTTTTCCTCACTTTAATACGCCATGAACTGGCCAGAATAACTTTTTCCACACTTTAACACACCATGAACTGGCCAGAATCACTTTTTCCACACTTTAAAACGCCATGAACTGTCCAGAATCACTTTTTCCTCACGTTAATACGCCATGAACTGGCCAGAATCACTTTTTCCTCACTTTAACACGCCATGAACTGTCCAGAATCACTTTTCCCTCACTTAAAAACGACATGAACTCTCCAGAATCACTTTTTTCTCACTTTAAAACGCCATGAACTGGCCAGAATCACTTTTCCCTCACTTTAAAATGCCATGAACTGGCCAGAATCACTTTTTCCACACTTTAACACACCATGAACTGTCCAGAATCACTTTTTCCTCACTTAAAAACGACATGAACTCTCCAGAATCACTTTTTTCTCACTTATAAACGCCATGAACTGGCCAGAATCACTTTTTCCACACTTTAACACACCATGAACTGTCCAGAATCACTTTTTCCTCACTTTAATACGCCATGAACTGGCCAGAATCACTTTTTCCACACTTTAACACACCATGAACTGTCCAGAATCACTTTTTCCTCACTTAAAAACGACATGAACTCTCCAGAATCACTTTTTTCTCACTTATAAACGCCATGAACTGGCCAGAATCACTTTTTTCTCACTTTAAAACGCCATGAGCTGTCCAGAATCACTTTTTTCTCACTTTAAAACGCCATCAACTGTCCAGAATCACTTTTTTCTCACTTTAAAACGCCATGAACTGGCCAGAATCACTTTTACCTCACTTTAATACGCCATGAACTGTCCAGAATCACTTTTTTCTCACTTTAAAACGCCATCAACTGTCCAGAATCACTTTTTCCTCACTTAAAAACGCCATGAACTGGCCAGAATCACTTTTTTCTCACTTAAAACGCCATGAACTGTCCAGAATCACTTTTTCCTCTCTTTAAAACGCCATGAACTGTCCAGAATCACTTTTTTCTCACTTAAAACGCCATGAACTGTCCAGAATCACTTTTTTCTCACTTAAAAACGCCATGAAGTGGCCAGAATCACTTTTTCCTCTCTTTAAAACGCCATGAACTGTCCAGAATCACTTTTTTCTCACTTAAAACGCCATGAACTGTCCAGAATCACTTTTTCCTCACTTTAAAACGCCATGAACTGGCCAGAATCACTTTTTCCTCACTTTAACACGCCATGAACTGTCCAGAATCACTTTTTTCTCACTTTAAAACGCCATCAACTGTCCAGAATCACTTTTTTCTCACTTTAAAACGCCATGAACTGTCCAGAATCACTTTTTTCTCACTTTAAAACGCCATCAACTGTCCAGAATCAATTTTTTCTCACTTTTAAGCGCCATCAACTGTCCAGAATCATTTTTCCTCACTTTAAAACGCCATGAACTGTCCAGAATCACTTTTTTCTCACTTAAAAACACCATCAACTGTCCAGAATCACATTTTCCTCACTTTAAAACGCCATGAACTGTCCAGAATCACTTTTTTCTCACTTTAAAACGCCATCAACTGTCCAGAATCACTTTTTTCTCACTTAAAAACGCCATCAACTGTCCAGAATCACCTTTTCCTCACTTTAAAACGCCATCAACTGTCCAGAATCACTTTTTTCTCACTTTAAAACGCCATCAACTGTCCAGAATCACTTTTTTCTCACTTTAAAACGCCATCAACTGTCCAGAATCACTTTTTTCTCACTTAAAAACGCCATGAACTGGCCAGAATCACTTTTTTCTCACTTTAAAACGCCATCAACTGTCCAGAATCACTTTTTTCTCACTTTAAAACGACATCAACTGTCCAGAATCACTTTTTTCTCACTTTAAAACGCCATCAACTGTCCAGAATCACTTTTTTCTCACTTTAAAACGACATCAACTGTCCAGAATCACTTTTTCCTCACTTTAAAACGCCATGAACTGGCCAGAATCACTTTTTCCTCACTTTAACACGCCATGAACTGTCCAGAATCACTTTTTTCTCACTTTAAAACGCCATCAACTGTCCAGAATCACTTTTTTCTCACTTTAAAACGCCATGAACTGTCCAGAATCACTTTTTTCTTACTTTAAAACGCCATCAACTGTCCAGAATCACTTTTTTCTCACTTTAAAACGCCATCAACTGTCCAGAATCACTTTTTCCTCACTTTAAAACGCCATGAACTGTCCAGAATCACTTTTTTCTCACTTAAAAAGGCCATCAACTGTCCAGAATCACCTTTTCCTCACTTTAAAACGCCATGAACTGTCCAGAATCACTTTTTTCTCACTTTAAAACGCCATGAACTGTCCAGAATCACTTTTTTCTCACTTAAAAACGCCATCAACTCTCCAGAATCACCTTTTCCTCACTTTAAAACGCCATCAACTGTCCAGAATCACTTTTTTCTCACTTTAAAACGCCATCAACTGTCCAGAATCACTTTTTTCTCACTTTAAAACGCCATCAACTGTCCAGAATCACTTTTTTCTCACTTTAAAACGCCATCAACTGTCCAGAATCACTTTTTCCTCACTTTAAAACGCCATCAACTGTCCAGAATCACTTTTTTCTCACTTTAAAACGCCATGAACTGTCCAGAATCACTTTTTTCTCACTTTAAAACGCCATGAACTGTCCAGAATCACTTTTTCCTCACTTTAAAACGCCATCAACTGTCCAGAATCACTTTTTCCTCACTTTAAAACGCCATCAACTGTCCAGAATCACTTTTTTCTCACTTTAAAACGCCATGAACTGTCCAGAATCACTTTTTTCTCACTTTAAAACGCCATGAACTGTCCAGAATCACTTTTTGCTCACTTTAAAACGCCATCAACTGTCCAGAATCACTTTTTTCTCACTTTAAAACGCCATCAACTGTCCAGAATCACTTTTTTCTCACTTTAAAACGCCATCAACTGTCCAGAATCACTTTTTTCTCACTTAAAAACGCCATCAACTGTCCAGAATCACTTTTTTCTCACTTTAAAACGCCATGAACTGTCCAGAATCACTTTTTTCTCACTTAAAAACGCCATCAACTGTCCAGAATCACTTTTTTCTCACTTTAAAACGCCATCAACTGTCCAGAATCACTTTTTTCTCACTTTAAAACGCCATGAACTGGCCAGAATCACTTTTTTCTCACTTAAAAACGCCATCAACTGTCCAGAATCACTTTTTTCTCACTTTAAAACGCCATGAACTGTCCAGAATCACTTTTTCTCACTTAAAAACGCCATCAACTGTCCAGAATCACTTTTTTCTCACTTAAAAACGCCATCAACTGGCCAGAATCACTTTTTTCTCACTTAAAAACGCCATCAACTGTCCAGAATCACTTTTTTCTCACTTTAAAACGCCATGAACTGGCCAGAATCACTTTTTTCTCACTTAAAAACGCCATCAACTGTCCAGAATCACTTTTTTCTCACTTAAAAACGCCATCAACTGTCCAGAATCACTTTTTTCTCACTTAAAAACGCCATCAACTGGCCAGAATCACTTTTTTCTCACTTTAAAACGCCATCAACTGTCCAGAATCACTTTTTTCTCACTTTAAAACGCCATGAGCTGGCCAGAATCACTTTTTTCTCACTTAAAAACGCCATCAACTGTCCAGAATCACTTTTTTCTCACTTTAAAACGCCATGAACTGTCCAGAATCACTTTTTTTCACTTAAAAACGCCATCAACTGTCCAGAATCACTTTTTTCTCACTTAAAAACGCCATCAACTGGCCAGAATCACTTTTTTCTCACTTAAAAACGCCATCAACTGTCCAGAATCACTTTTTTCTCACTTTAAAACACCATGAACTGTCCAGAATCACTTTTTCCTCACTTAAAAACGACATGAACTCTCCAGAATCACTTTTTTCTCACTTATAAACGCCATGAACTGGCCAGAATCACTTTTTTCTCACTTTAAAACGCCATGAGCTGTCCAGAATCACTTTTTTCTCACTTTAAAACGCCATCAACTGTCCAGAATCACTTTTTTCTCACTTTAAAACGCCATGAACTGGCCAGAATCACTTTTTCCACACTTTAACACACCATGAACTGTCCAGAATCACTTTTTCCTCACTTAAAAACGACATGAACTCTCCAGAATCACTTTTTTCTCACTTATAAACGCCATGAACTGGCCAGAATCACTTTTTTCTCACTTTAAAACGCCATGAACTGTCCAGAATCACTTTTTTCTCACTTTAAAACGCCATCAACTGTCCATAATCACTTTTTCCTCACTTAAAAACGCCATGAACTGGCCAGAATCACTTTTTCCTCACTTAAAAACGCCATGAACTGTCCAGAATCACTTTTTCCTCACTTATAAACGCCATGAACTGGCCAGAATCACTTTTTCCTCACTTAAAAACGCCATGAACTGGCCAGAATCACTTTTTCCTCTCTTTAACACGGCATGAGCTGTCCAGAATCACTTTTCCTTACTTTAAAACGCCATGAACTGTCCAGAATCACTTTTTTCTCACTTTAAAACGCCATCAACTGTCCAGAATCACTTTTTTCTCACTTTAAAACGCCATGAACTGTCCAGAATCACTTTTTCCTCTCTTTAACACGGCATGAGCTGTCCAGAATCACTTTTCCTCACTTTAAAACGACATGAGCTGTCCAGAATCACTTTTTCCTCTCTTTAACACGGCATGAGCTGTCCAGAATCACTTTTTCTCACTTTAAAACGCCATGAACTGGCCAGAATCACCTTTTCCTCGCTTTAAAACGACATGAGCTGTCCAGAATCACTTTTTTCTCACTTTAAAACGCCATGAACTGGCCAGAATCACTTTTTCCTCACTTTAACACGCCATGAACTGTCCAGAATCACTTTTCCCTCACTTAAAAACGACATGAACTCTCCAGAATCACTTTTTTCTCACTTTAAAACGCCATGAACTGGCCAGAATCACTTTTCCCTCACTTTAAAACGCCATGAACTGGCCAGAATCACTTTTTCCACACTTTAACACACCATGAACTGTCCAGAATCACTTTTTCCTCACTTAAAAACGACATGAACTCTCCAGAATCACTTTTTTCTCACTTATAAACGCCATGAACTGGCCAGAATCACTTTTTCCACACTTTAACACACCATGAACTGTCCAGAATCACTTTTTCCTCACTTTAATACGCCATGAACTGGCCAGAATCACTTTTTCCTCACTTTAACACTCCATGAACTGTCCAGAATCACTTTTTCCTCACTTTAATACGCCATGAACTGGCCAGAATAACTTTTTCCACACTTTAACACACCATGAACTGGCCAGAATCACTTTTTCCACACTTTAAAACGCCATGAACTGTCCAGAATCACTTTTTCCTCACGTTAATACGCCATGAACTGGCCAGAATCACTTTTTCCTCACTTTAACACGCCATGAACTGTCCAGAATCACTTTTCCCTCACTTAAAAACGACATGAACTCTCCAGAATCACTTTTTTCTCACTTTAAAACGCCATGAACTGGCCAGAATCACTTTTCCCTCACTTTAAAATGCCATGAACTGGCCAGAATCACTTTTTCCACACTTTAACACACCATGAACTGTCCAGAATCACTTTTTCCTCACTTAAAAACGACATGAACTCTCCAGAATCACTTTTTTCTCACTTATAAACGCCATGAACTGGCCAGAATCACTTTTTCCACACTTTAACACACCATGAACTGTCCAGAATCACTTTTTCCTCACTTTAATACGCCATGAACTGGCCAGAATCACTTTTTCCACACTTTAACACACCATGAACTGTCCAGAATCACTTTTTCCTCACTTAAAAACGACATGAACTCTCCAGAATCACTTTTTTCTCACTTATAAACGCCATGAACTGGCCAGAATCACTTTTTTCTCACTTTAAAACGCCATGAGCTGTCCAGAATCACTTTTTTCTCACTTTAAAACGCCATCAACTGTCCAGAATCACTTTTTTCTCACTTTAAAACGCCATGAACTGGCCAGAATCACTTTTACCTCACTTTAATACGCCATGAACTGTCCAGAATCACTTTTTTCTCACTTTAAAACGCCATCAACTGTCCAGAATCACTTTTTCCTCACTTAAAAACGCCATGAACTGGCCAGAATCACTTTTTTCTCACTTAAAACGCCATGAACTGTCCAGAATCACTTTTTCCTCTCTTTAAAACGCCATGAACTGTCCAGAATCACTTTTTTCTCACTTAAAACGCCATGAACTGTCCAGAATCACTTTTTTCTCACTTAAAAACGCCATGAAGTGGCCAGAATCACTTTTTCCTCTCTTTAAAACGCCATGAACTGTCCAGAATCACTTTTTTCTCACTTTAAAACGCCATCAACTGTCCAGAATCACTTTTTTCTCACTTTAAAACGCCATGAACTGTCCAGAATCACTTTTTCCTCTCTTTAACACGGCATGAGCTGTCCAGAATCACTTTTCCTCACTTTAAAACGACATGAGCTGTCCAGAATCACTTTTTCCTCTCTTTAACACGGCATGAGCTGTCCAGAATCACTTTTTCTCACTTTAAAACGCCATGAACTGGCCAGAATCACCTTTTCCTCGCTTTAAAACGACATGAGCTGTCCAGAATCACTTTTTTCTCACTTTAAAACGCCATGAACTGGCCAGAATCACTTTTTCCTCACTTTAACACGCCATGAACTGTCCAGAATCACTTTTCCCTCACTTAAAAACGACATGAACTCTCCAGAATCACTTTTTTCTCACTTTAAAACGCCATGAACTGGCCAGAATCACTTTTCCCTCACTTTAAAACGCCATGAACTGGCCAGAATCACTTTTTCCACACTTTAACACACCATGAACTGTCCAGAATCACTTTTTCCTCACTTAAAAACGACATGAACTCTCCAGAATCACTTTTTTCTCACTTATAAACGCCATGAACTGGCCAGAATCACTTTTTCCACACTTTAACACACCATGAACTGTCCAGAATCACTTTTTCCTCACTTTAATACGCCATGAACTGGCCAGAATCACTTTTTCCTCACTTTAACACTCCATGAACTGTCCAGAATCACTTTTTCCTCACTTTAATACGCCATGAACTGGCCAGAATAACTTTTTCCACACTTTAACACACCATGAACTGGCCAGAATCACTTTTTCCACACTTTAAAACGCCATGAACTGTCCAGAATCACTTTTTCCTCACGTTAATACGCCATGAACTGGCCAGAATCACTTTTTCCTCACTTTAACACGCCATGAACTGTCCAGAATCACTTTTCCCTCACTTAAAAACGACATGAACTCTCCAGAATCACTTTTTTCTCACTTTAAAACGCCATGAACTGGCCAGAATCACTTTTCCCTCACTTTAAAATGCCATGAACTGGCCAGAATCACTTTTTCCACACTTTAACACACCATGAACTGTCCAGAATCACTTTTTCCTCACTTAAAAACGACATGAACTCTCCAGAATCACTTTTTTCTCACTTATAAACGCCATGAACTGGCCAGAATCACTTTTTCCACACTTTAACACACCATGAACTGTCCAGAATCACTTTTTCCTCACTTTAATACGCCATGAACTGGCCAGAATCACTTTTTCCTCACTTTAACACTCCATGAACTGTCCAGAATCACTTTTTCCTCACTTTAATACGCCATGAACTGGCCAGAATAACTTTTTCCACACTTTAACACACCATGAACTGGCCAGAATCACTTTTTCCACACTTTAAAACGCCATGAACTGTCCAGAATCACTTTTTCCTCACGTTAATACGCCATGAACTGGCCAGAATCACTTTTTCCACACTTTAACACACCATGAACTGTCCAGAATCACTTTTTCCTGACTTTAATACGCCATGAACTCTCCAGAATCACTTTTTCCTCACTTTAATACGCCATGAACTGGCCAGAATCACTTTTTCCACACTTTAACACACCATGAACTGTCCAGAATCACTTTTTCCTCACTTCAAAACGACATGAACTCTCCAGAATAACTTTTTTCTCACTTATAAACGCCATGAACTGGCCAGAATCACTTTTTTCTCACTTTAAAACGCCATGAGCTGTCCAGAATCACTTTTTTCTCACTTTAAAACGCCATCAACTGTCCAGAATCACTTTTTTCTCACTTTAAAACGCCATGAACTGGCCAGAATCACTTTTTCCTCACTTTAACACGCCATGAACTGTCCAGAATCACTTTTTTCTCACTTTAAAACGCCATCAACTGTCCAGAATCACTTTTTCCTCACATAAAAATGCCATGAACTGGCCAGAATCACTTTTTTCTCACTTAAAACGCCATGAACTGTCCAGAATCACTTTTTCCTCTCTTTAAAACGCCATGAACTGTCCAGAATCACTTTTTTCTCACTTAAAACGCCATGAACTGTCCAGAATTACCTTTCTCACTTAAAAACGCCATGAACTGGCCAGAATCACTTTTTCCTCTCTTTAAAACGCCATGAACTGTCCAGAATCACTTTTTTCTCACTTAAAACGCCATGAACTGTCCAGAATCACTTTTTCCTCACTTTAAAACGCCATGAACTGGCCAGAATCACTTTTTCCTCACTTTAACACGCCATGAACTGTCCAGAATCACTTTTTTCTCACTTTAAAACGCCATCAACTGTCCAGAATCACTTTTTTCTCACTTTAAAACGCCATGAACTGTCCAGAATCACTTTTTTCTCACTTTAAAACGCCATCAACTGTCCAGAATCACTTTTTTCTCACTTTAAAACGCCATCAACTGTCCAGAATCACTTTTTCCTCACTTTAAAACGCCATGAACTGTCCAGAATCACTTTTTTCTCACTAAAAACGCCATCAACTGTCCAGAATCACCTTTTCCTCACTTTAAAACGCCATGAACTGTCCAGAATCACCTTTTTCTCACTTTAAAACGCCATCAACTGTCCAGAATCACTTTTTTCTCACTTAAAAACGCCATCAACTGTCCAGAATCACCTTTTCCTCACTTTAAAACGCCATCAACTGTCCAGAATCACTTTTTTCTCACTTTAAAACGCCATCAACTGTCCAGAACCACTTTTTTCTCACTTTAAAACGCCATCAACTGGCCAGAATCACTTTTTTCTCACTTAAAAACGCCATGAACTGGCCAGAATCACTTTTTTCTCACTTTAAAACGCCATCAACTGTCCAGAATCACTTTTTTCTCACTTTAAAACGACATCAACTGTCCAGAATCACTTTTTTCTCACTTTAAAACGCCATCAACTGTCCAGAATCACTTTTTCTCACTTTAAAACGACATCAACTGTCCAGAATCACTTTTTCCTCACTTTAAAACGCCATGAACTGGCCATAATCACTTTTTCCTCACTTTAACACGCCATGAACTGTCCAGAATCACTTTTTTCTCACTTTAAAACGCCATCAACTGTCCAGAATCACTTTTTCTCACTTTAAAACGACATCAACTGTCCAGAATCACTTTTTCCTCACTTTAAAACCCCATGAACTGGCCAGAATCACTTTTTACTCACTTTAACACGCCATGAACTGTCCAGAATCACTTTTTTCTCACTTTAAAACGCCATGAACTGTCCAGAATCACTTTTTTCTCACTTTAAAACGCCATGAACTGTCCAGAATCACTTTTTTCTCACTTTAAAACGCCATGAACTGTCCAGAATCACTTTTTTCTCACTTTAAAACGCCATCAACTGTCCAGAATCACTTTTTCCTCACTTTAAAACGCCATGAACTGTCCAGAATCACTTTTTTCTCACTTAAAAACGCCATCAACTGTCCAGAATCACCTTTTCCTCACTTTAAAACGCCATGAACTGTCCAGAATCACTTTTTTCTCACTTTGAAACGCCATGAACTGTCCAGAATCACTTTTTTCTCACTTAAAAACGCCATCAACTGTCCAGAATCACCTTTTCCTCACTTTAAAACGCCATCAACTGTCCAGAATCACTTTTTTCTCACTTTAAAACGCCATCAACTGTCCAGAATCACTTTTTTCTCACTTTAAAACGCCATCAACTGTCCAGAATAACTTTTTTCTCACTTTAAAACGCCATCAACTGTCCAGAATCACTTTTTTCTCACTTTAAAACGCCATCAACTGTCCAGAATCACTTTTTCCTCACTTTAAAACGCCATCAACTGTCCAGAATCACTTTTTTCTCACTTTAAAACGCCATGAACTGTCCAGAATCACTTTTTTCTCACTTTAAAACGCCATGAACTGTCCAGAATTACTTTTTCCTCACTTTAAAACGCCATCAACTGTCCAGAATCACTTTTTCCTCACTTTAAAACGCCATCAACTGTCCAGAATCACTTTTTTCTCACTTTAAAACGCCATGAACTGTCCAGAATCACTTTTTTCTCACTTTAAAACGCCATGAACTGGCCAGAATCACTTTTTCCACACTTTAACACACCATGAACTGTCCAGAATCACTTTTTCCTCACTTAAAAACGACATGAACTCTCCAGAATCACTTTTTTCTCACTTATAAACGCCATGAACTGGCCAGAATCACTTTTTTCTCACTTTAAAACGCCATGAGCTGTCCAGAATCACTTTTTTCTCACTTTAAAACGCCATCAACTGTCCAGAATCACTTTTTTCTCACTTTAAAACGCCATGAACTGGCCAGAATCACTTTTTCCACACTTTAACACACCATGAACTGTCCAGAATCACTTTTTCCTCACTTAAAAACGACATGAACTCTCCAGAATCACTTTTTTCTCACTTATAAACGCCATGAACTGGCCAGAATCACTTTTTTCTCACTTTAAAACGCCATGAACTGTCCAGAATCACTTTTTTCTCACTTTAAAACGCCATCAACTGTCCATAATCACTTTTTCCTCACTTAAAAACGCCATGAACTGGCCAGAATCACTTTTTCCTCACTTAAAAACGCCATGAACTGTCCAGAATCACTTTTTCCTCACTTATAAACGCCATGAACTGGCCAGAATCACTTTTTCCTCACTTAAAAACGCCATGAACTGGCCAGAATCACTTTTTCCTCTCTTTAACACGGCATGAGCTGTCCAGAATCACTTTTCCTTACTTTAAAACGCCATGAACTGTCCAGAATCACTTTTTTCTCACTTTAAAACGCCATCAACTGTCCAGAATCACTTTTTTCTCACTTTAAAACGCCATGAACTGTCCAGAATCACTTTTTCCTCTCTTTAACACGGCATGAGCTGTCCAGAATCACTTTTCCTCACTTTAAAACGACATGAGCTGTCCAGAATCACTTTTTCCTCTCTTTAACACGGCATGAGCTGTCCAGAATCACTTTTTCTCACTTTAAAACGCCATGAACTGGCCAGAATCACCTTTTCCTCGCTTTAAAACGACATGAGCTGTCCAGAATCACTTTTTTCTCACTTTAAAACGCCATGAACTGGCCAGAATCACTTTTTCCTCACTTTAACACGCCATGAACTGTCCAGAATCACTTTTCCCTCACTTAAAAACGACATGAACTCTCCAGAATCACTTTTTTCTCACTTTAAAACGCCATGAACTGGCCAGAATCACTTTTCCCTCACTTTAAAACGCCATGAACTGGCCAGAATCACTTTTTCCACACTTTAACACACCATGAACTGTCCAGAATCACTTTTTCCTCACTTAAAAACGACATGAACTCTCCAGAATCACTTTTTTCTCACTTATAAACGCCATGAACTGGCCAGAATCACTTTTTCCACACTTTAACACACCATGAACTGTCCAGAATCACTTTTTCCTCACTTTAATACGCCATGAACTGGCCAGAATCACTTTTTCCTCACTTTAACACTCCATGAACTGTCCAGAATCACTTTTTCCTCACTTTAATACGCCATGAACTGGCCAGAATAACTTTTTCCACACTTTAACACACCATGAACTGGCCAGAATCACTTTTTCCACACTTTAAAACGCCATGAACTGTCCAGAATCACTTTTTCCTCACGTTAATACGCCATGAACTGGCCAGAATCACTTTTTCCTCACTTTAACACGCCATGAACTGTCCAGAATCACTTTTCCCTCACTTAAAAACGACATGAACTCTCCAGAATCACTTTTTTCTCACTTTAAAACGCCATGAACTGGCCAGAATCACTTTTCCCTCACTTTAAAATGCCATGAACTGGCCAGAATCACTTTTTCCACACTTTAACACACCATGAACTGTCCAGAATCACTTTTTCCTCACTTAAAAACGATATGAACTCTCCAGAATCACTTTTTTCTCACTTATAAACGCCATGAACTGGCCAGAATCACTTTTTCCACACTTTAACACACCATGAACTGTCCAGAATCACTTTTTCCTCACTTTAATACGCCATGAACTGGCCAGAATCACTTTTTCCACACTTTAACACACCATGAACTGTCCAGAATCACTTTTTCCTCACTTAAAAACGACATGAACTCTCCAGAATCACTTTTTTCTCACTTATAAACGCCATGAACTGGCCAGAATCACTTTTTTCTCACTTTAAAACGCCATGAGCTGTCCAGAATCACTTTTTTCTCACTTTAAAACGCCATCAACTGTCCAGAATCACTTTTTCCTCACTTAAAAACGCCATGAACTGGCCAGAATCACTTTTTTCTCACTTTAAAACGCCATGAACTGGCCAGAATCACTTTTCCCTCACTTTAAAATGCCATGAACTGGCCAGAATCACTTTTTCCACACTTTAACACACCATGAACTGTCCAGAATCACTTTTTCCTCACTTAAAAACGACATGAACTCTCCAGAATCACTTTTTTCTCACTTATAAACGCCATGAACTGGCCAGAATCACTTTTTCCACACTTTAACACACCATGAACTGTCCAGAATCACTTTTTCCTCACTTTAATACGCCATGAACTGGCCAGAATCACTTTTTCCTCACTTTAACACTCCATGAACTGTCCAGAATCACTTTTTCCTCACTTTAATACGCCATGAACTGGCCAGAATAACTTTTTCCACACTTTAACACACCATGAACTGGCCAGAATCACTTTTTCCACACTTTAAAACGCCATGAACTGTCCAGAATCACTTTTTCCTCACGTTAATACGCCATGAACTGGCCAGAATCACTTTTTCCACACTTTAACACACCATGAACTGTCCAGAATCACTTTTTCCTGACTTTAATACGCCATGAACTCTCCAGAATCACTTTTTCCTCACTTTAATACGCCATGAACTGGCCAGAATCACTTTTTCCACACTTTAACACACCATGAACTGTCCAGAATCACTTTTTCCTCACTTAAAAACGACATGAACTCTCCAGAATAACTTTTTTCTCACTTATAAACGCCATGAACTGGCCAGAATCACTTTTTTCTCACTTTAAAACGCCATGAGCTGTCCAGAATCACTTTTTTCTCACTTTAAAACGCCATCAACTGTCCAGAATCACTTTTTTCTCACTTTAAAACGCCATGAACTGGCCAGAATCACTTTTTCCTCACTTTAACACGCCATGAACTGTCCAGAATCACTTTTTTCTCACTTTAAAACGCCATCAACTGTCCAGAATCACTTTTTCCTCACTTAAAAATGCCATGAACTGGCCAGAATCACTTTTTTCTCACTTAAAACGCCATGAACTGTCCAGAATCACTTTTTCCTCTCTTTAAAACGCCATGAACTGTCCAGAATCACTTTTTTCTCACTTAAAACGCCATGAACTGTCCAGAATTACCTTTCTCACTTAAAAACGCCATGAACTGGCCAGAATCACTTTTTCCTCTCTTTAAAACGCCATGAACTGTCCAGAATCACTTTTTTCTCACTTAAAACGCCATGAACTGTCCAGAATCACTTTTTCCTCACTTTAAAACGCCATGAACTGGCCAGAATCACTTTTTTCTCACTTTAAAACGCCATCAACTGTCCAGAATCACTTTTTTCTCACTTTAAAACGCCATGAACTGTCCAGAATCACTTTTTTCTCACTTTAAAACGCCATCAACTGTCCAGAATCACTTTTTTCTCACTTTAAAACGCCATCAACTGTCCAGAATCACTTTTTCCTCACTTTAAAACGCCATGAACTGTCCAGAATCACTTTTTTCTCACTTAAAAACGCCATCAACTGTCCAGAATCACCTTTTCCTCACTTTAAAACGCCATGAACTGTCCAGAATCACCTTTTTCTCACTTTAAAACGCCATCAACTGTCCAGAATCACTTTTTTCTCACTTAAAAACGCCATCAACTGTCCAGAATCACCTTTTCCTCACTTTAAAACGCCATCAACTGTCCAGAATCACTTTTTTCTCACTTTAAAACGCCATCAACTGTCCAGAACCACTTTTTTCTCACTTTAAAACGCCATCAACTGGCCAGAATCACTTTTTTCTCACTTAAAAACGCCATGAACTGGCCAGAATCACTTTTTTCTCACTTTAAAACGCCATCAACTGTCCAGAATCACTTTTTTCTCACTTTAAAACGACATCAACTGTCCAGAATCACTTTTTTCTCACTTTAAAACGCCATCAACTGTCCAGAATCACTTTTTCTCACTTTAAAACGACATCAACTGTCCAGAATCACTTTTTCCTCACTTTAAAACGCCATGAACTGGCCATAATCACTTTTTCCTCACTTTAACACGCCATGAACTGTCCAGAATCACTTTTTTCTCACTTTAAAACGCCATCAACTGTCCAGAATCACTTTTTCTCACTTTAAAACGACATCAACTGTCCAGAATCACTTTTTCCTCACTTTAAAACCCCATGAACTGGCCAGAATCACTTTTTACTCACTTTAACACGCCATGAACTGTCCAGAATCACTTTTTTCTCACTTTAAAACGCCATGAACTGTCCAGAATCACTTTTTTCTCACTTTAAAACGCCATGAACTGTCCAGAATCACTTTTTTCTCACTTTAAAACGCCATGAACTGTCCAGAATCACTTTTTTCTCACTTTAAAACGCCATCAACTGTCCAGAATCACTTTTTCCTCACTTTAAAACGCCATGAACTGTCCAGAATCACTTTTTTCTCACTTAAAAACGCCATCAACTGTCCAGAATCACCTTTTCCTCACTTTAAAACGCCATGAACTGTCCAGAATCACTTTTTTCTCACTTTGAAACGCCATGAACTGTCCAGAATCACTTTTTTCTCACTTAAAAACGCCATCAACTGTCCAGAATCACCTTTTCCTCACTTTAAAACGCCATCAACTGTCCAGAATCACTTTTTTCTCACTTTAAAACGCCATCAACTGTCCAGAATCACTTTTTTCTCACTTTAAAACGCCATCAACTGTCCAGAATAACTTTTTTCTCACTTTAAAACGCCATCAACTGTCCAGAATCACTTTTTTCTCACTTTAAAACGCCATCAACTGTCCAGAATCACTTTTTCCTCACTTTAAAACGCCATCAACTGTCCAGAATCACTTTTTTCTCACTTTAAAACGCCATGAACTGTCCAGAATCACTTTTTTCTCACTTTAAAACGCCATGAACTGTCCAGAATTACTTTTTCCTCACTTTAAAACGCCATCAACTGTCCAGAATCACTTTTTCCTCACTTTAAAACGCCATCAACTGTCCAGAATCACTTTTTTCTCACTTTAAAACGCCATGAACTGTCCAGAATCACTTTTTTCTCACTTTAAAACGCCATGAACTGGCCAGAATCACTTTTTCCACACTTTAACACACCATGAACTGTCCAGAACCACTTTTTCCTCACTTAAAAACGACATGAACTCTCCAGAATCACTTTTTTCTCACTTATAAACGCCATGAACTGGCCAGAATCACTTTTTTCTCACTTTAAAACGCCATGAGCTGTCCAGAATCACTTTTTTCTCACTTTAAAACGCCATCAACTGTCCAGAATCACTTTTTTCTCACTTTAAAACGCCATGAACTGGCCAGAATCACTTTTTCCACACTTTAACACACCATGAACTGTCCAGAATCACTTTTTCCTCACTTAAAAACGACATGAACTCTCCAGAATCACTTTTTTCTCACTTATAAACGCCATGAACTGGCCAGAATCACTTTTTTCTCACTTTAAAACGCCATGAACTGTCCAGAATCACTTTTTTCTCACTTTAAAACGCCATCAACTGTCCATAATCACTTTTTCCTCACTTAAAAACGCCATGAACTGGCCAGAATCACTTTTTCCTCACTTAAAAACGCCATGAACTGTCCAGAATCACTTTTTCCTCACTTATAAACGCCATGAACTGGCCAGAATCACTTTTTCCTCACTTAAAAACGCCATGAACTGGCCAGAATCACTTTTTCCTCTCTTTAACACGGCATGAGCTGTCCAGAATCACTTTTCCTTACTTTAAAACGCCATGAACTGTCCAGAATCACTTTTTTCTCACTTTAAAACGCCATCAACTGTCCAGAATCACTTTTTTCTCACTTTAAAACGCCATGAACTGTCCAGAATCACTTTTTCCTCTCTTTAACACGGCATGAGCTGTCCAGAATCACTTTTCCTCACTTTAAAACGACATGAGCTGTCCAGAATCACTTTTTCCTCTCTTTAACACGGCATGAGCTGTCCAGAATCACTTTTTCTCACTTTAAAACGCCATGAACTGGCCAGAATCACCTTTTCCTCGCTTTAAAACGACATGAGCTGTCCAGAATCACTTTTTTCTCACTTTAAAACGCCATGAACTGGCCAGAATCACTTTTTCCTCACTTTAACACGCCATGAACTGTCCAGAATCACTTTTCCCTCACTTAAAAACGACATGAACTCTCCAGAATCACTTTTTTCTCACTTTAAAACGCCATGAACTGGCCAGAATCACTTTTCCCTCACTTTAAAACGCCATGAACTGGCCAGAATCACTTTTTCCACACTTTAACACACCATGAACTGTCCAGAATCACTTTTTCCTCACTTAAAAACGACATGAACTCTCCAGAATCACTTTTTTCTCACTTATAAACGCCATGAACTGGCCAGAATCACTTTTTCCACACTTTAACACACCATGAACTGTCCAGAATCACTTTTTCCTCACTTTAATACGCCATGAACTGGCCAGAATCACTTTTTCCTCACTTTAACACTCCATGAACTGTCCAGAATCACTTTTTCCTCACTTTAATACGCCATGAACTGGCCAGAATAACTTTTTCCACACTTTAACACACCATGAACTGGCCAGAATCACTTTTTCCACACTTTAAAACGCCATGAACTGTCCAGAATCACTTTTTCCTCACGTTAATACGCCATGAACTGGCCAGAATCACTTTTTCCTCACTTTAACACGCCATGAACTGTCCAGAATCACTTTTCCCTCACTTAAAAACGACATGAACTCTCCAGAATCACTTTTTTCTCACTTTAAAACGCCATGAACTGGCCAGAATCACTTTTCCCTCACTTTAAAATGCCATGAACTGGCCAGAATCACTTTTTCCACACTTTAACACACCATGAACTGTCCAGAATCACTTTTTCCTCACTTAAAAACGACATGAACTCTCCAGAATCACTTTTTTCTCACTTATAAACGCCATGAACTGGCCAGAATCACTTTTTCCACACTTTAACACACCATGAACTGTCCAGAATCACTTTTTCCTCACTTTAATACGCCATGAACTGGCCAGAATCACTTTTTCCACACTTTAACACACCATGAACTGTCCAGAATCACTTTTTCCTCACTTAAAAACGACATGAACTCTCCAGAATCACTTTTTTCTCACTTATAAACGCCATGAACTGGCCAGAATCACTTTTTTCTCACTTTAAAACGCCATGAGCTGTCCAGAATCACTTTTTTCTCACTTTAAAACGCCATCAACTGTCCAGAATCACTTTTTTCTCACTTTAAAACGCCATGAACTGGCCAGAATCACTTTTACCTCACTTTAATACGCCATGAACTGTCCAGAATCACTTTTTTCTCACTTTAAAACGCCATCAACTGTCCAGAATCACTTTTTCCTCACTTAAAAACGCCATGAACTGGCCAGAATCACTTTTTTGTCACTTAAAACGCCATGAACTGTCCAGAATCACTTTTTCCTCTCTTTAAAACGCCATGAACTGTCCAGAATCACTTTTTTCTCACTTAAAACGCCATGAACTGTCCAGAATCACTTTTTTCTCACTTAAAAACGCCATGAAGTGGCCAGAATCACTTTTTCCTCTCTTTAAAACGCCATGAACTGTCCAGAATCACTTTTTTCTCACTTAAAACGCCATGAACTGTCCAGAATCACTTTTTCCTCACTTTAAAACGCCATGAACTGGCCAGAATCACTTTTTCCTCACTTTAACACGCCATGAACTGTCCAGAATCACTTTTTTCTCACTTTAAAACGCCATCAACTGTCCAGAATCACTTTTTTCTCACTTTAAAACGCCATGAACTGTCCAGAATCACTTTTTTCTCACTTTAAAACGCCATCAACTGTCCAGAATCAATTTTTTCTCACTTTTAAGCGCCATCAACTGTCCAGAATCATTTTTCCTCACTTTAAAACGCCATGAACTGTCCAGAATCACTTTTTTCTCACTTAAAAACACCATCAACTGTCCAGAATCACATTTTCCTCACTTTAAAACGCCATGAACTGTCCAGAATCACTTTTTTCTCACTTTAAAACGCCATCAACTGTCCAGAATCACTTTTTTCTCACTTAAAAACGCCATCAACTGTCCAGAATCACCTTTTCCTCACTTTAAAACGCCATCAACTGTCCAGAATCACTTTTTTCTCACTTTAAAACGCCATCAACTGTCCAGAATCACTTTTTTCTCACTTTAAAACGCCATCAACTGTCCAGAATCACTTTTTTCTCACTTTAAAACGCCATCAACTGTCCAGAATCACTTTTTTCTCACTTTAAAACGCCATGAACTGTCCAGAATCACTTTTTTCTCACTTTAAAACGCCATCAACTGTCCAGAATCACTTTTTTCTCACTTTAAAACGCCATCAACTGTCCAGAATCACTTTTTCCTCACTTTAAAACGCCATGAACTGTCCAGAATCACTTTTTTCTCACTTAAAAACGCCATCAACTGTCCAGAATCACCTTTTCCTCACTTTAAAACGCCATGAACTGTCCAGAATCACCTTTTTCTCACTTTAAAACGCCATCAACTGTCCAGAATCACTTTTTTCTCACTTAAAAACGCCATCAACTGTCCAGAATCACCTTTTCCTCACTTTAAAACGCCATCAACTGTCCAGAATCACTTTTTTCTCACTTTAAAACGCCATCAACTGTCCAGAACCACTTTTTTCTCACTTTAAAACGCCATCAACTGGCCAGAATCACTTTTTTCTCACTTAAAAACGCCATGAACTGGCCAGAATCACTTTTTTCTCACTTTAAAACGCCATCAACTGTCCAGAATCACTTTTTTCTCACTTTAAAACGACATCAACTGTCCAGAATCACTTTTTTCTCACTTTAAAACGCCATCAACTGTCCAGAATCACTTTTTCTCACTTTAAAACGACATCAACTGTCCAGAATCACTTTTTCCTCACTTTAAAACGCCATGAACTGGCCATAATCACTTTTTCCTCACTTTAACACGCCATGAACTGTCCAGAATCACTTTTTTCTCACTTTAAAACGCCATCAACTGTCCAGAATCACTTTTTCTCACTTTAAAACGACATCAACTGTCCAGAATCACTTTTTCCTCACTTTAAAACCCCATGAACTGGCCAGAATCACTTTTTACTCACTTTAACACGCCATGAACTGTCCAGAATCACTTTTTTCTCACTTTAAAACGCCATGAACTGTCCAGAATCACTTTTTTCTCACTTTAAAACGCCATGAACTGTCCAGAATCACTTTTTTCTCACTTTAAAACGCCATGAACTGTCCAGAATCACTTTTTTCTCACTTTAAAACGCCATCAACTGTCCAGAATCACTTTTTCCTCACTTTAAAACGCCATGAACTGTCCAGAATCACTTTTTTCTCACTTAAAACCGCCATCAACTGTCCAGAATCACCTTTTCCTCACTTTAAAACGCCATGAACTGTCCAGAATCACTTTTTTCTCACTTTGAAACGCCATGAACTGTCCAGAATCACTTTTTTCTCACTTAAAAACGCCATCAACTGTCCAGAATCACCTTTTCCTCACTTTAAAACGCCATCAACTGTCCAGAATCACTTTTTTCTCACTTTAAAACGCCATCAACTGTCCAGAATCACTTTTTTCTCACTTTAAAACGCCATCAACTGTCCAGAATAACTTTTTTCTCACTTTAAAACGCCATCAACTGTCCAGAATCACTTTTTTCTCACTTTAAAACGCCATCAACTGTCCAGAATCACTTTTTCCTCACTTTAAAACGCCATCAACTGTCCAGAATCACTTTTTTCTCACTTTAAAACGCCATGAACTGTCCAGAATCACTTTTTTCTCACTTTAAAACGCCATGAACTGTCCAGAATTACTTTTTCCTCACTTTAAAACGCCATCAACTGTCCAGAATCACTTTTTCCTCACTTTAAAACGCCATCAACTGTCCAGAATCACTTTTTTCTCACTTTAAAACGCCATGAACTGTCCAGAATCACTTTTTTCTCACTTTAAAACGCCATGAACTGGCCAGAATCACTTTTTCCACACTTTAACACACCATGAACTGTCCAGAACCACTTTTTCCTCACTTAAAAACGACATGAACTCTCCAGAATCACTTTTTTCTCACTTATAAACGCCATGAACTGGCCAGAATCACTTTTTTCTCACTTTAAAACGCCATGAGCTGTCCAGAATCACTTTTTTCTCACTTTAAAACGCCATCAACTGTCCAGAATCACTTTTTTCTCACTTTAAAACGCCATGAACTGGCCAGAATCACTTTTTCCACACTTTAACACACCATGAACTGTCCAGAATCACTTTTTCCTCACTTAAAAACGACATGAACTCTCCAGAATCACTTTTTTCTCACTTATAAACGCCATGAACTGTCCAGAATCACTTTTTTCTCACTTTAAAACGCCATCAACTGTCCATAATCACTTTTTCCTCACTTAAAAACGCCATGAACTGGCCAGAATCACTTTTTCCTCACTTAAAAACGCCATGAACTGTCCAGAATCACTTTTTCCTCACTTATAAACGCCATGAACTGGCCAGAATCACTTTTTCCTCACTTAAAAACGCCATGAACTGGCCAGAATCACTTTTTCCTCTCTTTAACACGGCATGAGCTGTCCAGAATCACTTTTCCTTACTTTAAAACGCCATGAACTGTCCAGAATCACTTTTTTCTCACTTTAAAACGCCATCAACTGTCCAGAATCACTTTTTTCTCACTTTAAAACGCCATGAACTGTCCAGAATCACTTTTTCCTCTCTTTAACACGGCATGAGCTGTCCAGAATCACTTTTCCTCACTTTAAAACGACATGAGCTGTCCAGAATCACTTTTTCCTCTCTTTAACACGGCATGAGCTGTCCAGAATCACTTTTTCTCACTTTAAAACGCCATGAACTGGCCAGAATCACCTTTTCCTCGCTTTAAAACGACATGAGCTGTCCAGAATCACTTTTTTCTCACTTTAAAACGCCATGAACTGGCCAGAATCACTTTTTCCTCACTTTAACACGCCATGAACTGTCCAGAATCACTTTTCCCTCACTTAAAAACGACATGAACTCTCCAGAATCACTTTTTTCTCACTTTAAAACGCCATGAACTGGCCAGAATCACTTTTCCCTCACTTTAAAACGCCATGAACTGGCCAGAATCACTTTTTCCACACTTTAACACACCATGAACTGTCCAGAATCACTTTTTCCTCACTTAAAAACGACATGAACTCTCCAGAATCACTTTTTTCTCACTTATAAACGCCATGAACTGGCCAGAATCACTTTTTCCACACTTTAACACACCATGAACTGTCCAGAATCACTTTTTCCTCACTTTAATACGCCATGAACTGGCCAGAATCACTTTTTCCTCACTTTAACACTCCATGAACTGTCCAGAATCACTTTTTCCTCACTTTAATACGCCATGAACTGGCCAGAATAACTTTTTCCACACTTTAACACACCATGAACTGGCCAGAATCACTTTTTCCACACTTTAAAACGCCATGAACTGTCCAGAATCACTTTTTCCTCACGTTAATACGCCATGAACTGGCCAGAATCACTTTTTCCTCACTTTAACACGCCATGAACTGTCCAGAATCACTTTTCCCTCACTTAAAAACGACATGAACTCTCCAGAATCACTTTTTTCTCACTTTAAAACGCCATGAACTGGCCAGAATCACTTTTCCCTCACTTTAAAATGCCATGAACTGGCCAGAATCACTTTTTCCACACTTTAACACACCATGAACTGTCCAGAATCACTTTTTCCTCACTTAAAAACGACATGAACTCTCCAGAATCACTTTTTTCTCACTTATAAACGCCATGAACTGGCCAGAATCACTTTTTCCACACTTTAACACACCATGAACTGTCCAGAATCACTTTTTCCTCACTTTAATACGCCATGAACTGGCCAGAATCACTTTTTCCACACTTTAACACACCATGAACTGTCCAGAATCACTTTTTCCTCACTTAAAAACGACATGAACTCTCCAGAATCACTTTTTTCTCACTTATAAACGCCATGAACTGGCCAGAATCACTTTTTTCTCACTTTAAAACGCCATGAGCTGTCCAGAATCACTTTTTTCTCACTTTAAAACGCCATCAACTGTCCAGAATCACTTTTTTCTCACTTTAAAACGCCATGAACTGGCCAGAATCACTTTTACCTCACTTTAATACGCCATGAACTGTCCAGAATCACTTTTTTCTCACTTTAAAACGCCATCAACTGTCCAGAATCACTTTTTCCTCACTTAAAAACGCCATGAACTGGCCAGAATCACTTTTTTCTCACTTAAAACGCCATGAACTGTCCAGAATCACTTTTTCCTCTCTTTAAAACGCCATGAACTGTCCAGAATCACTTTTTTCTCACTTAAAACGCCATGAACTGTCCAGAATCACTTTTTTCTCACTTAAAAACGCCATGAAGTGGCCAGAATCACTTTTTCCTCTCTTTAAAACGCCATGAACTGTCCAGAATCACTTTTTTCTCACTTAAAACGCCATGAACTGTCCAGAATCACTTTTTCCTCACTTTAAAACGCCATGAACTGGCCAGAATCACTTTTTCCTCACTTTAACACGCCATGAACTGTCCAGAATCACTTTTTTCTCACTTTAAAACGCCATCAACTGTCCAGAATCACTTTTTTCTCACTTTAAAACGCCATGAACTGTCCAGAATCACTTTTTTCTCACTTTAAAACGCCATCAACTGTCCAGAATCAATTTTTTCTCACTTTTAAGCGCCATCAACTGTCCAGAATCATTTTTCCTCACTTTAAAACGCCATGAACTGTCCAGAATCACTTTTTTCTCACTTAAAAACACCATCAACTGTCCAGAATCACATTTTCCTCACTTTAAAACGCCATGAACTGTCCAGAATCACTTTTTTCTCACTTTAAAACGCCATCAACTGTCCAGAATCACTTTTTTCTCACTTAAAAACGCCATCAACTGTCCAGAATCACCTTTTCCTCACTTTAAAACGCCATCAACTGTCCAGAATCACCTTTTTCTCACTTTAAAACGCCATCAACTGTCCAGAATCACTTTTTTCTCACTTTAAAACGCCATCAACTGTCCAGAATCACTTTTTTCTCACTTAAAAACGCCATGAACTGGCCAGAATCACTTTTTTCTCACTTTAAAACGCCATCAACTGTCCAGAATCACTTTTTTCTCACTTTAAAACGACATCAACTGTCCAGAATCACTTTTTTCTCACTTTAAAACGCCATCAACTGTCCAGAATCACTTTTTTCTCACTTTAAAACGACATCAACTGTCCAGAATCACTTTTTCCTCACTTTAAAACGCCATGAACTGGCCAGAATCACTTTTTCCTCACTTTAACACGCCATGAACTGTCCAGAATCACTTTTTTCTCACTTTAAAACGCCATCAACTGTCCAGAATCACTTTTTTCTCACTTTAAAACGCCATGAACTGTCCAGAATCACTTTTTTCTTACTTTAAAACGCCATCAACTGTCCAGAATCACTTTTTTCTCACTTTAAAACGCCATCAACTGTCCAGAATCACTTTTTCCTCACTTTAAAACGCCATGAACTGTCCAGAATCACTTTTTTCTCACTTAAAAAGGCCATCAACTGTCCAGAATCACCTTTTCCTCACTTTAAAACGCCATGAACTGTCCAGAATCACTTTTTTCTCACTTTAAAACGCCATGAACTGTCCAGAATCACTTTTTTCTCACTTAAAAACGCCATCAACTCTCCAGAATCACCTTTTCCTCACTTTAAAACGCCATCAACTGTCCAGAATCACTTTTTTCTCACTTTAAAACGCCATCAACTGTCCAGAATCACTTTTTTCTCACTTTAAAACGCCATCAACTGTCCAGAATCACTTTTTTCTCACTTTAAAACGCCATCAACTGTCCAGAATCACTTTTTCCTCACTTTAAAACGCCATCAACTGTCCAGAATCACTTTTTTCTCACTTTAAAACGCCATGAACTGTCCAGAATCACTTTTTTCTCACTTTAAAACGCCATGAACTGTCCAGAATCACTTTTTCCTCACTTTAAAACGCCATCAACTGTCCAGAATCACTTTTTCCTCACTTTAAAACGCCATCAACTGTCCAGAATCACTTTTTTCTCACTTTAAAACGCCATGAACTGTCCAGAATCACTTTTTTCTCACTTTAAAACGCCATGAACTGTCCAGAATCACTTTTTGCTCACTTTAAAACGCCATCAACTGTCCAGAATCACTTTTTTCTCACTTTAAAACGCCATGAACTGTCCAGAATCACTTTTTTCTCACTTAAAAACGCCATCAACTGTCCAGAATCACTTTTTTCTCACTTTAAAACGCCATCAACTGTCCAGAATCACTTTTTTCTCACTTTAAAACGCCATGAACTGGCCAGAATCACTTTTTTCTCACTTAAAAACGCCATCAACTGTCCAGAATCACTTTTTTCTCACTTTAAAACGCCATGAACTGTCCAGAATCACTTTTTCTCACTTAAAAACGCCATCAACTGTCCAGAATCACTTTTTTCTCACTTAAAAACGCCATCAACTGGCCAGAATCACTTTTTTCTCACTTAAAAACGCCATCAACTGTCCAGAATCACTTTTTTCTCACTTTAAAACGCCATGAACTGGCCAGAATCACTTTTTTCTCACTTAAAAACGCCATCAACTGTCCAGAATCACTTTTTTCTCACTTAAAAACGCCATCAACTGTCCAGAATCACTTTTTTCTCACTTAAAAACGCCATCAACTGGCCAGAATCACTTTTTTCTCACTTTAAAACGCCATCAACTGTCCAGAATCACTTTTTTCTCACTTTAAAACGCCATGAGCTGGCCAGAATCACTTTTTTCTCACTTAAAAACGCCATCAACTGTCCAGAATCACTTTTTTCTCACTTTAAAACGCCATGAACTGTCCAGAATCACTTTTTTTCACTTAAAAACGCCATCAACTGTCCAGAATCACTTTTTTCTCACTTAAAAACGCCATCAACTGGCCAGAATCACTTTTTTCTCACTTAAAAACGCCATCAACTGTCCAGAATCACTTTTTTCTCACTTTAAAACACCATGAACTGTCCAGAATCACTTTTTCCTCACTTAAAAACGACATGAACTCTCCAGAATCACTTTTTTCTCACTTATAAACGCCATGAACTGGCCAGAATCACTTTTTTCTCACTTTAAAACGCCATGAGCTGTCCAGAATCACTTTTTTCTCACTTTAAAACGCCATCAACTGTCCAGAATCACTTTTTTCTCACTTTAAAACGCCATGAACTGGCCAGAATCACTTTTTCCACACTTTAACACACCATGAACTGTCCAGAATCACTTTTTCCTCACTTAAAAACGACATGAACTCTCCAGAATCACTTTTTTCTCACTTATAAACGCCATGAACTGGCCAGAATCACTTTTTTCTCACTTTAAAACGCCATGAACTGTCCAGAATCACTTTTTTCTCACTTTAAAACGCCATCAACTGTCCATAATCACTTTTTCCTCACTTAAAAACGCCATGAACTGGCCAGAATCACTTTTTCCTCACTTAAAAACGCCATGAACTGTCCAGAATCACTTTTTCCTCACTTATAAACGCCATGAACTGGCCAGAATCACTTTTTCCTCACTTAAAAACGCCATGAACTGGCCAGAATCACTTTTTCCTCTCTTTAACACGGCATGAGCTGTCCAGAATCACTTTTCCTTACTTTAAAACGCCATGAACTGTCCAGAATCACTTTTTTCTCACTTTAAAACGCCATCAACTGTCCAGAATCACTTTTTTCTCACTTTAAAACGCCATGAACTGTCCAGAATCACTTTTTCCTCTCTTTAACACGGCATGAGCTGTCCAGAATCACTTTTCCTCACTTTAAAACGACATGAGCTGTCCAGAATCACTTTTTCCTCTCTTTAACACGGCATGAGCTGTCCAGAATCACTTTTTCTCACTTTAAAACGCCATGAACTGGCCAGAATCACCTTTTCCTCGCTTTAAAACGACATGAGCTGTCCAGAATCACTTTTTTCTCACTTTAAAACGCCATGAACTGGCCAGAATCACTTTTTCCTCACTTTAACACGCCATGAACTGTCCAGAATCACTTTTCCCTCACTTAAAAACGACATGAACTCTCCAGAATCACTTTTTTCTCACTTTAAAACGCCATGAACTGGCCAGAATCACTTTTTCCACACTTTAACACACCATGAACTGTCCAGAATCACTTTTTCCTCACTTAAAAACGACATGAACTCTCCAGAATCACTTTTTTCTCACTTATAAACGCCATGAACTGGCCAGAATCACTTTTTCCACACTTTAACACACCATGAACTGTCCAGAATCACTTTTTCCTCACTTTAATACGCCATGAACTGGCCAGAATCACTTTTTCCTCACTTTAACACTCCATGAACTGTCCAGAATCACTTTTTCCTCACTTTAATACGCCATGAACTGGCCAGAATAACTTTTTCCACACTTTAACACACCATGAACTGGCCAGAATCACTTTTTCCACACTTTAAAACGCCATGAACTGTCCAGAATCACTTTTTCCTCACGTTAATACGCCATGAACTGGCCAGAATCACTTTTTCCTCACTTTAACACGCCATGAACTGTCCAGAATCACTTTTCCCTCACTTAAAAACGACATGAACTCTCCAGAATCACTTTTTTCTCACTTTAAAACGCCATGAACTGGCCAGAATCACTTTTCCCTCACTTTAAAATGCCATGAACTGGCCAGAATCACTTTTTCCACACTTTAACACACCATGAACTGTCCAGAATCACTTTTTCCTCACTTAAAAACGACATGAACTCTCCAGAATCACTTTTTTCTCACTTATAAACGCCATGAACTGGCCAGAATCACTTTTTCCACACTTTAACACACCATGAACTGTCCAGAATCACTTTTTCCTCACTTTAATACGCCATGAACTGGCCAGAATCACTTTTTCCACACTTTAACACACCATGAACTGTCCAGAATCACTTTTTCCTCACTTAAAAACGACATGAACTCTCCAGAATCACTTTTTTCTCACTTATAAACGCCATGAACTGGCCAGAATCACTTTTTTCTCACTTTAAAACGCCATGAGCTGTCCAGAATCACTTTTTTCTCACTTTAAAACGCCATCAACTGTCCAGAATCACTTTTTTCTCACTTTAAAACGCCATGAACTGGCCAGAATCACTTTTACCTCACTTTAATACGCCATGAACTGTCCAGAATCACTTTTTTCTCACTTTAAAACGCCATCAACTGTCCAGAATCACTTTTTCCTCACTTAAAAACGCCATGAACTGGCCAGAATCACTTTTTTCTCACTTAAAACGCCATGAACTGTCCAGAATCACTTTTTCCTCTCTTTAAAACGCCATGAACTGTCCAGAATCACTTTTTTCTCACTTAAAACGCCATGAACTGTCCAGAATCACTTTTTTCTCACTTAAAAACGCCATGAAGTGGCCAGAATCACTTTTTCCTCTCTTTAAAACGCCATGAACTGTCCAGAATCACTTTTTTCTCACTTAAAACGCCATGAACTGTCCAGAATCACTTTTTCCTCACTTTAAAACGCCATGAACTGGCCAGAATCACTTTTTCCTCACTTTAACACGCCATGAACTGTCCAGAATCACTTTTTTCTCACTTTAAAACGCCATCAACTGTCCAGAATCACTTTTTTCTCACTTTAAAACGCCATGAACTGTCCAGAATCACTTTTTTCTCACTTTAAAACGCCATCAACTGTCCAGAATCAATTTTTTCTCACTTTTAAGCGCCATCAACTGTCCAGAATCATTTTTCCTCACTTTAAAACGCCATGAACTGTCCAGAATCACTTTTTTCTCACTTAAAAACACCATCAACTGTCCAGAATCACATTTTCCTCACTTTAAAACGCCATGAACTGTCCAGAATCACTTTTTTCTCACTTTAAAACGCCATCAACTGTCCAGAATCACTTTTTTCTCACTTAAAAACGCCATCAACTGTCCAGAATCACCTTTTCCTCACTTTAAAACGCCATCAACTGTCCAGAATCACTTTTTTCTCACTTTAAAACGCCATCAACTGTCCAGAATCACTTTTTTCTCACTTTAAAACGCCATCAACTGTCCAGAATCACTTTTTTCTCACTTAAAAACGCCATGAACTGGCCAGAATCACTTTTTTCTCACTTTAAAACGCCATCAACTGTCCAGAATCACTTTTTTCTCACTTTAAAACGACATCAACTGTCCAGAATCACTTTTTTCTCACTTTAAAACGCCATCAACTGTCCAGAATCACTTTTTTCTCACTTTAAAACGACATCAACTGTCCAGAATCACTTTTTCCTCACTTTAAAACGCCATGAACTGGCCAGAATCACTTTTTCCTCACTTTAACACGCCATGAACTGTCCAGAATCACTTTTTTCTCACTTTAAAACGCCATGAACTGTCCAGAATCACTTTTTTCTCACTTTAAAACGCCATGAACTGTCCAGAATCACTTTTTTCTTACTTTAAAACGCCATCAACTGTCCAGAATCACTTTTTTCTCACTTTAAAACGCCATCAACTGTCCAGAATCACTTTTTCCTCACTTTAAAACGCCATGAACTGTCCAGAATCACTTTTTTCTCACTTAAAAAGGCCATCAACTGTCCAGAATCACCTTTTCCTCACTTTAAAACGCCATGAACTGTCCTGAATCACTTTTTTCTCACTTTAAAACGCCATGAACTGTCCAGAATCACTTTTTTCTCACTTAAAAACGCCATCAACTCTCCAGAATCACCTTTTCCTCACTTTAAAACGCCATCAACTGTCCAGAATCACTTTTTTCTCACTTTAAAACGCCATCAACTGTCCAGAATCACTTTTTTCTCACTTTAAAACGCCATCAACTGTCCAGAATCACTTTTTTCTCACTTTAAAACGCCATCAACTGTCCAGAATCACTTTTTCCTCACTTTAAAACGCCATCAACTGTCCAGAATCACTTTTTTCTCACTTTAAAACGCCATGAACTGTCCAGAATCACGTTTTTCTCACTTTAAAACGCCATGAACTGTCCAGAATCACTTTTTCCTCACTTTAAAACGCCATCAACTGTCCAGAATCACTTTTTCCTCACTTTAAAACGCCATCAACTGTCCAGAATCACTTTTTTCTCACTTTAAAACGCCATGAACTGTCCAGAATCACTTTTTTCTCACTTTAAAACGCCATGAACTGTCCAGAATCACTTTTTCCTCACTTTAAAACGCCATCAACTGTCCAGAATCACTTTTTTCTCACTTTAAAACGCCATCAACTGTCCAGAATCACTTTTTTCTCACTTTAAAACGCCATCAACTGTCCAGAATCACTTTTTTCTCACTTAAAAACGCCATCAACTGTCCAGAATCACTTTTTTCTCACTTTAAAACGCCATGAACTGTCCAGAATCACTTTTTTCTCACTTAAAAACGCCATCAACTGTCCAGAATCACTTTTTTCTCACTTTAAAACGCCATCAACTGTCCAGAATCACTTTTTTCTCACTTTAAAACGCCATGAACTGGCCAGAATCACTTTTTTCTCACTTAAAAACGCCATCAACTGTCCAGAATCACTTTTTTCTCACTTTAAAACGCCATGAACTGTCCAGAATCACTTTTTCTCACTTAAAAACGCCATCAACTGTCCAGAATCACTTTTTTCTCACTTAAAAACGCCATCAACTGGCCAGAATCACTTTTTTCTCACTTAAAAACGCCATCAACTGTCCAGAATCACTTTTTTCTCACTTTAAAACGCCATGAACTGGCCAGAATCACTTTTTTCTCACTTAAAAACGCCATCAACTGTCCAGAATCACTTTTTTCTCACTTAAAAACGCCATCAACTGTCCAGAATCACTTTTTTCTCACTTAAAAACGCCATCAACTGGCCAGAATCACTTTTTTCTCACTTTAAAACGCCATCAACTGTCCAGAATCACTTTTTTCTCACTTTAAAACGCCATGAGCTGGCCAGAATCACTTTTTTCTCACTTAAAAACGCCATCAACTGTCCAGAATCACTTTTTTCTCACTTTAAAACGCCATGAACTGTCCAGAATCACTTTTTTTCACTTAAAAACGCCATCAACTGTCCAGAATCACTTTTTTCTCACTTAAAAACGCCATCAACTGGCCAGAATCACTTTTTTCTCACTTAAAAACGCCATCAACTGTCCAGAATCACTTTTTTCTCACTTTAAAACACCATGAACTGTCCAGAATCACTTTTTTCTCACTTTAAAACGCCATGAACTGTCCAGAATCACTTTTTTCTCACTTAAAAACGCCATCAACTGTCCAGAATCACTTTTTCCTCACTTAAAGCGCCATGAACTGTCCAGAATCACTTTTTTCTCACTTAAAACGCCATGAACTGTCCAGAATCACTTTTTCCTCACTTAAAACGCCATGAACTGTCCAGAATCACTTTTTCCTCACTTAAAACGCCATGAACTGTCCAGAATCACTTTTTTCTCACTTAAAACGCCATCAACTGTCCAGAATCACTTTTTTCTCACTTTAAAACGCCATGAACTGTCCAGAATCACTTTTTTCTCACTTTAAAACGCCATGAACTGGCCAGAATCACTTTTTTCTCACTTTAAAACGCCATCAACTGTCCAGAATCACTTTTTCCTCACTTAAAACGCCATGAACTGTCCAGAATCACTTTTTTCTCACTTTAAAACGCCATGAACTGTGCAGAATCACTTTTTGCTCACTTAAAAACGCCATCAACTGTCCAGAATCACTTTTTTCTCACTTTAAAACGCCATGAACTGTCCAGAATCACTTTTTTCTCACTTTAAAACGCCATGAACTGTCCATAATCACTTTTTTCTCACTTTAAAACGCCATCAACTGTCCAGAATCACTTTTTCCTCACTTAAAACGCCATGAACTGTCCAGAATCACTTTTTCGTCACTTAAAAACGCCAGGAACTCTCCAGAATCACTTTTTTCTCACTTTAAAACGCCATCAACTGTCCAGAATCACTTTTTTCTCACTTAAAAACGCCATCAACCGTCCAGAATCACTTTTTTCTCACTTTAAAACGCCATGAACTGGCCAGAATCACTTTTTCGTCACTTAAAAACGCCATGAACTGTCCAGAATCACTGTTTCGTCACTTAAAAACGCCATGAACTGTCCAGAATCACTTTTTCCTCACTTAAAAACGCCATGAACTGGCCAGAATCACTTTTTCCTCACTTTAACACACCATGAACTGGCCAGAATCACTTTTTCGTCACTTAAAAACGCCATGAACTGTCCAGAATCACTTTTTCGTTACTTTAACACACCATGAACTGGCCAGAATCACTTTTTCGTCACTTAAAAACTCCATGAACTGTCCAGAATTACTTTTTCGTCACTTTAACACACCATGAACTGGCCAGAATCACTTTTTCCTCACTTAAAAACGCCATGAACTGTCCAGAATCACTTTTTCCTCACTTTAACACACCATGAACTGGCCAGAATCACTTTTTCGTCACTTAAAAACGCCATGAACTGTCCAGAATCACTTTTTCGTCACTTAAAAACGCCATGAACTGTCCAACATCACCTTTTTCCTCACTTTAAAACGCCATGAACTGTTCAGCATCACCTTTTTCCTCACTTTAAAATGCCATTAACTGTCCAGAATCACTTTTTCCTCACTTTAAAATGCCATGAACTGTCCAGAATCACTTTTTCCTCACTTTAAAATGCCATGAACTGTCCAGCATCACCTTTTTCCTCACTTTAAAACGCCAGCAAAATGTAATATTTAACCACCAAACACTTTTATAAATAGCATTGCTTCCACTACAAATTTACCAGGATGTGACCACACTGTCAAATACACCTTAAATGAAATTTTGGAAAGTTGTCATCCTAAACATCATTTACCAAAATTCGAATATTACGTCCAACTTACAAAAATTCTTTCAGAAAGCTAACCATTCAATATCGTAGCAATTATAACCTTACTTCACAGGCGGACACTAATACAAATATCACGTGAAATATACCATAAATCTCCACACTATGGCACTAAAGTATTCATTAATACATAAATTCCAAAATCTTATGTACCTATTTTACTCACAAAAAACTACTTAATATTGAATAGATTAC
Source organism: Mantis religiosa (assembly GCA_030765055.1). NCBI lineage: Eukaryota > Metazoa > Arthropoda > Insecta > Mantodea > Mantidae > Mantis > Mantis religiosa. The sequence continues at coordinate 258,835,632 of CM060947.1, read as the reverse complement.
TTGAATCCGAGGGAGAACACTCAACAAATTTTCTGAATTTTCCTTAATTGATGGAAATTAATCATTTCTCCACACTAGCTGTATATAGGCTAAGATATTTGATGGATAGTGTCAACATTAAAAATTCAAGGTCATGGCCGGGATTTGAACCACGCATCTCCTGGTTTCCGTCCAGTCCATTGATGAAGCCTGGGACTTAGTACTTAAAATCGTAAGTCGCCACAAACGGTGTATCTCGGATACGAGAGCCCCTAGTGGTCTACCGGGAAATATATGAGTCAACTGGAGAATTTAATGTCAGGACGGCACGTTGGCCATGGTAGGTCAAAGGTTAAGAGCTACTGGACGGAAACCAGGAGATCTGTGGTTCAAATCCCGGCCATGGCATTGAAATTTTCATGTTGACTCTATCCATCAAACATTTTCTGAAATTTATAACACGTGGTCTTACATGCTTATACACAATTACTACATATCACGAAAGATTTGTATTTTTTATATGTATTTTCACAATGAACCTTTAAAAAAATTATACACGGTGCCTAACACCAATAAGTGACGACCTGATCTTAGTTTATGAAAATTAAGGAACACGTGGTCAGGTCGAACAAGGGAGCAAACACTCAGAGCAGAGCTACATGATTTGGCGAGAGGTTGGGGGTTTTCTATAAAGGTTTCATTTCTACAAATGTAGGGTAAGGCTAATTAAAAATGGAATTCACTTAATAAGAATAGTTACTACTATAAGCAGATTAAAAGTGCGGCCATAACAGCCATTTACCTGTCCAGTAGCGTTGTCGCCAACCCATGCTGCTTCTCCAACAGTTACATTACGAGAGGGCATATATCACTCAAAGACCACTCATCCAGTAGTAAAGGAGGGGAGGGAAAGACGTCACACCTACTGCTTGAGTCGCCAGAGTGTAATTAATACAGTCGTTTGTGACAATACGCTCTGAGGATAACTACTTCTTCCTCCGGTAGGTCGGTTGCCGGTCCCCGCTCCTCTGCTATAGCTATTTCGGGACCGTCAGCCAGGGATTTTTGGAACTCGGAACTCTTGCCTTGGGACCATTAGGGCCCGCCTGCTGGGCTCGTTGCCGCCCCATTGTAGGAGAGCCTGTTCGTTGTCCTGGCCTGTCGGGGAAAGTCTCTATCCAAGTAAACTGTTGGGACCCTGCCCTCTGTACTGTCGTAGCTCCTTGGATCGGCCTCCCTCTGCCTCCTTCGCCTCATCCTTCCTCCTGGAGGTGTCTCCACTTGGGGGCATAGGGACACTGGGCCTAGCACGGTGGCCTACGTATGGAATTCCTTCCGTAATGAAACCGCAGTCCAACCGTGAGCGCCTCCCATTCTGTTAAAGTCTGTTTAGTTAACTCGTGTGCACGTCGGCCGCTGCCTTTGACGAACCCTCATAATCGTTTTACAACTCCCGACCCTCTTACCCCCAGATCTTTCTTCAAGGTTGCCACCTTTCTCGATACGTCATGGGCATCGTACGAGGTTTCGTCTAAATATTTTATCTTATGTCCATTACTGCAAAGTTTCCTTAGTTTTGACAAATACGTATATATATCGCCAAGTTACAATTCTACTTGATTCCATAATAACCCTTATCTTATTCAAAGTGCGGTGTTTGAAACCCAGCCCCTTTAGGGGACCGCACAAAGTGAAGTGCCCATAAGGAAAATCACAAATTTCTTGCAAATGTGCAACCAATTCGTCTAAGGCGGGCGCTCTCCCTTTTGCATAGAATCTATAAATTTCTCGATGAATTAAATCGCATGTGAAATTATCTACTTTATAGAAACGTTTCCTATTGTTTTCACACTTGATCGGCGTATTTGGTATTCCTTTCGTCACAATATTTCTTACTGTATTTCTGTGAATATCCAGAGTTTATCATCATTGCACGACCCCTTACCAAGATTATTTGTCAGCAAATACTTATATATGTTCAAAACAAGCGCTTGAATTTGCTTAGAAACAGTTCCCGTTAATACGTTGTTTTCTGAGGCTTTTTCAGTAATATAACTCGGCCCAGTTATTCACACTATTCTCATCACTTTGATTATTTTCACTTGACTGAAAGTTATCTACTACATCATTTCCATTTACTACTGCATTTCCCGCCCACGGTCTCCCATCGTGACGTACCACGAATTTCTGTACGTAATGAAACAGATAAACTGGAAGTTGGAACTTTGATAACTGAGACTCCACGTGGAGTAGACATGCGACTATCACTCCGAGAATATCAGGGTTGCTATTGGTCCTCAACGACAGTGTTCCATTTCTGAAGTGTGGAGATAGATTTATGATGGTCACTAGTGGGTCGGAGGGTGAGTTCCCTTTGGGGTGCAAACTGCACACGCGTTCACCAAACAGACTTTACTCAAACAGGAACCGTAAGCGAATTCTGCACATCTGTCTTTGCGATTCCTCACTCGTCTCCTACGGTTTCTTTGTTTCATCGGTTCCTCCTTAACTATAGAAAAGAAACATCTGCACATCGACATGCTAGGTGCTCTCTCTCCCTGGTGTGTAGCCCGCTTGTGCTACATGCGCACCACCAGCGCTGATACTGATGGTATATGACATGTAGATGAACCATTGGTGGAATTGTAAAAACTTAGGCTTCCACGGCCGGCGTCAATCCAGTAATATGTAGAAAATAATCCAGTTATATGTATATTTGTGAACCGGCTACCTTAGAACAAGAAAGCAAACCCTTACATATTACACCACAGCCTAACGGGTACGTTTTAAAATAAATAAAACGGGCTTCACGCTCCAATAGAGCAACGAAAAACACGGAGATACAGAAACCGCGGAGTACAGCCTACCTATCACACATAAGTAGAGTAACGGACAGAATCAGCCAACTGTTAGATAAGTTTAACATAAGCGCCATCTTTAAACCCACCAAGAAGCTCTAAGATCATTTCCGATCAGTCAAGGACAGACGGGACCTCCGGGCCACAAAAGGGATATACCATATTCCCTGCAGCCGCGGCAAGGTGTACATTAGCACTACTGAACGTCGCATACGTACCCGTATTAAGGCACACCTAAGCAACTGCCGGCTGGGACATACACAAAAATCTGCTGTTGCTAAACATGCCCTTCTGATGGGACATGACATAATTCCAGGAAACAGAGGTTCTCGACAACACAGCCCAGTATCACGCCAGACTTTATCGGGAGGCTATTGAAATTTTCAAGCACGGACATAATTTTAACAGGAAGGAGCCAAGAGCCAGGAGCAGGTGCGGATCGCCCGGGTTCTCCCGGACGGAGGGGTAACACGTCACGTTACCTATCCGCTGTGCGCATTTACCCGTAAGGTATAAAATAAATAGTCGTGTACGCTAGCTTGCGTGTCATTGTGTAAGACGGCGTGGTTGGTCTCTACTGATGCTTCTGGTGCCGGGATGTCCCTCCGATGGAGGGGGACAGTGCCCGTTCCACCTCTTTTTGAGCAGTCGCTAGCGATCCGTCAAGCAGAGGGGGGGGGGGAACCGGTAGCGAGAGGTCAAATGGAATTTGGTTTTTAAGGTTGGATTTTTCCAAGTCGTACGCACGCTCTCGGCCTCAGCTGCAGCTGTCACCCTACCAGCCACGACCAAAGAGTGGTGTGACCTGGCAGTTATTCGGGATGAAGGAGGAGAGGCAGATTTTACCACCCAAGGGCAACCTTGGGGAGGCGGTAGCTCCTTAGACTTCTTGGGAGACGGTGGTCATATTGACCCAGTGTGTTCACCAGCTGGTTTGGGTAAGGAACATGAAGGAGGAAGTAGCACTTTTGCATAAAACCTGGTTTCCCGTGTTACAAAACACGAGACCGAAACTGTTTACACGAGCCGGACCACCAAGACATAGAGCTGCAGCTGCCTTGTGATGCACAGCCAATAGGAGAGAAGTAGGCGGTCTCCTTCCAGCCTATATATATTTGGTGCCCTATGCCAGAGCCCCTCTCCTATCACACTTCCTGCACACCCAGTCTGGCATACCACACGTTGAAGACGTCGTGCGTGAACGAGCGCGCAAGTTGTATGCCAAGATCACTCACTCCTCACCCTAACCAGCTGGTGAATTCACTAGGTCAATACGACCACATCTCCCCAGGAGACGGAGGAGCTGCCACCTGCCAAAGGATGCCCTTGGGAGGTAAAATCTGCCTCTCCTCCTGTTCCCCTATCAATCACCGTAAGGTCACCTCGCGCCTTGGCCGCTGCTGGAAGGTTAACGCCTGCAACCGTGCTCTGGGGCGCGCCCACGACCTGGTCTTTAAACCTTAACACCTAAATTCCCATCTGGTCTCTCGCTACTGGTTCCCCCTTCTGATTGACGGATCGCTAGCGGCCGCACGAAGCGAGGTGGAACGCTCACTGTCCCTCCGTCATGGGGGAGCATCAGTAGAGGCCAACTGCGCCGTCTCACGTAATGACACGCAAGCTCGCGCAGAATACATTATCTTTTATACCGCAGGGGTAAATCCGCACAGGAGATAGGTACCGTGCCGTGTAACCCTCCGCCCGGGAGAACCCGGGCGATCTGCACCTGCTCTTGACTCTTGGCAGAGTCACTCTCGCCCGTCTCGGTAGCGTGGTAGTAGAGTGTCTGCCTCACGTTCAGGAGGTCCCGAGTTCGATTCTCAGTCAGGGTGAGTTACCTGGATAAGGCTTTTTCCGGGGTTTTCCTTTATCCTGAAAGACGAATATCGGGTAACTCTAAGCTCTATGGACCTTGGGCTCATTTGAGCATCATTTCACCCATTTCATTCATCGTCTGATAGGACTTAACGTTGGAGGACGTAAACTACAAAGAAAAAAAGGAGAAGAGCCAATCTCGGCGGTCGCAATAAGGCCGCCGAATGGGTTTTGCGCAAACCCTAAAAACAATCACAATAACAAAATGTAAAATAATGTAACATTTTAGCATGTAAGCCGGGCCTTTCTGTCCCGGCACCAGACCACATTTTTGTAATTAATTAAACTGGAAACTGTAGCCATTCTAGTTTGCCATGAGTCCTCTGAGGATGCTCGACGTATGTATGAGTGAAACGTCAGGAACTTCAGTTTTTCCGACTAGACCACGGCCAGTAAGCCCGGATATTTCTACATATTACTGCATTGGTATAATTATATGGCGGGTGAAACCGGAGATCCCGGGGATAACCTGCCCCAGCGCCGTCTTTTCCACCACAAATCTCACTTTGCCTACATCTGGGATCGACCCACGCCGAGCGGTCTTACCACTCAGCCACGTTGCGGCCTGTTGCCCTCCCCCTTATCAATGTACCTCTCTACAGAGCTAGATAAATACTGTAAATACAGTAAACCTTCTCTCAATTCGATATCATCTCCAAAAAACTTCAGAGAATATGGTAAGACGAGTGCAAACATGTATAGATGCTGGTGGAGGACACTTCCAACTTTTTCTCTGAGATGTAAATAGTGTGAGGTTATCTTCTAATTGTTTATTATACTGTCTCAAAGTTGCACGTTGAAGCAGTTATTATACTATCTCATTCACAATTATTTATGGCTTTAGTGAATTGAATTTTTGTAATAATTTTGATAATGACAGTGATAATTTGTAAAAGCATCTTTCGAAGTTGCAGGAACAAATAATGTTAACTTTGAGGAATGTATTTGTCTACCAATTTATCTACCAATTAAATAATAATTTTAGAAAGAAAAGGTAATTGTCGCGGGTTTATTTGCTTATCATCTTGAATTTTCTCACCCATGCAACTACACCCTGGAGATAATAATCTTAATCTGTGAGCAGCCGTGGAATTTCGAATAAATCTACCAGAAATTGTTAAGATCATAGGGCACCGCAGCGGCTTCGTTCGCGGCTGCCGTGTAAAGGGTCCCGAGTTCGTTTCCCGGTTCTGGAGTTGAGGATTTTAAGTCGGCCCTATCCACGCCCTCACCTCTGTCTAACACATGTGAAGTGTCTCCTATGCCCAACGTGGTTCGGAGTCCACGGTATAAGCTGTAGGTCCTCTCGCCTCACCGTCATCTTCACCATCAGTTATCATTGGAGTTAATGGATACAGCCCTCTAGGTGCCTCCACCCATAGCCCGCTAGCATCCCTTAAAGCCTCGGCACCCAACTAAACTCCAGCCTGGCTGGCTGCTTGGAACACCCAAATCGTGTACCTGCTCTGGGAAGAGCTTTACCACGTAGTGGCGGGATGTGGAAGTTGCAGGATGACGGGTGTAAATTAAATGGGTGTAGAGAAGGGAGGTAGCTTGTTACTCCTCAGGGAATGATGAACCGGGTGCTACAGACAGCGTACACCGCTGGTGGATTAGTTAATAAACCAGGAAGAAGATATGTATAATTTTGAGTTTTCCAGAATAAATTTTGGATAGTTTAAATTTAGTTTTGCTGGAATGGAGATCATGTGGTTACCGGTAATGACCACAAGACATGCGGGGTAACCGGTATCGCTTTAAGCGACGCTCACGAGGTACATAGTCCCCAAGGGATCCGACTAGGGCGCTCTGATGGTGAAGCAAACTCTCGAAGAATTTGGTCGCCCGGCGCCTAATTTCATCCTTCACATATCGGAGGGATGAAGCCTCGTGAAGTAGTCTCACGGGGAACCTTGTGCAAACAGAATAAATAATCCGAAGACATTTATTCTGTGCACGTTGGAGCAGTACCAGGTGTGATCCTGCGGCCATACCCCAGACTTCGCACGCATAGAGCATGACTGGGAGGACCAGAGCCATAAAGAGGTGCAACTTTAGGGAAACAGACATCGCAGACCTAAGCACAGGGTATAGTGATGTCACGGCACCACACGACCGATGAGCTTGCTCCTGGATGTGCTCCCGAAAAGTTAGGCCCTTGTCCAGCTTGACTCCCAAGTATTTGATTGAATTCTCCCACCTAATCCTTTGCCCAAAGTAGGTGAATGTGGGGAAGTCGGCGGGAAAGCGGCGCTTGGTGAACAGTATCGCTTGACTTTTCTCCGTGTTAGTGGGCAATCGCCAAAGCGTGCACCAATCCTGGAGGAGGACTAGATAACTTTGGATGGGGTGCCTCGGCACTCAGTCGGATCCTTACGCATTTAAGCGACCGAGCGGTGTTTGCCATTTTTGCCGTTTGGAGCTCTCAAGGCTGACTCCTAAGTTATCCCCTTGTAGCCGTCAGTGGCCTTGCCGACATTTAGTTTTGTGGTGACAGTTGAACCAATTTTATGGTCTCAATTAGTATTGAAGGTGAATTTTACATGAAGTGCTGAAAAGCAGAAAACGGAGACGCAGTTCTCACAGAGAAAGCGTTAACAATGCTGCTGATGTTCATTTTCTGGATCATGTCACAGATGCACGTACTTCTAACTGCGCTGCAATTCAGGCTGAGGAAGACATAATTTCCAAGTTAAAGAGACTGGAAAGGGAGAATAACACCTTGAGATATAAATTATGCAGAGCAAATAAATGACACAAAGAGTGTAAACAACAGCTGCAACACAGCTTCCAGACACAATAATCGCAATATTGGGCGAATTGAATAACATTAAAGGTAATGTGAATTTCCGTCTTATAAGACCTACTGACGTATATTGTTAAACTGCTTTTAACTGTTTACTTACTTAGCTCTTTTCTTTTCTTCCTAGACATACTCGTTTCATGCAACATTCCACTTCTCACTGGCATATGTAGGAGGTCTTATAGTTAAAAAATAGCGGCCGAATTTTCTTGTGCCACCTGTATTACTTACGTGTCTACCGCCAAGTGTACAGCAACCCTTGTAAATCTAATATTCTAAAGGGACGAAAACTCCAAGTTCTATTACCCATCTCCAGAGTTGTTTCTCTTTTGGCAGTTAAACAGAAATTTATAACAACTGCTGTACCTAAGCTACCTGAAGCATGCGTGAGAAAAAGCCTAGAGGAATATATGCTGACGATCTAAAATTATCCAGGAAAATTAGTAATACTGACGATATAATAAAATTACAATCTGATCTGGATAAAATCTATAAATGGAGCTTGGAAAACAAACTGCACTTCAATATTAAGAAATGCTCCTTTATGATATGTACTAGAAGCAAGCAACACTTAAATTCTAAATATTATTTAAATAGTTCTCCACTTGTAAGAGGACCCAGAATTTCACTTTTAATAAACACATTATAAATATAACCAATGATTCCTTTAAGAAACTTGGTTTTGTATTAAGGATCTGTAGGGACTTAAAAGATACTCAAGTTATTGCTAATTCTCTACAAAAGCCTTGTCCGTAGTAATTTGGAATATGCCTCAATTGTATGGTCACCAATATATAAATGTCACAACAATCAAATAGTGAAGATCCAAAAAAGGTTCCTCAGATACTTATATTACAAAACTCACGGTGTTTTTACTTATAATCAGAACTTGCCTTATAGTCAACTGCTTAACGAATTCAAAACAGTCTCACTCTCTGATCGTAGAACAATAGCCGAACAATTATTTCTGTACAAACTCATAAACGGCTTGGTATCCACTGAAGAACTGCTTGACAGAATATGTTTTAATGTCCGTTCTGCTAATTTTAGAAATCGTCAGCTCTTTCAATTTAAGACTCCCAAAACAGTATCCCATAAAAATTCTCCCGTTGTTAGGTTGTGTGCGAAATACAATAAACTCTCTACTAAAATAGAACTGGATTTTAGTTTAACTTACGAGCAGTTTAAAAAACAATTAAATATGGGAATTATTTGCATATGATTTTCAGTTGTATTGCATAATGAGTTTAACATTTGAAATTCTAGTCTTATATAGTAGTTTAATATGTTTCATTTTTAGTCTTAGTTTTTTAATATTTTATTCCATTAATTGCATTCTCTTTCTTTTATATTCAACTTTGATCAATTATTGTTTACTCTGTTGTATCACTTATTTGCTTGATTAGTATACAATTTGCAATGTCTTGTCTTCAATAATAGCTTAATATATAGTGTATTTTTAGTTTGTCTGTATTCCTTTTTGTATTTCGGTTTTGCATTTAGTCAAACTTGTGTAACTAAATTGCATGTAGCTACTGTAATTGGAGCTTTGCTCTGTTGTAGCACAAATGAAGAAAATAAATAAAAATAAAAATAAAAAATAAAATAAATGAAAATAATGTCAGCAATATAACAATGTCCTTAACTCGTGTGTGCAGAGAATTTAAAGCATTCAGAACTGCTAATTGAACTAATATGCAAAGATTATATTCCTGTGATATTAAAGTGCATTGCTTCTACGGCAACGGAAGTGTTTGAAAAACCTAAACTCCTAAACTGTGAACCACTGCAACGGAAAGTTCTGCGTCTGTAATGTCAAAACATTGTAGTTGTCCGCTGTAACAGGGAAGCAGAGGGGTCATCAGCCAGAGCCATACGGTGGGTAGTGGAGAAATCTGTAACTTTTAGTCATAACTCTCCAGATGGCGAGTGCCGAGGCTTAAAGAGATGTGAGCGGGCTATGCTCCACCAGAGAAATGGGTCCGGTCATGACGTGGTGAGGCGAGGTTACCCGAAGGTTGTGTTGGTAACCAACCAAAATCGTCAAGATCATCAGCAAAGGTGAGAGTAATTAATATTTTATTACCCTCACTCGCCTGTTGACTAAAATCCTGCTATGTGTGTTCTATTATTGATTCAAAATGTATGGCCTACTGAAATGGTTCAGATTTAAATGGATCGCACTATAGTAAGCTTCCAGCTGATGCCCAAAGTGCACAACAATATTCTTTCAAGTAAGATCCATGTGTACTTTGTAATAGTTAATGATGGTTTCAGTCTAGTTGATGTGCAGTTATTTAAGGCCACATTAATAATTAGTGTCACCCAAACGTCGAAACTCCCTATAGAACCGGCCGGCAAAGGGTCAGACGCGGAGGCATTCGGACTACGCCCACCCATTTATCTCGGTCACTAACTGAGGGGATGATTAGGGAAGTAACACTGGTCGCTGGCCGCCTCTTCCCCGTCCCACTGCCGTCTGGAACCGTCGCGGTGATTCACTGAAACGAGAGACTTCGAGAAACAGCGATATCCCTATAAAAGGGGCTGCAGTTGGCGAATTCAGTTATACAAGCTCAAGGAAGCACAACTCCCCGCCCTATACCTCACCCTAATCAGTAGTTTCCTCCGGGATCGAACCTTCAGGGTGCGGGTCGAAGGCAAACTCTTCACCGTCAGACCCATAGCGGCGGGAGTCCCGGAAGGCAGTGTACTGTCGCCGTTACTCTTTGCTGCCTACATGGCTGACTTCCCCAGAGAGCCTCGCACTGTACTGTGCCAATATGATGACGACGTCCTCATCTTGGCTCAGTACAAAAACGTCCGCTACTGCCTCTCTCCACTGCAACGATCACTCCGGGCCATCGGCACTTGGAGTGAAAGGTGGAGGATGGCCATCAGCCCACAGAAGAGCTCTGCCCTTCTGCTGGGGAAGGTCCTCCACTGGCGCCCGGAAGGAGACCTGCGGTTGAGGCAGAGAAGGATCCCTTGGGTCCGGACTGCCAAATACCTGGATGTCCGACTGGACCGCGTCCTCACATTCACCCCACATGCCCGCGAAAAAATCGGCCTCGGCCATGTAGCGCTCAGGCAGTTATACCCCATATTCCGCTCGACCATGCACATCCGCCTGAAACTACGGGTGTACCGTGCGATCATCCCGCCCCTGATCCTGTATGAATGCGAGGTCTGGGGATCGGTGGCTCGTACCACCATCCGCAGACTGCAAGCCGTGCAGAACAGGGCGCTTAGGATGATCTATGGTACTGAACGTATGTTTCCCTCATAAATTCTCCACACCCATTCTGGCATACCTTACATTGAGGACGTTGTGCGCGAACGCTCGCGCTCATTTTATGCCAGGATTACATTCCATCCCAACCACCTAGTGAACACACTAGTGCAGTATGACCACCGTGTAGCCAGAAGGAGAAAGAGCTACCGCCTCCCCAAGGAGGCCCTTGGGTGGTGAGACCAGCCTCTCATCCCCTCAACTCTACACTCTGTTCCGGCCAGACTGGGGCTGGACCTGGCCCGCCGGCTGAACCCCTGCAGCCGGATCCCCCGGTGTGACCCCGATGAACACCATAACCTAACGATACCCAACTTACCCGACCTCTCGCTCCTGGCCCCGTCACGCTGGACGGACCCTGCAACGCAGGCCGCCAACAGCGTGGCGGTTCAAGGCACTGGCCTCCTTGGAAGCTACCCCCACCACCAGGAGCATTAGCAGAGGTCGAATCAGGTCTTCAGTTAACAACGACATCCAAGCTTTGGAGAAATGACAAAATCTTTAAAACCGCACGGGTAAATCCGCACAGCGGATAGGTACCGTGGCGATCTACCCACCGTCCGGGAGCACCCGGACGACTTGTTCTCGCTCTTGGCTCTTGGCTCAATTCAGTTCAGTTCTTGTCGAGCAGTCGGGAGGATCGCCCAGTGATGGGACGGACTGTGTACGTGCATCGGAGAAGTGTACGTAACTGCGTGCAGTGGACCTGTGACAGACGAACTGGTGAGTCGTAATTGTGTGAATTGCATAATTCTGTGTAATCGGCAAGTGCTTCGATTGGAATTCGGTGGAAATAAAGAACATTTTGAGTGGTGCAATTGGACTTTTAATAGTTATAAACTTAACTATTCTTCCTTATTTTAAAGTAAAATATTTTGATATACACACTGTTGTGTTAAGAGAGCGCCAAAACTTGTATCTTTAATTAAAACTGGTTATACAAACATTCTATTAGTTTCATTATTTCCTCCAAGTACGTAAGTGAAAACGCTCGCAGCTCTGTTTCTTTATAATTTGACACACATATGAAGTTGTTCTGAAGGAAGAAGCTCGAGGATAGATGAGAACGTGTAGGCGAATTCCATTAAAGAAGTGCATAAACTGAAGAAAGAGGATCACCGAAGTTTGCCGAGCTACCGAAATCCCGCTGGCTAATTGGAACATCTTGCCTGTTTCAATTCAGTTGTTTGTGTCAGTTGAAATAGACTTTTCTCTCTCTTTCCATGTGGTATTGGATTTTTGGGGCCCTTGTGCATGCAAGTTCTACCTCAGGTGCGCCTAGAGCTAAGCTTTGTATCAAAGGACCATTAAATTAACTTTACCTCAACTCCATTTATGACCAGCGCGATACCAACGTCAAAGTTAGTTTCCTTACAACTTTCACTCCGTTTCTTTGTTAACAATAATTGTTAACAAGAATGCCTCTGGGTTGCATCGCTTCTAACAGAGGGAAAAAATTTGTAGATATATATCAAGAATACAGGAATGTCATGGTGTTTCCATAGCGACAGCAAACAGTTGCTAGTGCCCGCTTCACGCCCAAGAGGTACCGAGTTCGGACCTAAGTCAGCGTGATAAGATATTTCCCTCATCCTGAAAAAGGAGGGTTGGATGACTCTAAGCTCTATGGACCCTGTACTCATTTGAACATCATTTCGTTCATCGTCCGATATGACTTAGGATGGAGGTTTTCCCTTATCCTGAAAGATGAATCTCTGGTAGCTCTAGGCTTTCTGTTCCCTGTACTCATTTGAACATAATATCATTCATCGTCCGATATGACTTAACGTTAGAGGTTGTCTCTTATCCAGAAAGATTAATGTCTGGTAACTCTAAGCTCTATGTACCCTGTACTTATTTGAACATCATTTCATTCATCGTCCGATATGGCTTAACGTTATAGGTTTTCCTTACACTGAAATACGAATGTGTGGTACTCTACGCTCTCTGTTCCCTGTACTCATTTGAACATCATTTCATTCATCGTCTGATATGAATTAACCTTGGAGGTTCATCCTTAACCTGAAATATAAAGCTCTGTTAACTCTATGCTCTCCGTTCCCTGTACTCCTTTGAACATCATTTCATTCATCGTCCGATATAACTTAACGTCGAAGGACGAAACATTAAAAATTAAAACCTATAAAAATAATTTCGAATTCCAATTAAATCCATTTTCGTCACCTCATTAGCGTGGATGTGGCGCCTTTAACTCACGTTCATGAGGTCCCAAAATCGAATATCGGTTAGGGCTATAAAAGATTCTTCCCGGGGCTTTCCCTATTCTGAAAGATGAATGTCTGGTAACCCTAAGCTCTATATACCCCGAACCCATTGGAACATTGTTTTATTCATCGTCCGATATGTTTTAACGCTGAAGGTTTTCCCTTATCCTGAAAGAGGAATGTAGTATTGAAATGTTCAATGACAGGTGGTTATATTGTGTTTAAAGGAGTTGGTGAACCTTTTCGAAAAGGACAGTTGAGAATAGCAGTGAGAAAAATGAAACATGTCCGTAGGAACGAATTAGTTCTGTATTGTGAATCGTTTTAATTTTTAATCAAGAACTAGATTTAGGCAGTATTCGTTATATGTTCAAAGTGTAGCAGTTAGTGTGAGTACAAGAATGCATTGGCTTTGAGAGAAAGAAATTAAATATATCAATATAAGCGTCAAAAATTTTCTTTTCCTCACAATTCGCCGATTCTTCTGCAATACAGTCCATTTAGGTTGTGAGCTTCAGTTCAACGGCCACAACTTGCACTACGTCAAAACATCTAGTAACTTTAAGCTCTATGTATTCTGTACTCATTTGGGCATCATTTCATTCATTCATTCCGATATGACTTAAATTTGGATGTTTCCCCTTAACCTGAAATATGAATGTGTGGTAGAACTAAGGTCTATGTGCTCTGGACTCATTTGAACATCATTTCATTAATATTCCGATATGACTTAACTTTGGAGGTTTTCTCTTATCTTGAATGATGAACGTCTGGTTACTCTAAGCGTTATATGCCCTGAACTCAGCCCGCCTCGGTGGCGTAGTAGTAGCATGTCAGCCTCACGTTCAAGAGGTCCCGATTTCGAATGTCAGGGTGAGTTATCTGGATAGGGTTTTCCCGGGGTTTTCCCTTATCCTCAAAGGCGAATGTCGGGTAACCCTAAGCTCTATAGACCTGGGCTCATTTGAGCATTATTTCACCTATTCCATTCATCGTCCGATATGACTTAACGTTGGAGGACGTAAGTCACCAAAAAAAAAAAAAATAAAAAAAAAATAAATAAACAAACAAAAAATAAAAAATCTACTCATTTGAACATCACTACATTCATCGTCCGATATGACTTAAATTTGGAGGTTTTCTTTTAATAGGAAAGAAGAATGTCTGGTAATTCTAAGCTCCATGAACCCTGTACTCATTTGAACATCATTTCTTTTATCGTCTGATTAGACTTAGAAGTTTTCAATTATGCTGAAAGATGAACGTCTGGTAACCCTAAGCCCTATGTATCCTGTACAAGTTTCAACGTCATGCCATTCATCGTCTCATATGACTTAACGTTGGAGGTTTTCTTTTATGCTCGAAGATGAATGTCTGGTAACTCTAACCTCTATGTATCCTGTACTCATTGAAACAAGATTTATCTCATCGTCCGATATGACTTAACGTTGGAGGTTTTCCCTTATCCTGGAAGATCAACGTCTGGTAAATCTAAGCCCTGTGTATCCTGTACTAGTTTGAACATCATTTGATTCATTGTCCGATATGACAACTTTGGAGGTTTTCTCTTATGCTGAAAGATGAATGTCTGATAAGTCTAAGCTCTCTGTACCGTAGATTCATTTAAACATCATTTCATTCCTCGTCGAAAATATTTTACGTTGGGGGATGTTAATCGAAATGAATATTTTCCTTTCTTTTAATCATTACTCGTTACAGAATGCTACACATAAGTGAATTAAAATCACTAATGCATTTGCACTACAAAAACATGGTTGTGTCACGGACTTTTGTTCCTAGTTAATAAATTTATGTGCCAACAAGTAATTTTAACGCTACATTTTTCCCCTCTCTGGGCAAGTCCATGAAGCATGGAATTTTTCCTTAATCCTGTATTTTACCACTAAGAGCTTCCTGTATTTGGTTTACATTGCCGGGAGGTTATATTGTTCCAGCACACGCCATCTTCAGATATCCCTGTCACGGTTTATTGCTCTCCTTAATCCCAGGATTTCCTTTCGGCTCTCGCCGTTTTTTTTCTCTTTCCCATTCCGGCCATTTATCATCGCCCGCTTATACCTCGCGAATCTCTACACCCATATTTCCAATGTACGTTTATCCACTTTCAATTTTTCTAAAGTTTTCGCCAGCTTTACGGCTTATAAAGCCTTGCAACACATCTGTAGTTTCATGACAACTTGCCTATGGCCGGTACGAGGTAAATGAGGTTATACGTGGGAATGTGATCAGAATGATTATTGCAGAAGTGGTAATCTGTAAGATAACGGCAGAATTTAGTTTCATAAATGCTGTAGATCTCGCAAAACCATATAATTTATATAAAACAATATGATTCCTGAACCAAATTAAATATCGTCGCAGATATTCCTTGTCATTTCTTTGAATTTTTCTAAAAGTATACTTTTTCCAGAAGAGAATTCGTGTATCTTGTTTTATATCTTGGTCATACAAAGAGAACGTAATTCAAAGAAGTTACCTAGACAACCACTTTTACAACATTTGACTATCACTTAAAGTCTACTCTATTCCCTTGTAACTACAATAAGATAATGTTTATCTTGAAGTAGACAGAGGAATAAGTGTTTGTACTAGAGTAGAGAAAGTCATGTATTTAAAATATTTGACTATCACTTAAAGTCTACTGTATTCCCTTGTAACTACAATAAGATAATGTTTATCTTGAAGTAGACAGAGGAATAAGTGTTTGTACTAGAGTAGAGAAAGTCATGTATATAAAATATTTGACTGTCACTTAAAGTCTACTGTATTCTCTTGTAACTACAATAAGATGATGTTTATCTTGAAGTAGACAGAGCAATAAGTGTTTGTACTAGAGTAGAGAAAGTCATGTATATAAAACATTTGACTATCACTTAAAGTCTACTGTATTCTCTTGTAACTACAATAAGATAATGTTTATCTTGAAGTAAATAGAGCAATAAGTGTTTGTACAAGAGTAGAGAAAGTCATGTATATAAAATATTTGACTATCACTTAAAGTCTACTGTATTCCCTTGAAACTACAATAAGATAATGTTTATCTTGAAGTACATAGAGCTATAAGTGTTTGTACAAGAGTAGAGAAAGTCATCTACTTAAAACATTTAACTATCACTTAAAGTCTACTGTATTCCCTTGAAACTACAATAAGATAATGTTTATCTTGAAGTAAATAGAGCAATAAGTGTTTGTACAAGAGTAGAGAAAGTCATGTATATAAAACATTTGACTATCACTTAAAGTCTACTGTATTCCCTTGAAACTACAATAAGATAATGTTTATCTTAAAGTAAATAGAGCAAAAAGTGTTTATACAGTACGGGCATTTTACTTGAGCGTTGGATTTACGGTGTGTTATGGGAAGAGGGGAAGAAGCAAGAGCTTACGCTCTATTGTTTGTGCAGTGTGGTCAACCTTGACAAAGACCGCTCCGTGGCTCATTGGTTGGACCGCTTGGCTCTCACCAAGGCGGCCAGGGTTCGAACCCTGGTGACCGCAAAGTGAGATTTGTGGTGGTCAACACGGCACTGGGACGGGTTTTCTCCGGTTTCCCCCGCCATCTCATTCCAACGGCGCACCATCTTCATCTCATGTATCATCAGTGTCATCGCCTGCGGTGCCGTATATAGTAAAAGCAGACGTTAAACACCACACACACACACACACACACACACACACACACACACACACAAACACACACACACACAATCTTGAAAAAACACAGTACAGCAAGCGAGTAAGATAAGTGAAAATATCACAAGTAACTTTGCATCCTCTGAAAACATTCCTTAGTTTTGCCCACGCCAGCTGAATTGCATTCAGATCACAGTTATACGGAGATGTCCCCTTTCGAGAGCCATAACATTCACAAATATTCATACAAATATAAATCAGTTTCAAGTAAATGCTGATGTACCACACTCGTAACAAGGATAAACTGGCAATTTGAGCGCACCAAACGAGCCTTTATGAGGGAAGCTTTAACTACAAAGTGATAATGTTATATAATAAACTTCCAAATTCATTTAAACAATCTGCATCATTAAAACACTTTAAGTATAAGGTTAAAAATTTTTTGCATACACACTGTTTTTATACGGTTAATGAATTTTTAGAACTATAACCATGTAAATGAGCACTGGGAGCATAGTACATTCACAAACCTGTAATATTTATATTATGACATTTCTTGTAGTAAATTAATCTATGCAAATACCACATGAAACCATAGAAAAGCTGCTTACTGTGTATATTGTATGTAATCAATTTGACTTTATGTATATACTGTATTTATACATTTTGACATGTCTCATAACATGTATATGTTGCCAAGGACGAACTAAATTTCTAATTCTAACATAAGATTGTTGTAAACTAGTTAGCTAATTAACCTCGAAATTGATCAAAACGAAATATGGCGGGCATGATAAAGCTTAGCGCATTAGCCACTAGATGTCAGTGTATAGCGCATTTCAAATTTCAGAGCAGTCATATATGTTTACCGAAATAAACGAATGAGGACTTGGAAACCGATCGCTCTTCTTATCGCGCGCATACTGTATAAGAGTAGAGAAAGTCATGTATATAAAGCATTTGACTATCACTTAAAATCTACTGTATTCTCGTATAACTACAATAAGATAATGTTTATCCTCAAGTAAATAGAGCAACAAGTTTTTGTACAAGAGTAGAGAAAGTCATGTATATAAAACATTTGACTATCACTTAAAGTGTACTGTAGTCCCTCGTTAAAACAACAAGATAATTATATTTAAGTAAACAGAGGAATAACGTTTTAAGGTATCCTTCTGAAGCGGTAGAATACCTCAATCCTAAAACTCGATGTTTCAATAAAGAGAATCATGTGGGTGGATTAAATCATATAAGTTTATTTCAGAAAGATCGCTAAATTCGTCGAAAAAATTCCGATCCGCATTTCTCGTGAAATAGTTTTCGACCCCAACTCTCAATTATCCCTCAAATGCAGCACTAACTTAATTAAAGAGGAAAGGTAACTTCGAAATTTTGTTCTGTTATTTTAGTTCTGTTAGAAATAGTTGGAGTACTTATGTAAGTATCACATTTCCTGGTGTACATCCTGCCACGTATATCACGTTTTATTTTTAATTCCAATACTGTTTCAGCAGACATAGCTTCAAATTAAAACCAAAGCTCACTCAGTATTGAAATGCATTGGCTTTATTAGAGCTGATGAATTGAACTCTTCTTTTCTTCATAAATGGTGATTAATATATAATGTTAAAGATGAATAAATTTTAATTACGTAGAAATAAATTTGTGTGTACTCACATGGCTTTCTCTACACTTGCACAAACTCTTATTACTCTATCTCCTTCAAGATAAACATTATCTTATTGTAGTTACAAGGGAATACAGTATACTTTAAGTGGTAGTCAAGTGTTTTATATACTTGACTTTCTCTAATCTTGTACACACACTTATTGCTCTATCTACTTTAAGATAAACATTGTCTTATTGTAGTTACATGGGAATACAGTAGACTTTAAGTGATAGTCAAATGTTTTATATACATGACTTTCTCTCCTCTTGTACAAACACTTATTACTCTATCTACTTCAAGATAAACATTGTCTTATTGTAGTTACATGGGAATACAGTAGACTTTAAGTGATAGTCAAATGTTTTATATACATGACTTTCTCTACTCTTGTACAAACACTTATTACTCTATTTACTTCAAGATAAAAATTGTCTTGTTGTAGTTACATGGGAATACAGTAGACTTTAAGTGATAGTCAAATGTTTTATATACATGACTTTCTCTACTCTTGTACAAACACTTATTACTCTATTTACTTTAAGATAAACATTGTCTTGTTGTAGTTACATGGGAATACAGTAAACTTTAAGTGATAGTCAAATGTTTTATATACACGAATTTCTCTACTCTTGTACAAACACTTATTGCTCTAACTACTTCAAGATAAACATTATCTTATCGTAGTTTCAAGGGAATGCAGTAGACTTTAAGTGATAGTCAAATGTTTTATATACATGACTTTCTCTACTCTTGTACAAACACTTATTGCTCTATCTATTTCAAGATAAACATTATCTTATTGTAGTTACAGTGGAATACAGTAGACTTTAAGTGAGAGTCAAATGTTTTATATACATGACTTTCTCTACTCTTGTACAAACACTTATTACTCTATTTACTTCAAGATAAACATTGTCTTGTTGTAGTTACAAGGGAATACAGTAGACTTTAAGTGATAGTCAAATGTTTTATATACACGAATTTCTCTACTCTTGTACAAACACTTATTGCTCTAACTACTTCAAGATAAACATTATCTTATCGTAGTTTCAAGGGAATGCAGTAGACTTTAAGTGATAGTCAAATGTTTTATATACATGACTTTCTCTACTCTTGTACAAACACTTATTGCTCTATCTATTTCAAGATAAACATTATCATATTGTAGTTACAAGGGAATACAATAAACTTTAAGTGATAGTCAAATGTTTTATATACATGATTTTCTCTACTCTTGTACAAACCCTTATTGCTTGATACAATTCAAGATAAACATTATCCTGTTGTAGTTACAAAGGAATACAGTGGACTTTAAGTTATATTCAAATGTTTTATATACACGACTTTCTCTACTCTTGTACAAACACTTATTGCTCTATGTACTTCAAGATAAACATGATCTTATTGTAGTTACAAGGGAATACAGAAGGCTTTAAGTGATAGTCAAATGTTTTATATACATGACTTTCTCTACTCTTGTACAAACACTTATTGCTTGATATAATTCAAGATAAACATTATCTTATTGTAGTTACAAGGGAATGCAGTAGACTTTAAGTGATAGTCAAATGTTTTATATACATGACTTTCTCTACTCTTGTACAAACTCTTATTGCTCTATCTCCTTCAAGATAAATATTATCTTATTGTAGTTACAAGGAAATAGAGTAAACTTTAAGTGATAGTCAAATGTTTTATATACACGAATTTCTCTACTCTTGTACAAACACTTATTGCTCTAACTACTTCAAGATAAACTTTATCTTATCGTAGTTTCAAGGGAATGCGGTAGACTTTAAGTGATAGTCAAATGTTTTATATACATGACTTTCTCTACTCTTGTACAAACACTTATTGCTCTATCTATTTCAAGATAAACATTATCTTATTGTAGTTACAATGGAATACAGTAGACATTAAGTGAGAGTCAAATGTTTTATATACATGACTTTCGCTACTCTTGTACAAACACTTATTGCTCTATCTATTTAAGATAAACATTATCTTATTGTAGTTACAAGGGAATACAGTAGACTTTAAGTGATAGTAAAATGTTTTATATACATGACTATCTCTGCTCTTGTACAAACACTTATTGCTCTATCTATTTCAAGATAAACATTATCTTATTGTAGTTACAAGGGAATACAATAAACTTTAAGTGATAGTCAAATGTTTTATATACATGATTTTCTCTACTCTTGTACAAACCCTTATTGCTTGATACAATTCAAGATAAACATTATCTTGTTGTAGTTACAAAGGAATACAGTGGACTTTAAGTTATAGTCAAATGTTTTATATACATGACTTTCTCTACTCTTGTACAAACACTTATTGCTCTATCTATTTCAAGATAAACATTATCTTATTGTAGTTACAATGGAATACAGTAGACTTTAAGTGAGAGTCAAATGTTTTATATACATGACTTTCTCTACTCTTGTACAAACACTTATTGCTCTATCTATTTCAAGATAAACATTATCTTATTGTAGTTACAAGGGAATACAGTAGACTTTAAGTGATAGTAAAATGTTTTATATACATGACTTTCTCTACTCTTGTACAAACCCTTATTGCTTGATACAATTCAAGATAAACATTATCCTGTTGTAGTTACAAAGGAATACAGTGGACTTTAAGTTATAGTCAAATGTTTTATACACACGACTTTCTCTACTCTTGTACAAACACTTATTGCTCTATCTATTTCAAGATAAACATTATCTTATTGTAGTTACAATGGAATACAGTAGACTTTAAGTGAGAGTCAAATGTTTTATATACATGACTTTCTCTACTCTTGTACAAACACTTATTGCTCTATCTATTTCAAGATAAACATTATCTTATTGTAGTTACAGTGGAATACAGTAGACTTTAAGTGAGAGTCAAATGTTTTATATACATGACTTTCTCTACTCTTGTACAAACACTTATTACTCTATCTATTTCAAGATAAACATTATCTTATTGTAGTTACAAGGGAATACAGTAGACTTTAAGTGATAGTCAAATGTTTTATATACATGATTTTCTCTACTCTTGTACAAACCCTTATTGCTTGATACAATTCAAGATAAACATTATCCTGTTGTAGTTACAAAGGAATACAGTGGACTTTAAGTTATAGTCAAATGTTTTATATACACGACTTTCTCTACTCTTGTACAAACACTTATTGCTCTATCTACTTCAAGATAAACATGATCTTATTGTAGTTACAAGGGAATACAGAAGGCTTTAAGTGATAGTCAAATGTTTTATATACATGACTTTCTCTACTCTTGTACAAACACTTATTGCTTGATATAATTCAAGATAAACATTATCTTATTGTAGTTACAAGGGAATGCAGTAGACTTTAAGTGATAGTCAAATGTTTTATATACATGACTTTCTCTACTCTTGTACAAACACTTATTGCTCTATCTATTTCAAGATAAACATTATCTTATTGTAGTTACAATGGAATACAGTAGACTTTAAGTGAGAGTCAAATGTTTTATATACATGACTTTCTCTACTCTTGTACAAACACTTTTTGCTCTATCTATTTCAAGATAAACATTATCTTATTGTAGTTACAAGGGAATACAGTAGACTTTAAGTGATAGTAAAATGTTTTATATACATGACTTTCTCTGCTCTTGTACAAACACTTATTGCTCTATCTATTTCAAGATAAACATTATCTTATTGTAGTTACAAGGGAATACAATAAACCTTAAGTGATAGTCAAATGTTTTATATACATGATTTTCTCTACTCTTGTACAAACCCTTATTGCTTGATACAATTCAAGATAAACATTATCTTGTTGTAGTTACAAAGGAATACAGTGGACTTTAAGTTATAGTCAAATGTTTTATATACATGACTTTCCCTACTCTTGTACAAACACTTATTGCTCTATCTACTTCAAGATAAACATTATCTTATTGTAGTTACAAGGGAATACAGCAGTCTTTAAGTGATAGTCAAATGTTTTATATACATGACTTTCTATACTCTTGTACAAACACTTATTGCTCTATCTATTTCAAGATAAACATTATCTTATTGTAGTTACAAGGGAATACAGTAGACTTTAAGTGATAGTCAAATGTTTTATATACATGACTTTCCCTACTCTTGTACAAACACTTATTGCTCTATCTACTTCAAGATAAACATTATCTTATTGTAGTTACAAGGGAATACAGCAGTCTTTAAGTGATAGTAAAATGTTTTATATACATGACTTTCTCTGCTCTGGTACAAATACGTATGGCTCTAGTTGAAAAACAACTGAGGGCTGTACATTTTAAGTGATAGTCTAATGTTTTAAAACTAGTTTTCTACATGACCTTTAATTATGGACCTTCTATGATAGAGAAATGCTTAAATTGGGGAGAATGCAGACGTATATGACAAGCAGTATAGAAGACTGAAAGAAACATGAGTATATAGAAAGTCCTAATTATTATTAATATTACAGTAAATTAGAAATAGAATTGGACAAATAAAATGGACAGGGATATATAGGTAATCTGAAATATGTCATCATAACGCTGCAGTAGAAGTACAAGTGTCGGCCTCGGTAACGTAGATGGTAGCATGTCTGCCTCAGGTTCAAGAGGTCCAGAGTTCGAATCTCGGTCAGGGTGAGTTGCCTGGATAAGCTATTTTCCGTGGTTTTCACTTATCGTTACAGAGTAATGTCGGTAGCTTTAAGAGCCATTTACCCTGTACGCATTTGAACATCATGTTTTTCATCGTCGGAATTGACATAACGTTGGAGGTCGTAACATTACAAAAAAGTACAAGCAGGAAACTGCCATATAACTCTATCTAAGGCAACTTGTGCAGAGGAATTCTTAAAATCAGCTGGTCCATATCAAGTGGAGGGCTGAGTAGAGCAATCGAGGCAGCCAATTCTTATTGCAATAAATGGGGTTTGAAAGTGAATGAAAACAAAACAAAGATTATGGTCTGCAAAAAAGGATACAGGTTGCGTAAGGATGAGAAATAGGAGGTTAATAGAAGAGAAATAGAGGTAGTAAGGAGGTATGATTATTTGGGTACAAGTTTGAGTTCAGATAGCAGCTGGAAGGAACAAAAAAGGATGTCTGTGGCAAAAGGTAAGATGGCCATGAGAGTGATAAGGTCATGCTACAGTAAACTGCCAGATATAAATGTCAAATGGTTGGGGAGGATTTATACAGCAATAGTAGAAAGTAGAATGTTACATGGATCAGAGGTTTGGGGAGTAGATGAGGCTTGGAGAGAGACTGATAGAGTGCATAGATCCTTTTGTAAATATATATTGGGATTACCAATAGCATCACCTAATGGGGCAGCACATTTAGAACTAGGCAGGCATTCTACTAAAAAAAATCTTGTCAAGGGCAATTAAATATTTATACAGAATCACTAACTTGTAAGATTGCAATATAATTAAAGAAAGTTTTCATATTCAAAAGAGAAGTAACTGGGGTGGTTCTTGGGCACATAAAATGTATGACGTGTTGAAGAAGATAGGTATTGGTCATTCTTGGATAAATGCAGAGTATGGGTATAGAGGCTTCTGGAAAGAAGTTAAGCTAAGATTAGAAGATATTGACAGACAAGACATTTTTGCCAATACAAGTGACAAAAGCTCACTGAGATTAAATGGAGAAATAAAAACAACGTGGGGGAGGGAAGGATATATAGAAATATGTAGTAAGTTAGGGCGAGAAGGTTTTGCTTGGGCGAGAACAGGAGTGACAAGTTCATGCAGATTTCCATTGCATATTATTTTGTAGTCAAACAAAGATATGGAGAGAGCAGGCTTGGCTACGTAAATGGGACAATTTGGGGGGTGAAGTAGTAATTAGAAAAATGTTGTCAGTAAAAGGGGAAAAGAACAGGAGAAATATAGGGAATTATTTAGGGAAAGTTAAAGAGAGATGGCTAAGAACAATTAAGAGAAAAATGTAGAGTGAGATAGGCGAAATGGCAGAAAGTGTAAAAAGGAGTAGAGGGCCTCCCATACACGAAAACCTAGGGTTAGGTGTATGGGGACCGAATTACTATTCAATGGTGGGCAACATTATAGGATTTTCAGAATTTAGGAATATATGGCATAATTCTGTATAGATTTTATAAGTGTAATCTTGATTTTGTATTTCCATTTGTTGATGTAAAAGGAAAGATGAGAAAATAAATTACTTACTTACAATCAGCTCTAAGAAACCAGGTGATGAATATACGCAAGTTGTTAGATTGGTGTTACGTTTAACTTTCTTATTTGTTTGTTTGTTGACTATCTTCCTATGGAGGACTTTTAAATGAGTACTAATAAGTCAAACACATTACTCGAACTTAATTTTGGGAGAAGTTTAGCGTATGTAGACGTTAGTGAACCTAAAATATATTTAAATGAAGAAAAGCGGAGACCGAAAGATAGAACGTACCTCGTCTGTTGCATTTGATGTTAGTGTTTATTGGTAATACAGTGGAATTAATTTCAAAAAGTCGAGAACCATGTAGATCTCACATTAACATGGATGCATGCCCTTTAAGATGTAAGACGAAGAAGAAAGAGGAAGAGGTGAAAGCAGGATATGCTGTGATAGTGACAGTGAAAGAGGGAGAAAGTAAAACATTTGGAGAAAACAGGGTGAAAAGGGGAGACGAGGGTGAAATATGGAAATAATTGCCCTGAGAGATGGAGAGCAGAGGGAAATAAGTAGATATTATCGAGGTAGGGAGAGGAGCTGCAAATTGAAGAAAAATGTGAGGGGAAGGAAATAAGGAGATAATTGTAGTAAGAGCAGAGGAGGAGGTAAATTTGAAAGTAGAGGAAAGATTATGGTATAGGGTAGCCCCAGATAATGTTTGTTACATTAGGGTGGACAAACTAGACAATTTAGACAAACTAGAGCAGAGGGAAATGGAAGAAAATGACCAGACGTTGGATCACATACACCTTAACAATAAATGTACGCACACGAGCACTATACAACAAGGCCAAGCGAGACATGCACAAAGGTCTGTGTCAACAAGTATACCGATGCACTGTGTGTGTACAGTCCGTTACGGATACAGAATGTATCCTGGAAGACAGATCTACCTGCGTGGCGAGCAGTAGTTGTAATGTGTAGCGTTTAACGCCCGCTTTTACCACATACGGCACCACAGGCAGTGACACTGATGATACATGAGATCAAGATGGAGCACCGGTGGAATGAGATGGCGGGGGAAACCGGAGATCCCTGAGAAAACCCTCCACAACGCCGTGTTGTCCATCACAAACTCACTTTGCGGTCACCTGGGATCGAACCTGGGCCGCCTTGGTGAGACCCAAGCGGTCTAACCCCTGAGCCACGGCGCGGCCGCAGTAGTTGTAATTAATCTAAAGCTACACATTGTGAACCGGATTATCCCTACGTGTTGTCCTCGGGACTGACGTCAGCAATTATATACTTCGAGACTGGTAAACTTCATATCCCTTTAAGGGTGTACGGGATCCGATGCCTAATAATGACAATAAAAAGGAGAGAGTGTAAATACACATAAGGACACCCACAAGAGATTAATCCTTCCATCACACTTGGCTAAGTTTTCGTTGGTTAGACAGACCAAAGCCGGGATTTGAACCACCGACCTCTCAGTTTCCGTCCTAATGCACTTACGTGTTTGATGTGTTGTAAATGCAATGAAATTTATATAAAAGTGTACCCTTAAATGTTTAAATAAACCCAATATATTCATATTTGCAGCGTTACGCGTGTATCGGATATGCGTGTAGCGCTGTCTTCGAATTGCGAGTCAACACACGCAGTGTCAGATTCACAATTAAACCGTCCTTTGTCAATAGCGTCTCGTTCGTAACTCAATTATTTTGTTGGTGTACAAAAATCCATACTTTGAGATGTGGTCGTACACAACGCTGCTGACGAACCTGATTCTGTGTCTCGTGAGCTCGTTTCTACCAAACTATGGTCGCAGTTTAAATGAATAAGGTGTCAATAAATGCCCAAAAAATGCCAAAAATGCCCAATAAACTCCCAACGTTGATAGAAAAATGGCTCAAATCACTTGGAATGCCAACACTTGAAATTTCAGATCACATAGAACTAACCAAATTATGCATAGAACAGAATTTCTTCCAGTTTCAAACAAAATATTTCCATCAAACTTCTGGTTTAGTAATGGGCAACCCCTTATCACCCTTCCTGGCCGATCTGTACATGAGTGCACTAGAAATAAGGATCACTAAAGGTTTCCCATGGATGTTCAAACTCTGGCAAAGATATGTAGATGACATATTTGTCATTGTGCCAAAATAAACACATCAGTGATGCACTAAAACTTTTATATATTCAAGAAAAAAACATCAAGTTCACTGTAGAAGTTGAAAAAGACGAGTATTTACCATTTTTAGATCTAAAAATAATCAGAAATAAAAATAGAAGAAACTTTGGCATTTACAGAAAACCAACACAGACCGACAACTACATAAAAGCTAATGGCTACAATCCAAGATCCCACAAACAGGCAATCTTTAATAGTTTAGCACACAGACTGGTCAACATCCATCTCACAGCAGAAGAATACAAAGTAGAATACAACGAAATTATTGAAATATAACAGAAAAATGACTTTCCCAAATCACTAGTAGACAAAAAATTGAACTTAGCAAATAAGAAGAAACTACTAAAGGAAACCACAACCCTGTCAGCTACAGAAACTAAAATGATCTTAAAAAATTCACTTACCATCCATGGGCCTTTGATAAATTCAAAAAGTCTTCAAAAAACAAAACATTCAACTAGCTCCAGTGAACCATTACTCCTTAAAAAACCTAATTTGCTCAAACATCAAAGATGCCATTCCATCTAACAAAAAATCTGGTATATATCAAATTGAATGCTGTGACAGTAGTCAAATTTATATTGAAAAAACCAAAAGAAATTTAGAAACAAGAGAAAAGGAACACTTTAGGAACATAAAATACAAACAATTAGAAAAATCAGCAGTTGCCACGCATTTTTGAGGAAAAAAACCACAACATAAATCCAGAACCAAAATTACTAAAACATACAACAGGAAAACAAGAACTGTCCACATGGGAACAAATCTTTATTTCAAAAAATAGAAACAAAGTATTCAATTTCGACATCCCCTCAGAAAGATTTGTTCAGCAAGTTCCTCGAACCACCACCAGAGGAGACCGATGACAAAATATTGCCAGCTACACCAATGAGAACCAGTCGATGTCCGGCTGAAGATAGAGGGAAGGCCTCTGAAACTAGTTCCGGGAAAATTTAAAGCTAAGTGTTGTTTAGTGTCAATAATCGACTCCCAATTAATTTAATAAATGCCCAAAGTTTTGTTCAAATGTTTTATCGTGTACCTAAGAACTACTTTAACTAGGAAAATCGCTTATTTAAGCAATGTGAATTACCCACTATGATCTGCCGGCATCTGTTGCGTGGTGGTAGCGCCACATTCAAGGTCCACGTTCTGATTTCGGTCAGGATAGTAAGGATTTTTTTTCTTGTGTTTATTGTATCACTTTGCCATATATAGTCTAATAAAAAGTTTGTCAAATCGCTTGGAAACCGGAATTCGCTCTCAGTAAAGTTGTCGTATGTTTTAGAGGTGTACTTTAGCGAACAAATGAATACAAGGTCTACTCCCATTAGTCCTAGACCCGTAGGACAAGAACCCGGGCCTCTCGGGTATATTTACCGTAGGACGGTGCTTATTTTAAATACCGCCCCCCCCCACTGCACATGGCAACGGGACGTAAGTGGATACGCCACTTACGCGCCGGTCCTTAATGAACCCGCTACCAAAAACATTGGTAGGGCCGCCACTGTCTAACTCACAGCTACTAGCTCTGCAGGCTAGTTCCCGGGACTTATGAGGCAACCCTCTACCACCTCCGGGCGGCCACTAGCCTGGCCGGAGGTACCCAATTGCCCGTGGGTGGCGGGAACACACTGCCCCCTCGAGTCCAACCCAATCCGAACAACTCCCTTACGGGAGGGGTTCGGCATGTTCGGCCCGAGGTTTCTAGTAACTTCAGAGGTACCAGGAGTGCTAGGGGTCCGCAGCGCCCGCACCTTGGCAGCTGAAAGACGTTTTGTCCTTTAAACTGCTATTCCTCTCCAATTTGCGCATTCTTCTTTCTAAGAACGTCAAGCAATACAGTTTAGGAAGCGCAAAACTGGACTAATGCGTACATGCCCATTGATGGGTGGCCTACCTTCCAAAAAATTAAGCCGCGGCTGACTCCTTGGTCACGTTTCAGCTGATTCAAAATATTCAGAGCGTTCTCAACTCATTTTATAAATGATTATTCCGTGTAGCTTCAGAAAGGGGTCCTTTTCTTCAAAACTGTGCTGTGCATCGTATAATTTCAGATATTCGCAAATATAAACTTACCAAAATAATTTTATTCGCCTTTTTGGAGTTACAATGAAACTTTCATCAGTTTTACAATTAAATTTCAGTCAGAGAGTCAGATATATCCACATAGAAGCGAAGGCGGTATTCCAAATTTACTACGAATGATACACTTACGAGGTTCTCTCAGAGTCAACATACTTTTGAAAGAACTAAAGCCTATCTTGAGTGTTCTAACCTTGGGACTGTTTATACCAGACTCAACCTGAAGGTTATTGTTTCTGTTTAAATACACAATTATGGCGCGTGACCGAAAAAATAAGTTTCAACCCCAAATTGCACCTTTAAAGACAATTCTTTCCTTCAGAAACCTCGATTTCTCCTAGAATCACACAAAATGTTTTCGTTAAAATCTCATTTTTTAAATATTTCATTATAATATCACGAATTTTCAAAAATACTCTTAAGTATTGTTCATTCTGAACGATTTTTGTATAAATGGTAAACTCTAAGTGATAAACAAAATATTACTGCATGAAATATGTGAATTTGGGTTAAAAAAGCAACCTGTGACAAAACAGAATTCTTAGAAATATATACGTTCCTCAAATATCAAGTCGTTATTCATCTTTTTAACCTGATAGATATACAAAGCGAATGTCATCACTTCAAGTCAACTGTGTTCCCTTGTAACTACAATAAGATAATGTTTATCTTGAAGTAGATAGAGCAGTAAGTGTTTGTACAAGAGTAGA